>CM042798.1:4185998-4525383 GCA_018691245.2 Ips nitidus
GAAGCTTAAGTAAGTTTACCAATTCGGCCTAAAAACTGTTAAAAAGCTTGCAAAAATCATCTTTTTTCGAAAAGGTTTTATCGTTTCATACTCCCTGTATGCATTGTTGTTCTTTGTTGTTTTTGATACTGGCACGGCAGGTAGCAGGTAAAATTTGGCGTAGAAAGTAAAACAGGGTGATCATTAACTTTATATCAAGAAAGTTAAGAACAAAACAAGAATTTTTATAAGTGAATTGTTCAAAGTGACCTCCGTTTGAAGCCAAACAGTATTCCAAACAATCATAAAATGCCCTTTTGACGTTCAAAAGATGTCGGGTCGTGATGCAGTCAAAATATGTCACTTTACCTGCTACCTGCCCTGACAGTATAAAAACAACAAGGAACAACAATGTATACAGGGAGTATGGAACGATAAAATCTTTTCGAAAAAAAATGATTTTTTCCCAGTTTTTAATCACTTTTTAGACCAAATTGGTAGATTTACTTAAGCTTCAGGGTACTAAAGACACACCCGTCAAGTTATAGACTTGCAGTTCCAAAATAAAATGGTCTAACGTGGGCTTAAAAATTTAACACGCAAAATCTTATGTTGCGCGTTAAAAAAAACGCACTGTATATGGTAAAAAAATGTAATAGCATACGCTTTATCTATAATAGAAATAATTTCTCAAGTATTAAAAAATCTGAACAACATATTAGACAAAACTGTATTTGTAATGACGCACTAATTGAATCTTGGAGGACCAAGGTATTACAGGAAGGCCGAGTGTCAGCGTCACAAACTATTTAAAATTACGCCCCATACTGCCCGGATATACTTAAGGTTACAACTGTCAAGAGAGAGAGAGAATTGTGAAGTTAAATAAAAGTAATAGATGTGTGTTATCTCGGTCCTAATAATTTGTATTATTTTGTCCCTAACTACGAATGCGAGGTTTCCAAAGGGCGGTAGTTGTGATGTCCTTTGAGTGAACTAACAATATATAATTTTTTTTTTATACATAAACAATATAGGCAAGTAATCGACTTAAAAAATAATGAGTTTTATTAGTTTTTAAATTTTTGGACCTGTACTAAATATAAGGTATGGGGCAAAGTGAATAAACCATGCTGTTAACTTTGCCCCACATTTTATAATACTTCGACAGCAAACATTTTTAGTAGAGATAAGTAACCTTGGAATATGGGAAACTTTGCTCCAATTTTTGACAAAAAAGGTATTAAAAACTATTTGGAAATCAAGTACCACTTTTTTTATATTCTATAACAAACATTCCATAACCTAAATAACAAACAAGTTATTCATTCACAAGTTATCAAAAGATTTTCAAATTGGTTAGAGGTATGCCGCATTACAGATACATGATAACATCTGAGATAGGGACGTTGAAACGCATTTTTTCAACCTTTGGTTGTCCTGATAATGTGTCTTGTGATAACATACTGTTACGGTTTGGGCCTACTATGCTCGATACTTATGAACGAGCACTCGATTCGGGATGAAACCGATGCGCCGCAATATCTGGCCGGGCGCGTGTTAAAGTAGGCCACAGTTAGGAAGCGCCACACCTGGAAGAATCTCGGATATAAAAGAAGCGGTGTCAGACGGCGGGAGTAGTGAATTTGGGAACGCGGTAAAGTTTAAATAGTGGAATAATTGTGGAATTGTAGTAGTGTTTTTAGTAGCTGAATTAATTATTGTACGGAGTGTTTTAAAGTGTAAATAAATTTATTAATTGTTGAGTTAAACTGACTTTGTGTGAACCCACGTGTAAAGGTAGTAAATTGTTAGATTTTATTTTATATATTCAAATCTGGTGCCAAAAAGGTGGTTCCCCGAACATACACGAACCAATTCGGGTTTGGTCGCTCATGCAGATGCCCGACGAGTACGAACGGGATTCGTAAGCGGTTAGCCTGCCTGACAAGACTAAAATAAGAAATTTCTAACATCAGGTGTGGGGTATCACGTTGCATTTTTTTTTTCAAGTTGTCAGTCTTTGGTAAAACAGTGGTATATTGTGTGTGTAACATCAGCATTATGGATGACCAGGACCTGAGCAAATCTTTGGGTGCAATCGCTTCAATTTTGGAAGGTTTGAAGAACCGTGTGGACACAAACGAGCTACAAATGATGACATCTTCGAGAAACGCTACTCCTGTGGTGCAAACTCCCAGTTCCTTAGCCTTGCCCAGTTTTGACCCGGAAAACACAGACAGCAAAGCTTGGTTGCAGAAAATTGAAGGGTACAAAAACAAATTTGGTTGGTCAGACAGAGAAACTGTAAGTAGAGTTGGTCCTTTTCTATTAAAATCAGCACAAATGTGGTTTTCCGCATGGCAACCTACTAATGAAACCTGGGAAGAATTCAAAAATGATTTCTCTGTAAGTTTTCCTAAACAAAAAAATTTGGGAATGCTTTTCACCGATGCGGTAAGCTACCATAGCAGTGAGGCTCGAAGCTACGTTGAATATGCACGAGTGAAATTGGAAAAATTAAAACGAACCCGGGCTAATTGGTCTGATTCTGATATGATTGAAATAATAGCGCATTCAATAGATGATGCTGTTGTGAGAACTGCAGCTTTTAACTGTAGTGCCACATCGGTAAGTGATTTGATTGCATTTCTTGCCAATTATGTAATAGTCCCGTAATCGTCTTATAAATTATCTACATGCAATTTCAATCAATATTCGAGCATTCCAAGTACTTCCAAAACCGAGGTAAAGCCGATAAAATGCTATTCCTGTGGTAATGTTGGTCACATTTCTAAAAATTGCCTTAATAAACGCAAAATTTTTACCGGAAAAAGCGATAACATTTGTCGGTACTGTAAAAAACCGGGTCACCGTATCGACGAATGTTTTCGCCGGCAAAACAAGCGTCTTCAAAGTGATAAGGTTGAAGCCGAGTATCGATCGTCCGATAAAAAACGTAAACATGAACAGGTTCTGTTTAATTTTGATACATCCCCAATTACTTCATTAAAAACTTTACCAATTTCTATTTTGGGATACAAAACAAACTGTTTAATAGACACCGGGTCTACATGCTCTTTGATTAGTGAATCTTTGGTTGATAACGTGCAGCTTGAAAAAGTGCCTTGTGTTACGAAACTACAATGGTTTGATAGTACTATTCGCAATTCTTATTTTATAACTAACTTTACCGCGAAAACTTTTAAAACATTTCTCGAGCATTTTGGTATTGAAATGCACGTGACAACCCCGGGTGTACATCGCTCCAATGGTCAGATAGAACGTTATATGCGAACTATTACAAACTTGTTAAGGGTTGAAGCTAGAAAAGCATCAGATTGGCCGAACAAGCTATGGAAGGTTCAATTAGTGCTTAATACCACCAAGCAGAAAACAACTGGTTGTTCTCCTTTTAAGTTGGCATTTGGTCATGAAGGGCAGACCCCTCAAATTCGAACAGTTTTGACTGATTTGCCTCTCACAGAAGTTACCAAATCTCCTGTTGACTACAGTACTGTTATTACTAAAGTTAAAAGAAACGCAGACAAACAAGTCGTTTCTGCAAACAGAAGAAGACGAAATAATCAAGGGTTCAAAGTTGGTGACGCAGTACTACTGAGTCGAGGTCAGCGACCGTAAAAGTTTTCTTGTGAGTTTGTTGGTCCGTATGTCATCAAGTCGGTACTGGCCAATGGCAGGTATTCGTTAAGGAAATTGGGCAGTAAGTCTAATCTAAAATGCTCTAAGGATCAGTTACGCCACTGGCCCGAATATTGGACGCCTGAGGATTTTCAATATTTGTTGGAACTAAACAGTCGTAAGTAGTTCATGTATGAATACTTGTTGTGCCGTGTTAGATGAATTTGTTGCGACCCATCGCAAATACTTGCTTATGGCAGTATTTCCATCGTGTCAATGAATTGTTTATTTGAGAATGACCCATCGCAAATACTTGCTTATGGCAGTATTTCCATCGTTTCAAAGAATTGTTTATTTGAGAATGACCCATAGCAAATACTTGCTTATGGCAGTATTTCCATCGTTTCAAAGAATTGTTTATTTGAGAATGACCCATCGCAAATACTTGCTTATGACAGTATTTCCATCGTGTCATTCGGAAGCTTGTAGTGCTCTGTGCTACTACTTACAAATGATTACACTAATCTAATTCTGTGAAATTAGTTAGTAAGAGACTTTCTTGCTGTTTCAGCAACTGGTAATTTGGCAAATGATCCTGTTGGTGGAGTATCGACACTACCAGAGACCGATTAATTCTTCTTGACTTACACACCAGTGATACAGTGATGTGTTATGTTTGCTCATATTTATTTTGAAAAGTGTTGATATGTGTTATGTTGTAAGTTTGTTTATATCAATTTTTTCTTCTGTTTGAGATGTTAGAAGGAAAATAATAATGTGTCATTGATTCCTAAATTATATTACTGAATATGGGTTTTGTAATATCCGTCTAGTAACCTTATTTACTCATTCCGAGAGCGGAATGCTGTCAGTTTTGCTCAGTCATATTTGCTGAATAAATCAATTATATTTATGCATTACACTCTTGTATCCACTACTAGCTTCTGGGTGGCATCGTACTCTATTATGCCTACTCATACAATATAATATAGGTTGCTGTGTATACATAAAATACTTATAATAGCGAACCGATCGATGCAATACGATTAATAATAATACTTAGCTATGCATGTCAATGAACTGTTACAACTTCAACTAACTATGTTACACCTCCTTTTCCTAGAGAATGACCTTTGCTATGGCCACTTGCAAAGGGCACTTTACTAAAAAAAAAGGTTACTGATGCCAAGTTAATTAAAACTGTTTTAAGTTAATTTAATTACAAATTTGCAATCTTTAGTACTTAAAGCTATACACTCTCAAAATATAGTTACTTTTACGACAAAATTTTCTCTGTACCTACTACTTTTCCGACTATAGCAATAACATAAAGTATAGTCAGTGGTACTTTAACTTAACCTAACCTAAATATATTTTTATCCCAATTTGCGTATAATTCATGTGTTTTAAACAGTAAACTGCTTGTTAAATAAATTTATATGTATAATGGAGAATATGCATCAGCACTTCCATATGTTAACGTAACCCCCGAATGTAAATTTTAGGATTGAATAACCCTAAACCTAAATCTATATACTAATTTTACTGATACAAGAGCTAACAATAATACCAACGATGCACATTAAGATTCTGCCCACAATAAAAAACAGTAGGAACACTAATAACTGAACACTTCGCACGTTGAACACTACCGGCACGATGAATGCTAAGAATAGTATAATATACCTATAAATTAAATGTACGTACAGTATTTAGGGTATTTACACTGTGTACTTTCGATATTTATAATAGTTACGATATTTACAGACAGGCCTGTTTATCTAACTTAGAACTAAACTTAATTATCAAGAGACATTATATTTCTTAATTCTATTTTTATGAACCTTAATCGGCTTGTTGTTATTGTCTTTAACAATGCAATTTGGCCCTTCAATTAATATGACTTCAAACGGACCATCAAACCAAGAATCTAGTTTTTGACGATCTTCGTTGGTTATAAGCACAAAATCTCCCGGGCTTATTTGTAGTCGACTAGTTTGCTGATCATAATACAACTTACGCTTTTGTTTGGTTTTTTCAAGAAAGTCTCGAGCTTTATTTTGCGCTAACTGCAACCGAAATCGAAATTCTTGATCATACGATTCTAAATTGTATAAAGGATCTACACGAGAACCATTAAATATTTCAGGTAGGTCTGCTCTTTTACCAAATACTAGCTCGAAAGGTGTGTAGTTATGATAAGTACTAGGAGTCGTATTATAACAAAAAGTGTAGTAATTTGTCCATATATCCCAATCTGTATGAGCTTGATCAATGTACATTCGCATAAATTCATTAAGAACTCTATGGTTTCGCTCGCATCCACCTATGGACTGACTGTGATACGCAGTGCTAGTTTTATGCGGCGTATTTAACATTTTTGCTAAACTTTCAAAAATGTTATTCTTGTATTCTGTTCCTAAATCAGTTCTTACTTCTTTTATAGGTCCATATACTAAGATAAATTTTTCAAAGATAGCTCGTGCTACTGTGGAAGCTTCTTTATTGGGTATTGGAAGTATTACGATGTATTTAGTTAGTTCACATTGAAGCGTCACTGCATAACAGTTATTGTGATTTGATTTTTGAAGTGGTCCTATTGTATCTATACAGACAATGTCAAAAGCTTTTTGAGGAGTTGGACAATTTTAACTTTTGAAAGTATTTTATGCCCTACTTCCTTTAATTCATTTACGGTGCACCGTGTGAAAATCTTGTCATCTAAATTCAATCGCAAATGTGTAAACTTACTATCACCAGCCATGTTATTCAGCTTAGACAATAGTTTCGGTAATGAAAAATTGCCATTAGTAATTGAAAGCCAACAACGAGCGCTCTTTTTGCGATAATTAATAATAATGTGAATGCATTCTTTATCAATTTCAAATCTAAAGGAAGGAAATTTCAATACATTATAATTATTAAGGGCTTCATAAATCTGAGGTTCTTCAGTACTTGATAATTGTTTATCCCCAGTAGTAGTGTGTTTATTAAAATTTTGGTTTGTCTTAGTCATTGATCTGGTAATTGCTAATATTTGAGCCGTGTTTCTGATTTCCTGCAAATCCGAAATATTTATTCGAGATAAGGCGTCTGCGCCTACATTATCTGTTCCTTTTATATATTCTATATCAAAGTCAAAGTCTTCTAAATCCAATCGTATTCTGGTTAATTTGGACGACGGGTCTTTCATAGAGAATAAGTAAACAAGAGGTCTATTATGGTCTGTTTTTACTAAAAATTTTTGTCCATATAAATAACAACGAAAGTACTTTATTGCCCAGTGAATAGCTGTGAGTTCTTTAAGAATAGTTGGTTTGTGAGACTCGCCTTTTGTAAACATACGAGATGCATAAGCTATAGGTAGTTCCTGACCATTAAAATTTTGTGAAAGAACTGCACCACAAGCAAGTTGGGATGCGTCAGTAACTAAAATAAACTGTTTTGAGAAATCCGGATATTGCAAAATGCGAGAACTAATTAGTGCTTGCTTTAAACGGTTAAATGAACTTTCGCATTCGCTTGACCATACAAACTCAGCATTTTTCTTAGTTAGCGAATTTAAAGGTAATGTGATAGTTGCAAAATTTGGTATAAACCTTCGATAATAGTTGCAAAAGGCTACGAACCTTTTTACCTCATCAGCAGCTCGCGGCGTCGGATATTTGTTTATAATATCGTACTTAGTTTCATCGGCAAAATACTTTTGTCTGTTATTTTATGACCTAGAAAAGCGACCTCTTTTCTAAAAAAATTGCATTTCTTGGGATTTATTTCAAATTATACTTTCTGCAAGTTTCAAAAACGCTTTTTAAATTATTCAAATGATGTTTTTCTGAACAGCCTATTACTATTAAATCGTCCATATATAAAAAAAGCTTTTTCTGGAGTTATTCCGGCAAAAGCAATAGACATCATTCTTTGAAAACTGTTGGGACTGATTGAAAGTCCAAAAGGCAATCTGGTAAATCGATATGAACCCTTATCGATGCTAAATGAAGTCAAATCTCGCGATTCTTCATCTAAAGGTATCTGATGGAATCCTGATAACAAATCGACTACTGAGAACCACTTTGCTCTACCAAGTTGATCTAAAATATCGTCTATGCGATTAATCGGAAACTTGTCTCCTATAAGTACCTTATTTACAGCTCTAAAGTCAATACATAATCTCCACGCTTTCTGATCAGTTTGCGATTTTTTAGGAACCAATAGAACCGGACTATTGTATGCTGAGAAAGATGGTTCGATTATATTATTATGTAACAATTTTTCAACTTGTCGATTTGTTTCATCTTTAAGTGCTCTGGGAGCTCTATAATTTTTAATATAAATAGGTTTTTTGTCAATAACTTTTAATTTTTGTGTGTAAAAGTTGTTAAATGTTAATTTATCTGTTTCTAATCAAAAAACGTCTGAATAATCTTCGCAAAGTTGTAGCAGATCTTTTTTAACAAAGTCTGGGACATCTTGATTAAGTTCTTTTAAGAGTTGAACATGTCTATCTTGATTTTCTGTTTCTATATTGTCAATGTTAAATTTATCGAGACTGATAGTTTCAAGATTAGATATGTCTACAGTTACATTTTCAAATGTTGTGTTTAAGATTTTTACAAGCGGATGTTTTTGAGATACTATACTACGAGCTAAGTATACACCAGGCTTTAATTCTTTATTTAACACCACAACGTCGTGTGTCAAATGTTTCAAAACGTCAATCTCTCTAATAAATTCACATCTAGAAGGAATATGGTACACATTCTTTTCAGGACTGCTTAAAATTGGAATTGTTAACTTTTTGTGTTTTAAGTGTACCGTCATATTCCAGTTAGAATAAGCTATTATTGATTGGTAAGCAACTAAAAAATCTCTACCCAATATTCCGTCACATGGTATTGGAACATTAGAATCAACTATATGAAATTTGTGAGGTAACGTACACCCTTGGATAAAAATATTTGTGTTTGCAACACCTAATGAATTAGTTAGGTCTTCTGTGATATCTTTGATGCTAGTGGCTCGAGAAAAATCAACTATTTGATCAGGATTTACTGATAAACGTTTAAAAATTGATATGTCAGCTCCGGTGTCTACTAGTAGCGAACGAACTGAACCAGTCATTTCTAACTCAACTTTCACAAAATTTGAAAATGTCAGACTAAAACTATACCAGGTGTCCAAGAGCACCCTGGACATAGGAGATTAACATGGGAAAACGGTTTTGATTTTTTTGCGCCTGTACGGTTGATTTGATTGAAAAATCGTATTAATGAAAGTTGTAGTACCTATCACGGACTAGTTTTCTGTATTTTTTTCAGATCTCTAACTTGAGCCCTTTCGTCATAAAACATGAACAAAAATGAGAAAATTTAAAGTTTTGGCCTGCACTGTATAGGCGGTTGTCGGGCAACGGGTAAACATTTCATTGTTGCTGGTACGGTTTCATTATAAAACCCAGTTTAATAAACTATTTACTACGACTAATTATTGCTTACTTTTCTTTTGCACAGTTACACATAAGAACTTAACACTGAAGACACTTGAGTTTGTTGAGTTTGTGCACAATAAACAGCACATCACTATCACGCGCACGTCGCGCACACGCTTACCGGAACAGCTCTTACGTTTACTTACTCAACATTACGTTTCTCTTATAGATGCTAAAGAGACTGCTGCCATGTCGCGGCGGATCTGTTTCTTCATATTTTTCTTGACAGCCCGAATAATTCTCCACAATAAGAGCATTGCCAACATAGCGAAAATAAGATACAGAACCACTTTGACGTCTTTAGTGATGTTGTACTCAGCTTCTTGTACTATAAAATTGGAGTTAACTACGCCATTTTCTGTTACTTCTTGCTTGGTATTTTTTTGACTTGGTTTGCCCCATCTTAGCTCACATTTATACCACGCTCAGCTCCTAAGCAGATTTGTCGGCATCGGATACATTACGAAATTAACGAGACTGCGGCAAAATGGAACAAACTATAGATCACCAATGTACCACGCACCATCACTGTAAAATATCGCTCTTATATGGCACTACACTTTTCTTTTA
Source organism: Ips nitidus (assembly GCA_018691245.2). NCBI lineage: Eukaryota > Metazoa > Arthropoda > Insecta > Coleoptera > Curculionidae > Ips > Ips nitidus. The sequence goes on from CM042798.1 coordinate 4,195,678, forward strand.
ACTTTTACTTTTTACTATTTAATTAGAAGTCCACGAAAAATTAGCAGGATCGCCATGTAAAGGTAGTAAATGGTACTCCGGCAAGTTCCCTGTATTTAATATATATTTGCTGAATAAATCAATTATATTTATGCATTACACTCTTGTATCCACTACTAGCTTCTGGGTGGCATCGTACTCTATTATGACTACTCATACAATATAATATAGGTTGCTGTGTATACATAAAATACTTATAATAGCGAACCGATCGATGCAATACGATTAATAATAATACTTAGCTATGCATGTCAATGAACTGTTACAACTTCAACTAACTATGTTACACACGGGAAAATCGTAACAATTGGTGTCAGAAGTGCGATCAGACTTTAGTGCGACGTGAATTGGAACTAAACTTCGGGTTAGAGACTTGTGTTCAGAACCGGACTAGAGATTTTCGGAACAGTGGTGTGTTAAATTTATTTTATGCCAATAACAAGACGTCAAAGTGCAAACATGGAGGCCCAACTTGCAGCTATTATGGCAATGCTTAAACAAAACAAGGAAGAACAAGAAAGGATTCGACAACAAGACAAAGAAGAAGAAGAAAGGATTCAACAACAAGACAAGGAAGAACAAGAAAGGATTCGACAACAAAACAAAGAAGAAGAAGAAGAAAGGATTCGACAACAAGACAAGGAAGAACAAGAAAGGATTCGACAACAAAACAAAGAAGAAGAAAGAATTCGACAAGAAGACAGAGAGCGGCAAGAAAAGCGTAACGTAGAAATATTGGACGTTCTAGCGAGGACCAAGACAGACATCCAAGAGTATGTATCCGATAGTCTCAAAAAGATGGAGTATGACGTTCAGGTAAAATTAAATGATGCTCGGGAGGACATTAACAAAATTCAGAATGATGTTCGGGAGGACATTAATAAAATTCAGATTGATGTTCGGGAGGACATTAATAAAATTCAGATTGATGTTCGGGAGGACATTAATAAAATTCAGATTGATGTTTGGGAGAACATTAATAAAATTCAGAATAATGTTGAGATAAAGCTACGCGACTTAGAGCGGAAAATTGACAGCAGAGGAGTCAGCTCTACAGTGTTCACCGGAAACGGGCTCAACAAGATCAAGCCTCCCATATACGACGGTCAAAGTTCATGGGCAACGTACCAACTCCAATTTGAGGCCGCTGCAAATGCAAATCGATGGAGTAACGAGGAAATGGCTGTAGCACTGGTGGTGGCATTACGAGGACCTGCATTGGAGCTGTTACAGACTCTGCCTATCGCCCAACAAAGCAACTATGAAGCATTAGTAGCTGCATTAGAACGACGTTATGGGGATCAGCATAGGAAAGGAGTGTACCAAACGCAATAAAAGGCAAGACAGCAGAAAACTGGCGAAAATTTACAAGAGTTTGAGGCCGAAATTCGTCGCCTTGTGCATCTCAGCAGCCGTCCCGGATGAAATCCAAGAAGAATTTGTGGCACAGTATTTTGTAGAAGGGATTCGAGATCCGGAGGTAAAGAAAATGCTGAAGATGTTCAAAGGAAGCAGCGAATTACTGGTTCGAGCGCTGGAAGTTGAAGCTGCGTGCAATGACTTAAAGCCAAGGATAAGGGCCGTGACTATTCAAGAGGAGAGAGTACCGTCAGCCGATCATACTGCTACACCAATGAATGAAATTAAATAAATGTTCGGCCAATTAGTGCAACAAATGGCAGCATTAGGAGATGGTCTTTCCACACAGTTAGAACGATCACGCCCGATCACGAGAGTGGAGTGTTATCGATGCGGACGTACGGGACACATTAAACGAGATTGTCGAGTAAGAATACCGTCCCGCTCTCCAACGAGGGACGTACAACCATCCAGAAGGGACCAGGAAAACTCCCACTAGTCAACATTACGGGGCGAATGTTGACTAGCGAAGACAAAGCCCCCAGAATTATCTCCATCAGAAGCCTGGGTAGATCAATGGGAAGCCTGAACGTAAATGGAAAGGTGGATGCGATGAACGTTATTTTTACTATGGACACTGGTGCGGCAGTATCTTTGATCCGGTCAAACCTTGTGGATAAAAATCAAATTAATCCTTTACGAAGAAGAATTCTCCTGCGAACTGTGACTGGAGAATCGGCTAAAGTTTTAGGAGAAATAACAGTCACGATTTGCCTTGGAAGGATTACGTTTTACCACACCGTGTTAGTAGCAGATATTGAAGAATTTATTCTGGGAATGGACCTGATTCGTCAACATGGATTTTCTTTTGATCCCGAGCAAAATATTCTAAGGTTTGGAGGTGAAGAGTTCATCCTGTCAACCAATCACCACTATGAGTCACCCATTAATGTTTTGGCATCTCAGACAGTAAAAATAAGCGGCAATTCCGAGCAAATAATCATTGGACATTTGGAGCAGAATTCTGGCAGCTGTGTTGGACTTGTACGAAACCCGAACCGACTAGGAAGATGCCTCATTGGGGCACTTGTAAATGGAGGAAGTGAAGTCCCAATTAGAGTTGCAAACATCTTTCCAGACGACGTCAAAATCAACAAAGGCGAAATTATTGCGGTATTCGAGCCTGTAGTCAAAGTAACCAATTGCGATGGGTTACCAGAACAGGAGGAGCAGTTGGAAGAAAACAAACTCTTAAATGAACGTGAAAAGACCTGGAAACATCTGTTAACACCACAACTGAAGAAGGCTCGGAAACTGATTTTGGACCATGCTAGCATATTTGGAACACCGAACAATATGGGAAAAACTACCATTGTAAAACACCGAATTAACACCGGCAATGCACAACCGATTCGACAACCACCTAGCACACTACCAATAGCCAAACAACAGGAAGTGCAGGAATTAGTGGACAGGATGCTTGACGACGGAGTTATAGAAGAATCCTACAGCCCTTGGTCATCACCTGTTGTTCTGGTCACTAAGAAAGATGGATCAAGCAGATTTTGTGTAGATTACCGAAAACTGAATGACGTGACCAAAAAGGACAGCTATCCACTTCCCCTTATCGACGACACACTGACAATTTTCTCAGGATCCTGTTGGTTTTCTACTTTAGATTTGAAGAGTGGGTACTGGCAAGTTGGCATTGAGGAGCAAGATAAGGAGAAGACTGCTTTTTCTGCTGGAAATGGGCTGTACCAATTCAATGTGATGCCCTACGGACTTTGTAATGCTCCTGCTACGTTTGAAAGACTAATGGAAATTGTGCTTCGTGGCCTTAACTGGAAGACTTGCTTGGTTTATCTGGACGATATCATGGTGATGGGAAAAACTTTTGAAGAACATCTGAACAACTTGCAAGAAGTATTTGCTAGAATAGGTGGTGCCCATCTTCGATTGAACGCCAAAAAGTGTTGGTTCTTCCAAAAGCAAGTCGAATTTCTTGGGCATGTGGTGTCGGTCGACGGAATTCAGACGGACGACAAGAAGATCCAAGCAATTAGAGAATGGCCAGTACCAAAGGATAAACACGAACTCAGAAGCTTTCTAGGACTTGCCACCTACTACAGACGGTTTGTGGAAGGATTTGCCAACATCGCAGCTCCGCTACATCAACTTACTGAGTACAAAACACCCTACTGTTGGAATACCCAATGTGATCAGGCGTTCAGAAGGTTAAAGGCATCACTTTGCTCCAGTCCCATCGCTGGGCCTTTTCCTGAGACCAACAGAGGCAACAAGTATTAAGATTAGATCTATTATAGATTTAATAAGACCATAGAGCAACTTCTCTCAAAGGTTGTTGATCAGCATCAGAAAGATTGGGACCAGCATATTCCGCTCTTCTTGATGGCTTATCCATTAGCAGTCCACAACTCAACGGGACAGTCACCATCTAAAGTTCTGTTTGGTCGAGAACTTCGACTTCCATGTGATGTGGTGTTCGGATCTCCAACAGGCCAAAGCACGAACATTGAGAACTACGTTGACGAGTTGCAAGACAGATTACTGAACATCCATGATCTGGTCAGGGAAAGTTTGAATCTAGCTAGCGACAAGATGAAAGCTCGTTATGATCTGAGGGCCAATTCGGGAGGGTTCCAGAAGGATGATAAAGTTTGCTTGTTCCAGGGATTAGATGAAGGGAATCGGGACGATCAGCTTTAAGAGGGGGGCAGTGTTACGGTTTGGGCCTACTATGCTCGATACTTCTGAACGAGCACTCGATTCGGGATGAAACCGATGCGCCGCAATATCTGGCCGGGCGCGTGCTAAAGTAGGCCACAGTTAGGAAGCGCCACACCTGGAAGAATCTTGGACGTTCGATGCAAATCGCGAAGCGTTTTGCGGTCATTCTAGAACGTGGTTTGCGAATATAAAAGAAGCGGTGCCAGACGGCACGAGTAGTGAATTTGAAAACGCGGTAAAGTTTAAATAGTGGAATAATTGTGGAATTGTAGTAGTGTTTTTAGAAGCTGAATTAATTATTGTATGGAGTGTTTTAAAGTGTAAATAAATTTATTAATTGTTGAGTTAAACTGACTTTGTGTGAACCCACGGGAAAATCGTAACAATACTTTTCAGAGGTGCAGCGGTTAAAGGAATCGCCACTGCATGAAACTTAAAAATTGTTTGCGAAAGTCTAAAAACGTAACATGTTTTATATTTTATTATAGTAATTTGATTATTTATTATTCCAAAAAAAATGAAATCAATTTAGGCCAGTTTTTTCTTCTATTAAAAAAAAAAACATTTATTACACAACACTTTTCTTTAACTGCCTAAGCAACAAAAGTCATAAAAATTAAGATTTATAGCACTTCGTATTTATTATTTATTATATCCCACCATACGGTGAATTAAATAGTTAATATATATATAAAAAAGTTAATACTTATAAACAAAAAGAAAATTTTTAAATTGAACTTCGTAGCTATGTAAATGTAATGATAATGTAACTATAAATGTTAAGCTTACTGGTTAAATTTTTTCCTCAACTCGAAAGTTTTATATTTGAACATCAATGACCAGACTCCAGATTTTAGTGAACCATTTAAGTTATTTAAGAAAAGTGAAATTTCTTAGAATGTCTGGGTTTTTGCAAAGTTTCACACAAACTCTTAAAATAATTGGTCAAAAACTCGTCCACTTTCATTTGGAGAACTCGAAATCAATTTCATTAGATTCTTTAGTAATAATTGAAAACTGTTGACCCAATTTGACAAGCTTGGATCTTCATCACATTAATAAGGCTGAAGACAATGAACCTGTCACCTTTCCGGTACCCTACGCTTTTGGTAAGTTAGAGAGTTTATTTATGAAGACATACTACTGCAGACATATTCTGCAAATTTTTGATACAGCTAAGAGTATTGCCTCATTACAATGAGGAGATACGTCTCCAGATAAAATTTTTGAACGAAATAGAATACTCGTTGTATTTGTTGTGTTATAGAGATTATTGGCAACGATGTAAGGTCGGTTGAGAAGTGAAGGTCAATTAGTGAGTTGAACGGCATATACGGCCAAAGACAATAAAAATCACGGTGTTTGTGCTAGTAAGTGTCTCTCTAAAGTTCAAAGTTACTTCTATTCCGTTAGACATTGTCTAGGTTTACCTCTACGGGCAATAAAACGGTTAAAGGCTTGTAAGAATTTATCAGTTGAAAGATTTGTCACAAGTTAGCAAAGAACAAATAAACATTGCTCCATAGCATTTGACTTCTTTAAACGGTTTTGATCTTCTATCACGTAAGACAAAAGGACCAGCATAATCGACGCCGGTATGTTCCAATGGAAACTTCGCCTTGAACCTATCAGCAGGTAAGTAGTAGTAGTAGTAGCAGGTAATGTATATAATAATATACTAGATAGATCTAATCATGGTTAAATGGAATAACATGGTGCAATTACGGACTGCAAACGGACAGTGGCAGTATTTTAATCGTAACTTTCATTATTACCGGTAATTATTTAATATTTTCTACTAAATAGTGTTTGTAAACGGTTGAAAACTCAGTTGCTTGACATGAGAAATATTTATATATTTTATATAGTATTTTTTATTTGTTATATCTATTTCTATTTCTAATTACATTGTTTGCATTAATTTTGTCATACAATTTTTTGTTACCAAGTTTTGATGCAAACTCACTTGTGCACACCAATAAATTAGTGCTACCTTTATCTTTTTTTTTAGAATCCAAATTTCGTATTTACTTTTCGTTGTTTCGAATCCAATACGGGGGTATTTGCAACATAATTCAGAAAGAGTAGTTTATTCTCGGTGTGTTTTGTGTTAAAAAATGATGTTTCAGGGTGTTGCGAAGATGAGTATTATTTTGTTTAAAAAAAATCTTGTCTCTACTACCCTGTGACTGCTTCTTTGTTCTGGGGATGATTTCTAAATGGATTTAAATTTTAATTTGCTAGTTTTTTAGTATCTGCTGTGCATATTCGTTTCTGTAGATTTAATGTGGCTTTTAATTGCAACTCGTAAACAGTCTAGTAATGTAATAATGTAAGTCAACGTTAATGCATTAGAAACATGTTATTTTGTCATTTTGTAAATTCTAGATGTTCGTTAGAACTAAGTACATATTGTGCACCAAAGCCTGCTGTACGGAAAAGATTATAAACATGATTGAAAAAAATTCTTATGGAAACCTATGCTAACCTAGTGGCTCATCACATTAAATTAATCAAAAACAGGGTTATGCAGCAATCGTTTTTAAAGCATTTGTTGTTTAATTAAACTTTCGGTTAAACAACAAATGCTTTAAAAACTGACTCAACCAATCTTATCAAGACTACAAATTTACGTTCCAGGTATGTCTGTTTTATTATTGTATGTTGTTTGTTAATGACTTTTACTGACCTTTCATTATTTTAGAACATTTTAACCATTTTGAAAAAGATCCTGAAAGGATCGAAACTTCAATGTAAAAATTAAAATGGGGTAACAGCTTCCAAGAGATTTTATCAACTATGACCTAACAGAACACGAAACATAATGCAAAAAGATAAAGATATCTCTTATCTTGTTCTCTTATTTATAATAAATGTTGCTATATGCATTGTAATTATTTTATCATACATCAGTAAAATATACATACATAGTACATTATAAAGTGAAAAATATAATTACTTTTTAAAATTTATTTATATTCAATTTAAATTTATTTCTATTTCGTTCCATTGATGTCCCTTACGTATCCCAAAAACTAAACACACATTAATTCTACGTTGCAACAACGTTCTCACCAATGTTTTAACGTTTCTCGTTGATTTTTGGGAGTGGTTTTTTAGTTGATTTGAAGTTGAATTTACTTTTATACGCCCTGGTTTAATAATTGGTGAAAGTATTTTAAGGGTTTTTGCGCTGGCTGATACTGCCCAATAACTCTAAGTTTTTTTTTTTTTTTTATTTGTAATAAAACGGTGGTGAACACATCGTTTGTGTTCCCGTATTTTTTTGGTATTCCCTACCGATGATCCCTGAGAAACGTAGCCCAATGTCGAAAAAAGACAATAAAAATGGGCTTAACGGTCATGACTCGTGTGAGAACGAACAAACTTGCAAGAATTTGATGATATTCCGATTGAGTAAAGATTTTCCTGACGGTTCCTGATTTAGAGGAAAAGGATAGAGTTTCTCTTCCAACGATAGGTTTTTTTTGTAGTTTTATTTCAATGTAGTTTGAGCCTGGTAATTAAGGCTTTCAGCTATTTAATATAGGACTTTTAATCCACCTTAAAGTGGTCAACTACGCTTTTGTTGGAAGACTAACCATCGCTAATTTTTTAATAATATAAATTATTTTGTAATAGTTAACCAATAATTACCATAGTTGAACATTGAGAAGAGACTACTTTAACTTGGTGGTTGTTTTACCTAAATTGACATTATCAGGCCAACCAACTTTGCGTCATAAATTATTTGCCCACAATTTGCACTTTGTTTTCAAACGCTATTCACTATAGAGACCACGGATAAAATGAGTTGATCCACGTGTTACCAGATTGGTTATTCCAATTAGCGCTACAATCAATCCTCAAACAACACACAAGGTTTAATGGATTTCCATTTTAGGTCCAGTGACGGCTATTGAGGTTTAATTCCCGATAAACAACAATTTTCTTCTTTTTGCAGACCAATCAGCTGCAGCCATTTGGCAGCAGCTCTTTGGGAGATTTTAGTATTGTAGTGTGTTTTAGTTATAAGTTGAGTATTAGTTTATGTTTCTTTTTAATCATGAACATATTTTATTTACAAAATATTTCTTTTGAAATACAAAAGTTATCCGGGCTTATAAGCCGTGGTTCAATGGAATTTCTTCCTGAGGTTTCGTCCACATCTGCGGCGGACATCAAAGGCGATGACGTAAGACTCGACTGCTGGAGCGTCGGTCGTATTTATAACCGTGGGGGGCTGCACATGCGCAGAACGGTCTTGCCTCGGCGCGCACGGTGTCTGGCGCAAGACATCTACACCAGTGGGGGGCTGCACAGCCCATGGCAGGTAATTATTTAGCAAAAAAAGTTATTGGGCCGGGGGAGCACTATAAAGAATGAGCTTTTGCTAATTTGCTCCCAAAATGAATTTGTCAAAATAACGTCACAATTTGACAATAAATGTGACGTTGCACCGAAATGTAGATTTTAGACTTGGTACACTGTGACAGCCAGTAGTTCAGTTATTTTGACAGTTGTGCCACTCTAGTTTTGAGCAAATTGTAGTCCTTTAAACTGCCTTTTGATTACCCTAGAAAGTTTGTAGTGTCAACTGTCAAAATAACGTCACAATTTGACAATAAATGTGACGTGGCACCGAAATGCAGTTTTTAGACTTTGTACACTGTGACAGCCAGTAATTCAGTTATTTCGACAGTTACGTCAGTCTAGTTCTGTCCAAATTGTAGCCCTTTAAACTGCCTTTTGACTACCCTAAAAAGTTTGTACTGTCACCTGTCAAAATCACGTCACAATTTGACAATAAATGTGATGTTGCACCGAAATGTACATTTCAGACTTGGCACACTGTGACAGCCAGTAATTCAGTTATTTTGGCAGTTACGTCACTCTAGTTTTGACCAAACTGTAGCGCTTAAAACTGCCTTTTGAATATCCTAAAAAGTTTGTAGTGTCAACTGTCAAAATAACGTCACAATTTGACAATAAAGTGACATTGCAGTGAAATTCTGTGTAAAAGCTTTGTTCACTTTGACTACTCCTATCTCTGTCATTTTGACAGTTATGTCACTCTTGTTTTGACCAGCAAAATGAACAGATGTCACTGATGTCAGTAAGAATCAAATTTGCTTGAAATACTCCACTGTGTCCAAAAATCGTTGCTTGAAACAAGTCACTGTCCCAGCATGTTTTGCCACAAGAACTAAACATACTTCCAAGGAAAAACAAACCGTATCAACATGGATTTTACTGCAAAAAAACATGTTGACCTTCGCAATTACGTGGTTACTTGATTCGACGACTTCAGGTACCGTTCCTAGTGTTTTGCAGCTTCTTTACCATCGAATTTATTATATAGAGACGTCTGGACATACCTAATCGGTTTACATAACGTGTAGATAAGTTGGATTTAAGAGTTAATGACTTCTAGGAAGAAGCCATTAATGTATAACAACAATACACCACTTAAGTCATTCCGGCAAATGTTAATTATCCGGCAAAACTGATTTATTATTGTTGGATGATGATGGATTATTTAATATAAATTATATGGCCCGCAATAAATAATTCAAGTGGGAAATATAAAGATAATTGTTATTTTTTCAATTATGAACGAGATTTTCAGTTAGAAATCCAGTTAAACAGTATCACACTGTATGATACATCCATACTGTTTTCTACTGTTACAGGGTTGCCAAGCCAAAATGTTTAATAGAGGTAGATTAATCTACCTATATCGAAAACTAAACAATTTACATAAGAAAAACATTATTATACAGGATGTTTTTTTAAAGATTGCGAAACATTTTAATCATCGATTCTACATTTTGCTAGTGCTAATTGCTTAGATGGCAGTGAAACAGATGAAGAAAAGAAGCAAAAGACAAAGGGAAAACTGGTGCTTTCCATTGATCCGTCTTTGTTTGTACATATCAAGGATGCCAAAACAGCCGAGGATTTATGGAATATGGAATATAGTTGAGGTATCTGTATGCTGACACAGGATTTATCCAGAAAATAAATCTAATGCGTACTTTAATTTCCTTGCGTCTGGATAGTTGCGATTCAATGGATCATTATGTTAACCAGGTTATTGAAACTGCCCAGAGACTTCGTAAGACTGGTTTTAACATAGACGATGAGTGTATTGGCTTATTATTGTTAGCTGGGCTTCTAGAAAGGTTTAGTCCCATGATCATGGCCATAGAGCATTCAGGAATTAAAGTTAATACATTCAATTAACAACAAGCTGCTAGATATGCAGGTAGAAAACAGCAGTATTGGTGGTGCTTTTGCAACCAAACCAAGCAAACCTTTGTATCGCCAAGTACATACCAGCAGAAAAACTGGTAGTCAAGCTAATAACTACAAGAAAATCAAGTGTAACAGGTGTTTTGTTCAAGTGTAACAGTTTGGTTATTTTAAAAATAAATGTCCAAAACAAGACAATGCAGGCTCAAGCAGTTCCAGTCAGAAAAGGTCAAATGCTTCTAGTGCAATTTTTTAAATGGAGTGGAGGTATAACACTAGAAAGAAGAGGTAAGGACTGGTATATAGGTATGTTATATCATGGCCACCACCAAGACCATCTAGAAGCGGACATCGACCCATTAAATTGCCAACTCAGCTTAACGGAAATAGCGTACGAAATAGTTATAATAGTTGAATTGTGCAATAAAGCTAAGTCAGCTGAACTACATTATAAATTAAGTATCAAAGTGTCAATTTGCGTCTATTATCGTCTATACGTGTTAAGAGTTAGTAGTACCATTATTTTTATTTGTTTTATTAGAAAGTGTAATCTTTAAAATAATAAATAATTTTTTAAAAAGTGCTTTTTAAGAATAAGCACCTAACAAATTGGCGCAGTTGGTAGAATTCGTAAACGTTGCTAGAACACGAGTATTCTAACTAGTAACGGCGGATTCCAATCCCTTAACGAAACAAAGAACCTAAACCTAAAGAAGCATTAGAAGCAACAGACCGATCAGCACTCGTGAAATCTACGTCCGGAAAGTCCAGTAGCAGGAGCGAGAACACGGCGGAATGTTGATTTTATTGTAAGTAAAGAATCATCTCGATTTATTTTACCTTTTTATATTTTTGTGTGCACAGTTAGCACAACCGTTCGATTTACCAAATATCATAATTTCTTTTACTAAAAATTTACCTTAATTTCTATATTCTAACTGAAAACTACAGAGCTAATAAGTTTTAGCTTAAATAAAAAAAGCATACCAAGATAATAACTTCCCTATTTTTTAAATCAACTAATTTAATTAAATCAAAATGCCAGATACAACAGCAACAGTTGTAGAAGTAGAACCTTACAAACTATCTGAAATTTTCTCAATAATTCCTGAATTTGACGGTGATCAAATCTTTTTAGGAAATTTTATTGATCTGATGAAATTTTATGATATTTTATTTTATACGATTTTCGGAGAGTGATCGGACTGGTTATGTTATATCTTTAGACTGTGCTCTAACTTCCAAAAACCATTTTTTAATCCTTCAACAAACGCTGGTATGCAAAGACCTAGTAATAACAATAGTAATACACAATCAGATCGACCAACTCATTCTGTACCTAATCAAAATAATTTTCAACCTAGACTGAATTCGTATCAACGTCCTTTTAACTCTAATCCACCTCAAAGAACTTTACATGTACAATATGAAGATTTTCCTAACGACCCCGGTTTTAACGAACAACCCGAAACTGATATGTTCCAACAGTATTCGGATGAGACTGACTCTTATCTTGAAAATTAAAATTTTAATGACTCATTTGTCAACGAAACTGAACAGTCAGGATTTTCAATTAGCTTCAACAAGCAATCATCCCCCGGAAAAATCTACAATTTCAAACCCAGTTTCAGAAATCAAATCTCAACTTCAAACTTTGAACCTAGACAACATGAACCCAAACATGAACTTTTCAGAACAAATGTTTCTTTAAGTCCACTCTTAACAGTCAATGCTAAGAATCTTTAATACATTGACGACGCTTCAAAAACTTTTAAATTACTTATTGATACCGGAGCAGGAATATCAATTTTTAAAACTAAAAAAATATCCTCGCAGGAATGCTGAACATTTAACCGTACAAGGAATAACAGATCAAAAAGTTTTAATCACCAAATCCGTTTATATCCCTTTTGCACCTGGAAGTGATCATAAAGTTTACATTTACGATTTAGACATTGATTTTGATGGTATATTAGGCTTAGATTTTCTAGAACATTATAATTCTATTGTTGATTTGAAAGCGAAAAAACTTACGAAGTCACTTAAAAAGTCACTAACGATTCATACCCTAGTTCCGTTTCAAATACTACTAATCAAAACAAAAAAAATTCCTTTTGCAATCAAGATCATAAAATAGCTATTTATGTAACCAGTTACGAAAAGATCGATTTTGTGTAACGAATGAATGTTTGTAGGGCGAGCGCAGCGAGGTCCTCCAATTTGAATGAGTTACACAATAAGACATTTTCGAAACGTGTTGCATACATAATTGTTTCTAATTTTGACCAAAAAGCGGTAAAAACCATCTTTTACAGTGATTTAACAGAAATATTCACTTTCATAGCACCTTGTATAAACAGTGACAACGACATGTTATGATGGATGTCGCCCATATGTTTCTACGGAAATGCATAAAAACAGGGAGTGATGAAATGAACTTTTCATAACTAGTTACATAAAGTGATACTTTACATGAACTTTGAACGTGAACTTTTCATAACTAGTTACATAAAGTAAAACGTTTTGTCACTCTAATCAGTTTTGAAAAGTGTCACTTTATATGCCAAAATTAGAAAAATAAAATTTTTATTGAAGGTCGAACCGAAAAACTTTGCAAATTAAAATGCAATCTGATTAACACTAATGCAATCTCCATGCACAGGAAAAAGATAAGGTCCGATTACCTAATGCTTTAGTTACAGTCAATGAACAAGGTCTACATCTGTAATAAATGCTAACGTAATAAATAAAACTGTTGATTTTTCAGACCTTATTATAGAACCATTTGACCCCGAATCCCAACACAACGAACTTGTTTATTCTTTGAATCCGGACAGTAATACTGACCTTTCACAAGACAGGCATTCGCTAATAAAAAAGCAACTTAGAACAGATCATCTTAATGACGAAGAAAATTGTGCAAAAACTGAACTTTGTCTTGAATTTTCTGATGATGATATTTTATCTCGATGGCGATATCTTATCTTTTACTAGCGAAACAAAACATTCAATTCAAAACTAATGGTGCTAGACCTGTATTTTCAAAATCTTATAGATATCCGCAAATTCATAAAGAGGAAGTAAAATCCCAAATTAACAAAATGCTTGATCAAGGAATTATTCGTCATTCTACATCTCCATGGTCTTCCCCTGTATGGGTTGTCCCAAAAAAACTAGATGCTTCTGGCAAACAGAAGTGGCGTGTCGTAATAGACTATCGCAAACTCAATGAACTGACAGTTGATGACAAATACCCCCTACCAAATATTTCCGATTTATTAGATCAACTAGGCAAGTGTGAATATTTCACAAAACTTGACCTTGCTTCGGGCTTTCACCAGATTGAGGTAGATCCAAAAGATATTTCAAAAACTGCTTTTTCTGTTGAAAATGGTCTTTACGAATTTGTTCGTATGCCATTCGGACTCAAGAATATACCGTCCACTTTTCAGCGTGTCATGGACAACATTCTTTTAGGTATTCAAAATGAACGTTGTTTAGTTTACATGGACGACATTATTGTCTATTCACCCACTATTCATGAGCATATTTTTAGATTAAAAGAAGTTTTTAAGCGTCTACGTAAAGCTAACTTAAAAATCCAACCAGATAAATGTGAATTTTTAAGAAAAGAAGTTGCATATCTTGGACACCTAATCACTCAAAATGGCGTAAAACCCAATCTCAAAAAAGTAAAATGTATCAAACAGTTTCCAGTCCCTACTTCACCTAAAGAAATTAAATCTTTCTTAGGTCTTGCCGGTTACTACCGAAGATTCATCCCTAATTTTTCAAAGAGTTCCAAACCATTAACTAAATTACTTCAAAAAGATGTTACCTTTTATTTTTGCTATTGGTGCCGTTTTATCCCAAGGTCCTATTGGAAAAGATCTTCCAATTGCTTACGCTTCACGAACTTTATGTAGTTCCGAAACAAAATACTCCACAATTGAAAGGGAACTCCTCGCAATCGTATGGGCAGTCAAACATTTTCGTCCATATCTTTTTGGCCGTAAATTCACTCTCATTACAGATCATCGTCCTTTAACATGGCTTTTCTCAATAGAAGACCCCGGAAGTCGCTTAGCACGTTGGCGGCTAAAGTTAGAAGAATACTACTATAAGATCGAATACAAACCCGGAAAAATTAATAGCAATGCCGATGCATTATCAAGAATAAAAATAAATCATTTTCAAGAATGTGTAAAGTTTCACACAAGGATTCGAAATTTTGCTTTAAACGAAGAAGCTGGACCATCTACTAATAATGAAGATCCACTTTTTGAAGATGACAGTTTTAATGAAATAAATGTCGAAGAAGTAACTAACGAATACAACACATTTACGCACTTATATAAAACGACATCTATGAACGATTATTCAAAAATCGAAATATCTAATTTACAACTTTTGGATAAATCCCATAAAAATATTGTCACATTCTTTCGGAGGAATAGACTTGAAGAATTACATCATGAAATCATTGACGATATATTAGAAGAAAATTTCGATTAATGTTGTTTCTAGTAAAAGTGTTAAAGATCGCAAATATTTTATAATCCCGTTGCCCTACGACAACGACTCCGTAGCTCTAGTTCTCTTTTTCACATTATACAAAGATCGTGATAAATTTGAACGGAATACAACGTATTGTATAGAAAATAACATACAGTTACCTATAACTGAAATGCTATGTTTTATTTTAGCTCATAAAGACATTCATTTTAAAATAATATTTGAAAATGAATGTCTCTATTTTGACATATTATGTCAAAATATTGTCAAAACTCCAGAGCCAGACCAAATCCCAATAATTTTAGACAAGTATCACAGCGGAAAAATAACTTACATCGTGGCATAAATGAAACCATTAAAAGAATCAAAGAAAAGTATAATTGGCCAGGTTTAACCAAAGATGTTGAAAAACTAATCAAGAGTTGTGAAACTTGTCAAAAAGTAAAAGTTTGTAGGAAAAACCTTAGTACTCCTTTAGTTGTCACAGAAACTCCAAAAACACCTTTTGAACGAATTAACATGGATTTATTTGAATATTCAACTCGCAATTATGTACTCACCATTCGTGACGAATTAACAAAATTTACTCAAGCTTACCCCCTATCTGATAAAAAAGCTTCTAATATTGCTAATACCTTAGTTAGTATTTTTCCTTTGAGAATACACTGTGATCGTGGTAAAGAATTTGATAACGTACTCGTGAAAGACCTCTGTCGCCTTTTGGATATAAAATTACCTTTTTCAAGCGTAAGTCACCCCCAATCAAACGGTTCAATAGAAAGATTTCATGCTACACTAAATGAAATGATCAATATTAACAAAACAGAGCATCCTGACGAACATCATTTTAACATTCATCCATACGCTGTAATATCTTATAATAATACAGAAAACAAAACTCATGGTTTCAGTCCTTATGAATTAGTATTCGGACATACCTCCAGTAGACCTCCAGAAACCCTTTATAATCAAAAAGAACTGATTTCGAAATACATCAGAGATTTAAACAATCGCATGGAACATTATTATAAAGTAGCTAGAACAATACCATCGCACAAAAAGAAAAAGCTAAAATCAGATTTGATAATTTAGTAACTAGAAATAATATACTATAAAATATTATAATATAAAATAGGTGATAAAGTGTATGTTAAAGAGTCTCAAATGAAAGATAAATCCCATAGTAAATTTAATGGTCCTTTTGAAATTATTGAAGTATATGAAACTTCAGCTAAAGTTAAAAACCTAACTACTAACTCGATTTTCAAAAATAAATTTCGACAGAATGAAACCATTCTATGACTAGATGTTTTCCTTTCCAGATTCCTCGGAATTACATCGCAAGTCATCGCTCAGTTCAACATATCCCCCATTAATAATACTATAGGAATATTTTACCATGAAGCAGGTACAGTTAAAATATCAAATGACAAATGGACACTTCTTGTTTACAAAGACCTTCAAGCAATCCGCAAACAGTATACGCGATAATAATAAGATACTTGATGATTTAGTAACATCATTTAACGATCCTTCACCCCGTATGACATCATTTAAAGTTGAAATTCAAATTCATGTTAGTCTCATAAGGCAAAACTGCCAGCTCATGGAACAAAAATATAAAGAAATTTTAGCTGATACAAACAATTACGCTTTTCGTAGTAAACGAGGTTTAGTCAATGGCAAAGGTAGTATTTTTAAACTTAGATTACGCTGATGGCGAATATTTTAACGAATCTATTAATAAAGTCACACACGACGAACACGAGATACAACAATTGCTTAAAAATCAAATATCAGTCACAAGTTCAGTCCTACGAAACTTTAATTCTACTATTCAGCAATTCCAAATAGACGAGAAAAATTTCAATGAAAATATAGCAACTATTCAGTATGCTTTAAACCACATTACTGATGATGTAGCTTTTTATGACGCACAAGTAAAAGTATTAAATTTCTGTCAATCATTAATGGAAAGCTACGTATATTTGGAAAACTATCTTGATGATATTTTAAATGTCATCACCTTTGCTCGATTAAAAATCTTGCATAGCTCAATAATCACTCCTATTGATTTAATCACTTCTCTCCAGGAAATTTCACGAACATTATCTAAAAATAATTTTCCTTTACCAACTTACACTTCAAGTGTTGCTAAGTATCTTGATATTGTTACGGTTTGGGCTTACTATGCTCGATACTCGATGAAACCGATGCGCCGCAATATCTGGCCGGGCGCGTATTAAAGTAGGCCACAGTTAGGAAGCGCCACACCTGGAAGATTCGAAGCAAATCGCGAAGCGTTTCGCGGTCATTCTAGAACGTGGTTTGTGAATATAAAAGAAGCGGCGTCGACGAGAGGTAGAGTAGTGTAGTAGTGAATTTGGGAACGCGGTAAAGTTTAAATAGCGAAGTAATTGTGGAATTGTAGTAGTGTTTTTAGTAGCTGTGTTAATTATTGTACGGAGTGTTTTGAAGTATTAATAAATTTATTAATTGTTGAGTTAAATTGACTTTGTGTGAACCCACGGGAAAATCGTAACAATATTATTGAATTAGAAGCCTACCAATCAGAAAACAAAGTAGTTTTTGATCTTCTTATTCCATTAGTAGAACCTGAACGTATACACTTTTAGAACATTTCCTATCCCAATTTTGGATAATCGAACAGGTTTCTTTCATATTCTTCAACAACTAAAAATTACATCGCGAGAGGTGATGATTCTTTATTGTATGTATCACTTCAAAATTTAAAAGAACTGTAAAAATCTGCAGACAAGAGTGAAAATCTGCTCTAACCTCCTACAACGTTCAAGAAGTTGACTACAACTTATGGCTAGTTACAATCTCTGAACCACTACCTGTCACTGTACGATGCGGAAGCCGAAACCCAGAATCGCAGATACTGAAGACGAACTCAATAATCAAACTAACTCAACCTAATTGCAATGCCTTTATTGGAAGTACTAGAATTCATTCAAAATATCTCGTTCAAGAACGTTACGTATCGAAGCCATCCTGTGAAGATTCCCTATGATTGCTGCAAACATTTACCCAGCACGTTTGACGTTCCTGATTTGAAGCCTCTACAATTAAGCAAGATTAACTCTGATGACGCACGATTGAACGTGGCCCAACACAGACTGAATCAATACTCTGAAGAATTGGACAAAATTATGCAAGAACCTTTTATTACAAAACATTACCACTGGTTTACCACAGCTTTAATCGTAATTATTGTTTTAATCATCATTGCACTTATTTTATGCAAATGCAGGAAAAAAAAGGTCCCCAAAAACTTGCCTGACCGGAAATAGTGGACCACCGCCATCGCCAAAGACTGAACACAGCAAACTTAAACAAACCCAATGGAAGAAGCTACTACCAAGAAGAAGGACTAGCATCCAGCCAGAACCATCCTTTGATGAATCCTTTGAACTTCAAGCTGATCCATAAAAGTTGTTGCATGGCTCCAACTTTTTTCTAAAAAGGGGAGCTGTTATTTCATGGTCACCACCAAGACCATCTAGAAGCGGGCATCGACCCATTAAATTGCCAACTCAGCTTAACGGAAATAGCGTTACGAAATAGTTATAATAGTTGAATTGTGCAATAAAGCTAAGTCAGCTGAACTACATTATAAATTAAGTATCAAAGTGTCAATTTGCATCTATTATCGTCTATACGTGTTAAGAGTTAGTAGTAATATTATTTTTATTTGTTTTATTAGAAAGTGTAAATCTTTAAAATAATAAATAATTTTTTAAAAGTGCTTTTTAAGAATAAGCACCCAACAGGTACATAGGCTACAACTTAGAGTAGTTTTTGCTGAAACAAACTGTAAAGTTCATAACTGTGACAATGAACTTATAGCAACTGCAGATCTTGTCCAGAATGTTTATAAACTTATGTTGCCAATAATGTTAATAGTTGTTTGCAGTTTCTGAGACCGTATCTAGTGAAATTTGGCACAGAGGTTTTGCTCATTTGAACTATCATTTTTTGAACAAAACTAAGACTTGAAAAGACAAAAGCTTGTATTGTATGTTGTGAGGGAAAACAGACACGTATACCTTTTGCTAGTAGTAAAAATAGGGCCAGTACTTTTCTTGAAGTACATGCTGAGGTTCAGGTATTTCTTACTTTCGCAGGATGATTGTAGCAGAATGTTGTTTGTTTATTTCCTGAAGAGAAAAGATCAAGTTTTTGAGATGTTTAAACTTTTCAAAGCCATTGCAGAAAATCAAACAAACAGAAAAGTAAAGTTGTTACGGTTCAATTTTCTCCGTAGGGACTTACCTGGTGGTTTTTGTAATTCATTAATCCATATTGCTTAATTTGGTTTGTTTACTACTGTTTACCTCTTTACGTTGTTTATATCTAAATTTTCAAGTCCGTTAATAGATGGCGTTACAGGTGTCCTTATCTCTTCTCTTCTTTTTTTGGTTGTTAAATTCGTTTCACTGCTGTCAGCGGGCTGTCGCTGTCAGAGTTCTGTCTGTCAGCTTCAGTTCGGCTGTCAGTGTGTTTTGATCTGGCTTTTCTTTTACTGTTTCTTGTTGCAAATTGGTTTTTGGAATATTCTAGCGTATTAATTCCCCACCTGACTTCCGTTGTGTCCCTGGCTATTTAAGCTCGGGGGGAAGCCATTTTGGTTTCCTTTTGACCAGTGACCTTGCTGTGAGTGTGTGAGACCAACAGCAAACCAGAGCCACCATTTTGTTGAACTCATCTAGTGAGGATTTTGTGTGGTCTGTTGTCGCTTCAGGCGGATTTGTTTGGTCCTCATAATTTGCAGCTAGGGTTTTGTGCCAAATTTGTAGCCGATTTGGGGGCAGGGAGGAAAGGAAAAAAACTACCCTTTCGACATCAGAAAGGGTTCTTCGGTGAGGCTTTGACCACCTGACAGGTTCTTCGGTGAGGCTTGACCACCTGAAAGGGTTCTTCGGTGAGGCTTTATCCACGCGGATTCAAATTGTAGTCCAGAGTAGGCCACCAAGTTCCATACTTCCCGGGGGCTGTTACTGAGCAGTCTTCCAAGCCATAGAAAACCTCCCGAGACTGAACTTGAGTGAATTCCCAGTGGAGCAGTTTGGTTCACCGAAGGTTGACAGGCAAGCTCCCTTACCTTTGACTAACCACCCTGATTTTTTTCCCCTATCGTGAATATATTTAAAATATCTATAAAAGCCATCAGGAAAATAGTATTGCTATAGTATTGCTAGATTGTGCTAGCCAAGTCGCTCAGATCTATCTCTAATTTTTAACTCTATTAATTTGATTGATCTTTTTATTTTATTTTTTTGATTGTATTGGGACCGACCCAATTTATTATTTATTCAATATACGTCATTGAATCTCTTTTACCACTTTGTTTTAATGTACAAGTCACAGGGCCTTTAACTTGTGTGTACTCACCATTCGTGACGAATTAACAAAAATTTACTCAAGCTTACCCCCTATCTGATAAAAAAGCTTCTAATATTGCTAATACCTTAGTTAGTATTTTTCCTTTGAGAATACACTGTGATCGTGGTAAAGAATTTGATAACGTACTCGTGAAAGACCTCTGTCGCCTTTTGGATATAAAATTACTTTTTCAAGCGTAAGTCACCCCAATCAAACGGTTCAATAGAAAGATTTCATGCTACACTAAATGAAATGATCAATATTAACAAAACAGAGCATCCTGACGAACATCATTTTAACATTCATCCATACGCTGTAATATCTTATAATAATACAGAAAACAAAACTCATGGTTTCAGTCCTTATGAATTAGTATTCGGACATACCTCCAGAAACCCTTTATAATCAAAAAGAACTGATTTCGAAATACATCAGAGATTTAACACAATCGCATGGAACATTATTATAAAGTAGCTAGAACAAGAACCATCGCACAAAAAGAAAAAGCTAAAATCAGATTTGATAATTTAGTAACTAGAAATAATATACTATAAAATATTATAATATAAAATAGGTGATAAAGTGTATGTTAAAGAGTCTCAAATGAAAGATAAATCCCATAGTAAATTTAATGGTCCTTTTGAAATTATTGAAGTATATGAAACTTCAGCTAAAGTTAAAAACCTAACTACTAACTCGATTTCAAAAATAAATTTCGACAGAATGAAACCATTCTATGACTAGATGTTTTCCTTTCCAGATTCCTCGGAATTACATCGCAAGTCATCGCTCAGTTCAACATATCCCCCATTAATAATACTATAGGAATATTTTACCATGAAGCAGGTACAGTTAAAATATCAAATGACAAATGGACACTTCTTGTTTACAAAGACCTTCAAGCAATCCGCAACAGTATACGCGATAATAATAAGATACTTGATGATTTAGTAACATCATTTAACGATCCTTCACCCCGTATGACATCATTTAAAGTTGAAATTCAAATTCATGTTAGTCTCATAAGGCAAACTGCCAGCTCAGTGGAACAAAAATATAAAGAAATTTTAGCTGATACAAACAATTACGCTTTTCGTAGTAAACGAGGTTTAGTCAATGGCAAAGGTAGTATTTTTAAACTTAGATTACGCTGATGGCGAATATTTTAACGAATCTATTAATAAAGTCACACACGACGAACACGAGATACAACAATTGCTTAAAAATCAAATATCAGTCACAAGTTCAGTCCTACGAAACTTTAATTCTACTATTCAGCAATTCCAAATAGACGAGAAAAATTTCAATGAAAATATAGCAACTATTCAGTATGCTTTAAACCACATTACTGATGATGTAGCTTTTTATGACGCACAAGTAAAAGTATTAAATTTCTGTCAATCATTAATGGAAAGCTACGTATATTTGGAAAACTATCTTGATGATATTTTAAATGTCATCACCTTTGCTCGATTAAAAATCTTGCATAGCTCAATAATCACTCCTATTGATTTAATCACTTCTCTCCAGGAAATTTCACGAACATTATCTAAAAATAATTTTCCTTTACCAACTTCACTTCAAGTGTTGCTAAGTATCTTGATATTGTTACGGTTTGGGCTTACTATGCTCGATACTCGATGAAACCGATGCGCCGCAATATCTGGCCGGGCGCGTATTAAAGTAGGCCACAGTTAGGAAGCGCCACACCTGGAGATTCGAAGCAAATCGCGAAGCGTTTCGCGTCATTCTAGAACGTGGTTTGTGAATATAAAAGAAGCGGCGTCGACGAGAGGTAGAGTAGTGTAGTAGTGAATTTGGGAACGCGGTAAAGTTTAAATAGCGAAGTAATTGTGAATTGTAGTAGTGTTTTTAGTAGCTGTGTTAATTATTGTACGGAGTGTTTTGAAGTATTAATAAATTTATTAATTGTTGAGTTAAATTGACTTTGTGTGAACCTACGGGAAAATCGTAACAATATTATTGAATTAGAAGCCTACCAATCAGAAAACAAAGTAGTTTTTGATCTTCTTATTCCATTAGTAGAACCTGAAACGTATACACTTTTTAGAACATTTCCTATCCCAATTTTGGATAATCGAACAGGTTTCTTTCATATTCTTCAAACAACTAAAAATTACATCGCGAGAGGTGATGATTCTTTATTGTATGTATCACTTCAAAATTTAAAGAACTGTAAAAATCTGCAGACAAGAGTGAAAATCTGCTCTAACCTCCTACAACGTTCAAGAAGTTGACTACAACTTATGGCTAGTTACAATCTCTGAACCACTACCTGTCACTGTACGATGCGGAAGCCGAAACCCAGAATCGCAGATACTGAAGACGAACTCAATAATCAAACTAACTCAACCTAATTGCAATGCCTTTATTGGAAGTACTAGAATTCATTCAAAATATCTCGTTCAAGAACGTTACGTATCGAAGCCATCCTGTGAAGATTCCCTATGATTGCTGCAAACATTTACCAGCACGATTTGACGTTCCTGATTTGAAGCCTCTACAATTAAGCAAGATTAACTCTGATGTCGCACGATTGAACGTGGCCCAACACAGACTGAATCAATACTCTGAAGAATTGGACAAAATTATGCAAGAACCTTTTATTACAAAACATTACCACTGGTTTACCACAGCTTTAATCGTAATTATTGTTTTAATCATCATTGCACTTATTTTATGCAAATGCAGGAAAAAAAGGTCCCCAAAACTTTGCCTGACCGGAAATAGTGGACCACCGCCATCGCCAAAGACTGAACACAGCAAACTTAAACAAACCCAATGGAAGAAGCTACTACCAAGAAGAAGGACTAGCATCCACCCAGAACCATCCTTTGATGAATCCTTTGAACTTCAAGCTGATCCATAAAAGTTGTTGCATGGCTCCAACTTTTTTCTAAAAAGGGGAGCTGTTATTTCATGGTCACCACCAAGACCATCTAGAAGCGGGCATCGACCCATTAAATTGCCAACTCAGCTTAACGGAAATAGCGTTACGAAATAGTTATAATAGTTGAATTGTGCAATAAAGCTAAGTCAGCTGAACTACATTATAAATTAAGTATCAAAGTGTCAATTTGCATCTATTATCGTCTATACGTGTTAAGAGTTAGTAGTAATATTATTTTTATTTGTTTTATTAGAAAGTGTAATCTTTAAAATAATAAATAATTTTTTAAAAGTGCTTTTTAAGAATAAGCACCCAACAGGTACATAGGCTACAAACTTAGAGTAGTTTTTGCTGAAACAAACTGTAAAGTTCATAACTGTGACAATGAACTTATAGCAACTGCAGATCTTGTCCAGAATGTTTATAAACTTATGTTGCCAATAATGTTAATAGTTGTTTGCAGTTTCTGAGACCGTATCTAGTGAAATTTGGCACAGAGGTTTTGCTCATTTGAACTATCATTTTTTGAACAAAACTAAGACTTGAAAAGACAAAAGCTTGTATTGTATGTTGTGAGGGAAAACAGACACGTATACCTTTTTGCTAGTAGTAAAAATAGGGCCAGTACTTTTCTTGAAGTACATGCTGAGGTTCAGGTATTTCTTACTTTCGCAGGATGATTGTAGCAGAATGTTGTTTGTTTATTTCCTGAAGAGAAAAGATCAAGTTTTTGAGATGTTTAAACTTTTCAAAGCCATTGCAGAAAATCAAACAAACAGAAAAGTAAAGTTGTTACGGTTCAATTTTCTCCGTAGGGACTTACCTGGTGGTTTTTGTAATTCATTAATCCATATTGCTTAATTTGGTTTGTTTACTACTGTTTACCTCTTTACGTTGTTTATATCTTAAATTTTCAAGTCCGTTAATAGATGGCGTTACAGGTGTCTTATCTCTTCTCTTCTTTTTTGGTTGGTTAAATTCGTTTCACTGCTGTCAGCGGGCTGTCGCTGTCAGAGTTCTGTCTGTCAGCTTCAGTTCGGCTGTCAGTGTGTTTTGATCTGGCTTTTCTTTTACTGTTTCTTGTTGCAAATTGGTTTTTGGAATATTCTAGCGTAGTTAATTTCCCCACCTGACTTCCGGTTGTGTCCCTGGCTATTTAAGCTCGGGGGGAAGCCATTTTGGTTTCCTTTTGACCAGTGACCTTGCTGTGAGTGGTGAGACCAACAGCAAACCAGAGCCACCATTTTGTTGAACTCATCTAGTGAGGATTTTGTGTGGTCTGTTGTCGCTTCAGGCGGATTTGTTTGGTCCTCATAATTTGCAGCTGGGGTTTTGTGCCAAATTTGTAGCCGATTTGGGGGCAGGGAGGAAAGGAAAAAAACTACCCTTTCGACCATCAGAAAGGGTTCTTCGGTGAGGCTTTGACCACCTGACAGGGTTCTTCGGTGAGGCTTTGACCACCTGAAAGGGTTCTTCGGTGAGGCTTTATCCACGCGGATTCAAATTGTAGTCCAGAGTAGGCCACCAAGTTCCATACTTCCGGGGGCTGTTACTGAGCAGTCTTCCAAGCCATAGAAAACCTCCCGAGACTGAACTGAGTTGAATTCCCAGTGGAGCAGTTTGGTTCACCGAAGGTTGACAGGCAAGCTCCCTTACCTTTGACTAACCACCCTGATTTTTTTCCCCTATCGTGAATATATTTAAAATATCTATAAAAGCCATCAGGAAAATAGTATTGCTATAGTATTGCTAGATTGTGCTAGCCAAGTCGCTCAGATCTATCTCTAATTTTTAACTCTATTAATTTGATTGATCTTTTTATTTTATTTTTTTGATTGTATTGGGACCGACCCAATTTATTATTTATTCAATATACGTCATTGAATCTCTTTTACCACTTTGTTTTAATGTACAAGTCACAGGGCCTTTAACTAAGCCAATTATCAACATATAATTGGCAATAGACTTAGTTCACCGGCTGCATTGTCACGTAAGTAATAGTAATTTGTTGTATTTTGTTGTACTTTGGGCCAGGGGACTGTCGGAACATCAGAAAGGTTTCCAACTTTGTACCTGCTTAAAGTTGGTGGCGCTTTGAACCCCTGAGTTAGTCGAGTATTTGCACACGCGTCCTAAGCTAGTCCACTGAACCAAGGTTTACCTTTGAATCTTTTTTTTCCCTTTAATTGTTTTTTTGACCCATGCTCAAACCAATTTCACGTGTAGCAATTTGGCGCCCAACGTGGGGCATATTTTTGAGAATTGAGCAGCTTTTTACAACTTCCTGGTGACTTGTACATTGAAAATCACCTTGTTACTAACCAATGTATTGATTTATATTTGACTTAATGATTCACAACATTGTTTGAAGTTGATTTGTATTCACCGATTTATTGATTTATTGGTTTAATGATTTTGTTTTATTGAAATTCGGTGATTTATTGATTTGATATATTGTTAGTTGAATTTTTTTTTTTACCGTATTTTGTTCTGTTGTGAAAAATATTCGAGATGGAGTATAATATGAACATTTTACACTTGACTAAAGACATGCTTCGTTATGAACTTGCAGTTCGAGGTATGCCTACCTCAGATTCAAATACTGTTGACCAATTACGCGCTGCTTTCCGTCCTCTTTTAAAATTAGAAAAGAAAGGCAAGGGTTTGAAGAACCCAGCTTACCCTTTTAATGCCGAGGAAGAACTTGACACGATAGCTGAAGTTTTTGCTCAGGCTTTAAAACTCGTAAAGGAAATTTCGGGGGCTGAAGCCAGAAATATCTTTGAGCGGGCCCAATCGCGTTTTATGCATTTGTACCAACGTTTAGATCGTATTCCTTTGGGGGGATTATCTGCTGATCTGATTGAGAGGCGTGCTCAACTGACTGTTGAGGTTTTGTCAACTTTAGACCAACTTGATAGGTTGTTAGCTTCAGAGCCGAATTTGAGCTCCGCTTTTGAACAGAGTGTTTCCGATAACGAGTCAGTATTGAGTGACCGGATTGATAGAACCGCCGCTCACAAATCTACACCTAATAAATCTTTTAATGGGGGCTCTAAAAGTTGCCGTGTAGACAAATGGGGTCTTAAGTTTTCGGGCATACTGATAAAATGTCAGTGCATAACTTTCTTGAGCGAGCTACCGAGTTACGTTCAGCTCGCGGTCTTTCAGAAGCGGAACTGTTCGATTCGGCTATTGACTTGTTTTCCGAGAAAGCTTTGAATTGGTTTAGGGCGAATCGCGATCGGTTTAATGACTGGCAATCATTATCCGAACTTTTGACTCGACATTTTGAACTCCAGACTATCGTGCTAGGTTGTTTAAAGAGATTTTAGACCGAACGCAAGATACGTCCGAAACTATTGTGGACTATCTTTCCAACATGAACGCATTGTTTAGGCGTCACGGTAGACTCTCGGCTGACGTGCAGTTGGATATCATTACCCGTAATTTGTCCCCATTCTATACTACTCAGCTTCCAGTTGTGTCAACATTGGAGGAGTTGGAGAGTGAGTGCTTGAAACTAGAGGCGAAAAAGTACCGCGTTGATCATTATGTACCGCCATCACGCAGGCGCCGAGACTTTGTCGAGCCCGATTTTGCTTTTATTGAATCTTCAATTACATCGGAAAGTTTTACTCCGACAACTGCCCCAATAGCTGCTTCTTATTTACCACCTTCGCCCACCACATTCCCCACCAATGTGGCCGCTCATTTGCCTCAGAACTCTAGTTTTCCTCGTTCAAACCAGGCCGATTCAGCTTCTTCTGGTAATCACCTCAACCCTCGCCCCAACCTCGCTAAATGCTGGAATTGTGATCAGACGGGTCACTTAAATAGAAATTGTCCGTTGTCACGCAAAAGACATTGCTATCGGTGTGGAACACCAGACGTTACCGTGAGTACTTGTCCCAAATGTCGGTCGGGAAAACGCCTCTCGGAGGAACTGATTGGTCGCGCGGTTTCTCCTTCGCCCAACTTTTCGACCATCGAATTGCCCCTAAATAATACCAAGTTTTTAGACTTCATTTTTTCACACGCCCAGGGCGATGAACGTCCTTACTTGGAAGTTTCAATTTTGGGTTTAAAAATGTTAGGTTTGCTGGATTCAGGCGCTTCACGCACAATAGTAGGACAAAGTGGCTATGTTATTTTACAAAATTTGGGCCTTCAGCTAGTTAGAAAGCATAGTAATTGCACGGTTGCCAACGGTCAAGTCTGTGCTAGCATAGGTTTTTATTTCAGCACCGATCACTCTTATGAATAAAACCCACTTTGTTGAAGTTTTGGTATTACCCGAATTAAGTCATCAACTTATTTTGGGAGTTGATTTTTGGAAGGCAATGAAACTGATTCCTGATTTACAACAGGATGTCTGGCACTTTGCTGACTCTCTACCACAGACAGAAGTCTGCGGTGTGGTTGATGCGGAACTGTTGTCTGATTTAGACCGGCAGGCTCTTGATAAATTTGTTAAGGAAAGAGTTTTCTCATCGGGAACCGGGCTTGGCTGCTGCAAAGTAGCTGAGCATGTTATCGAATTGTTGCCTGGCACTTTGCCAATCAAACAGCGTTATTATCCTGTTTCACCTTTTAAGCAACGGCTTATCGATGAGGAAATTGATGAAATGTTAAAGCTGGGGGTTATAGAGCCATCAAAGAGCCCGTGGTCTAGTCCAGTTTGTTTGGTTAAAAAAAAGGACAATAGTTATCGCTTTTGCATTGACTTTAGGAAGCTGAACAGTAAAACAAAGAAAGATTCGTACCCTATTCCGTACATTTCAGCCATTTTAGATCGATTGAAAAATGCTCATTACATTAGTTCAATCGATCTTAAATCAGCTTTCTGGCAAGTACCTTTGAGTGAAGCTTCCAAAGAGTTGACCGCCTTTACAGTGCCTGGCAGGAATTTGTTTCAGTTCACCCGTATGCCTTTTGGCTTGACCAACGCACCAGCAACCTGGCAAAGAATTATAGACCGTGTTTTAGGGGTAGATTTGGAAAACAATGTTATGGTTTATCTTGACGACATTATCATAATTTCTAGTACCTTTAATGAGCATTTGAGGATCTTGGGACTCGTTTTTGACCGTTTAAAGGACGCAGGCCTTTTGGTGAAACCTGAAAAGTGTCATTTTTGTAAGCCCGAACTTAAGTACCTTGGCCACGTTGTAGATTCTAAGGGTTTAAGACCTGACCCCGAAAAAGTACAGGCCATTGTCAGTATTTTGCCACCTACTAACTTAACTGAGATTCGTAGATTTATTGCCACTGCCAGTTGGTATAGACGGTTCATACCCTCTTTCTCTAGCATCCTGTCGCCATTATCTCATTTAACTAGGAAAAATGTCAAATTTAACTGGACACCCGAATGTCAATCTTCTTTTAACACAATTAAAGAGGCTCTAATAACTGCACCCGTTTTAACTTGCCCTGATTTCGATAAAACCTTTGTCTTGCAAACCGATGCTTCACATTACGGTTTGGGTGCTGTATTGACACAATCATTTGCTGATGGCGAAAAGGTTATTTGTTACCTATCAAGGTCGCTTACCCGTCAAGAAATGAAGTTAACTGTGACAGAGAAGGAGTGTTTGGCAGTCATCTGGGGTGTTGAGAAGCTCAGACACTATTTAGAGGGCGTGCATTTCAAGGTTATAAACGGACCACCATTCACTACTGTGGCTTCATAATTTAAAGGATCCTCAGGGTCGCTTGGCTCGTTGGGCACTTCGTTTACAACCGTACGATTTTCAGTTAATTCACAGGAAAGGAAAGGAACACATTGTTCCAGACTTTTTGTCCAGATCT
This sequence comes from Ips nitidus, assembly GCA_018691245.2. Lineage (NCBI taxonomy): Eukaryota > Metazoa > Arthropoda > Insecta > Coleoptera > Curculionidae > Ips > Ips nitidus. The sequence continues at coordinate 4,224,728 of CM042798.1, forward strand.
GTACCAGTTAGTGTCAGCGCGGCCTTGATTTCCGATCAGGCTCTTTTAGAAGCCAAAGATGCGTGGTACCGTGGCATGCTTCACCGTATTGAACAACACCCTAATAAATTTCCCTGTTGGCGGGTTGAGGGTGGCAAACTTTACAAGTTCGTCAAGACATCGAACCCTGACTTTCTAGAAAATTCTAGCAGTTGGAAGCTGGTGGTGCCTAAAGATAGTCGGAAAGAAATTTTGTCTCGTTGTCATGATTTACCCACCTCGGGTCACGTTGGGATGTTTAAGACCTTTTGGAGGATAGCAGAACGTTACTACTGGCCTAAATTGCGATCTGATGTTCACAAATACATCAGTCATTGTCATATTTGTGCTCAGAACAAAGTAGAGCAAAAACCGCCTGCAGGACTAATGGGAAATCGCCCTGTTGTTAATCAACCCTGGCAATCTATCAGCCTTGATTTTGTGGGTCCTTTAGTAAGATCAAAAAGCGGGAATAGCCATATTTTAGTGGTCACTGACTATTTTTCCAAATATGTCGTAACACATCCATGTCGTTCAGCTAATGCTAAAACTTTGACAAGATTTCTCGAAAACAATGTCTTTCTAGTTTATGGCGCACCCCAAACCTTAACCTGTGACAACGGTACTCCAATGAGGTCTAGAGAGTTTCGAGCTTTATGTGACAGGTATAAAGTTAATATCTTTTTTACGGCCGCCTATTATCCTAGGGCTGATCATACCGAGCGTGTAAATAGAGTCATTAAAACCATGTTAAAAACTTATGTAGATCAAGGCAACCATCGAACTTGGGAAGACAATTTGCCGGCAATTTCTTGCGCAATCAGAACTTCTCGCCATGAAACAACAGGTTACACCCCTTATTTTATCAATTTCGGGAGGGAGCATAAACTTTTTGGTCAGGATTTCACTGAAGGTATTCCTACTGTTGACACTGAACTTCAACAGATTGTAACTAAACGCATACAGGGTTTTAAAGACATGTTCCTGAAAGTGTCTGAGCGAATTTTAAAGTCTCGCGATAAGAGCCAACATCAGTATAATTTGCGACGACGACCCGTTAGTTACTTTGTTGGTCAACGTGTTTGGAAGAAAAACAAAAGTTTATCCAATGCCGCTAACTATTTCAGCGCCAAATTGGCTCCCGAATTTGTGGGACCGTTCATAATTCACAAGCGAACCGGCACGTGTACTTATGAATTGAAAGATTCAAATGGCGTGAGTAAGGGAGTTTGGCATGTGCAAGATTTGAAACCGGTTGTTGAGTAACTCCATCTCGATATTGCGCAACAAGCAGAACGCGGATTGTTTAATTCACTTGGTTATTGTTTTATTCATTATCCTCTTGCGGTGACTGTTTAGTCAAATTTATTGTATTTTTCCTTAATTTTGCGTTTTGAAACATCATTAGCGGTGTTCATTATCTATCTCGATTAGCGTTATTACTATCGTATCTTTTTATTTGTAAACTATTAATTTGATGGCTTTCTTATTCGCGTTTTGCCGTGCTTGACCACGTTACGTTTTTTACATTGATTACCTGATTTTGACGATTACCTTTTTCCCTGACTTATTACCCTTATCTTACCTTATCTTTTTGACTTACCTTGTCTTTTATCTCTTACCTAGAATCAATTTGCGTAATATTAATTACCTTGTTGGTTGTTTCGATGAATTACCTTGCGTTTTTCCTTGTTAGCTCGGTTTATTTTGACACTTTGTCGCTTTTTGGGGGTCCATCAAGTTAAGTTATTTGATTAATCCGCGAGTGCGGGATGTTTCTGACTTGATCACCCGTTTAATCGAGCTAATAAGTTGGTTTTTGCGTTTAGTTAGGTCTTTGATTAGTTCTTGCCTTTATCATTGCCTCTTTCTTGTTTCTTTTCCTTTCCCCTCCTTTTCCGTGACTGACCTTTTTTTTTCTTTTTTGGTGATAATGGAACCTAATGCCTTGTAACTTTTAACCGGGTTTGCGGTCAGATAATGGCGGAGAATTCGGCAACCAGAATTTTGAAGTAATTGTACAAAAATGTGACATATTACACCAGAAAACCATTCCTTATATTCCTGAACAAAATGGGATGATAAAAAGGATGAACAGGACTATTGTAGAGAAGTCCAGATCTTTACTTTTTGATGCTAATCTCAAAAAGGAATTATGAGCTGAAGCTGTAAACACTTCAGTGAACTTGTATAATAGACCATCAGTAAGTGGTATTGAAACCACACCTTTTGAAGCATGGACTGGTCAGAAACCAAATGTTGCTGATTTTCGTTTTTGGTAGTAAAGTTATGTGTCACATACCAAAGGAAAAACGTCACAAATGGGGACAAAAAATAAAAAGAGATGGTTTTGGTGGGGTACGGTGAAGTTAAAGGTTACCGCCTTTATGATTCATCTTCTAATGAAGTCGTGACGTTATTATTGTGGAAACAAAACCTCAGAATTTTGATTTTGTGTACAGTTTTAATCAAGAACAGTCAGATGTATCTGATTCAGTGGGGGATCAACCACCACAGCAAGAATTGGATAGAGAGCTAGAGACTGATTCTGATGAGGAAGTTGCTGAGAATAGCAGTGAAGAAGACTATGACGATCCAGATTTTATACCAGATGATAAAAATCAATTTCAGTCTGATATTGTCACGTTTAAGGGTGCGTAGTGAGGGATGGTAGAGAAACAACTTAAGTCACAGACAAGCCTCGTTTATTATAAAATGATTAAAATAAGGAATACAGTGGAGTTATTCTTACCCCCAGATTAGAAGGGCTACTAACGCCGTATTTACCGACTCCTTCATGAAAGTTACGAGGAGGGCGAGTCTAGTTCAGCCCTTCAGTTACACCGTAAGGGGGGGCACGCAAGGGTTCTAACGGTCACTTCAAGTTGCGAGAGAACCCTTCTCTTTTCAGCCTGGGATCCTAAGAAGGTAGCGAGCCGTCCCACCACTTCAAGTTAGAAACTGTTGCTCGCCGACCGACCCGGAGACCAGTGATTTTAGATAGCTAGCGAAGCTGATTAAATACTCGTCGATTGCCAGATTCCTACCAGACTTGCTTACATAGACGATTATTCGGTGTAAAGTACCATAGGTATGGTGAATGCAAATGTTGGAATCTGTGACAAAATGACTGAGCAAGAAAAAAGACCGTTGCCCTTAGAATTGATGGTAAAAGAACCAACAAGTGTCAACTCCCAGAAATTTAAGTATTGCATGGACACTTGTCGTTAAACACTGTATGAACAACACAATGAAAAACTAACTTTTCAGAAAATTTTGCCGTGCGATGAATAAATGGCTTCAACATAGAAACAAACAGCACCAATATCACATTTAAGAAAATTTAGAATTTCATGAATATTTAGCACAAGCCTGTTTTGTGTTTTATCATATAAATTCTTAAAATTTTTTATTTAATTCTTTAATTTTTTTTTTTTTTTTTTTTTTTATCTCTTCAATATTTTTAGACCTTTTATAGACACTACCTGACAGACTACTAAAACTTATTACAAATATGTAAATTAGTCATGGAAACGGTCATATGTCAACCATTTCAAACAATGCATACTTTTTCTTAAAGATGCATTAAGTACGTAGAAAATAATCCAGATATTCCTGATTACAACTTTGAACAAGCGGCACAAGTAAACGCAAATTTATTACCAGAGAAATCCAGTCCAACAGAAATTAGTTTTTGGATTCTGATGTCTCTGTCAATTTACATTGTTATTCTATTTGGTTTACTTTACTCTACTTTGTTTTCAATTTATTTACAAATTAATTAAAAAATATAATTTATCAACTGTAACGACATAAACCGCCGAGCAACATTTGCGAAAAATATATATTTCAACAACTACTGGAATTAAATGACAAAAATATTAAATGTTAACACTCAGGTTCCTATTCAGTTCCAAAAGTTAAGGAAAAGGAATTTATTTTGTATGAAAATTGTGAATAATGTTTCATTATTTGTTTCTCTGGCCATACAGTCATAGACACGGGGACACTGGAACTAAATCCACTTTTTTTGAAAAATGACTAATATTTAAAAAATTATTTAAATATTAGTTAGTTTATTGTTGTGAAATAAAACGATTTTAGCACCATTTTGTAGTAGAGTAGAAGATTTCCTTATATACAGCGTGTATGAATTGTATTGTACCTTTCTTATTGCAAAAAGTATTTCTTTAATGACTGTTAGCCCAAGAATATCACTTTTTTAACGAATGGCGACGTCTGCACAAAATGAAAACTGTAAATGGCGAAGTTCTCCTAGTTTATTTTCAATATTATTTAATGTTGGCGAGACACGTTTTTGTACTCATTCATTAACTTAAAAAATAGATATTGGCTTCAATAGCCATTAGAAGACGTAATTAATAAGAGTATCACGACTTGTATTAGGAGATATAAGGGTAACACTGAGCTATTTTATTTCATTAATATTTACATACAACTTCCTGCAAACAACCTGCAACTTCCTTAAAGTACTTTCTGCTCCACCATGGTTATCCTTATACAGGGTGTCTAAAAAGTTTGGAATATTGCAAATATTTAAAAAACTACTGGTTTTATTTTTCTGAAAGTTTGCATATTGCTATAGTAAATAAGACCGCGTGACATGAAGGTAAAACGCGGTTTGTAAATATACAGGGTCAGTCAGAAAGTATACCAACTTTCTTAAACCAAACCTAATACCCTAAATATTACTTCAGATTTTAAGAGTACTCATAAAGACCAATTCAGTGATACACAATTTTATAATTTTTTTTAAGTAAGTTGTATGTACCTATTTGCCTATTTAATTATTTAAAACTCATGTCTTTTTAATGTTGTGCCCACCTAAAACAACACTGATAGCAATAACGTCAATATGTTGTTAAATTGTTTTAAATTTTTTCTGTGTCCTAAAATTAATCAAATTTTAGTACTAAATATAATGGTTTTTTAACTCAAAAAAAAGTTGTAAAAGTAGTAATTCTGAAATTCGTTAAATTGTTTTTGATGAGTACGGTTTGAATTAAGAAAGTTGATCTACTTTGTGACTGACCCTGTATACTTGCAAACCTCGTTTTAGTCGTTTTACCCTCACGTCTTGCGCTTTTATTTACTATGACAATATGCAAACTTTGGAAAAAATAAAATCAGTAGTTTTCGAGATATTTGCAATATTCCAGACTTTTTGGACACCTTGTAGAACATATTTATAATCTATAGAATTTTGCTAAACAAGATCGAACTAACATTTTCTCGTGACCGTTTTGACAAAATTCCTTTGCAATAATAATAAACCGTAAAGGTAATAGTATTCAGTGGGCAAGTTTTATAAATAGCATAATATAATTGAATTAAAAAAAGAGACAAACTTGTTAATTTATTTAGGTTTAATAATATGTTTGAAAAATATGTTTCCCATATGAAACATGTCATTGAATACCTATTAACATACAAGTTTTTTCAAGATTATTTGGGAACGTTTTCAGCTGCAGTTCGAAGTAAAGGTTGATTTAACTACAATTCAAATGCGTTCCAGATTAGAACTTTTTAAAATAGAAACTGTATCTTTGATGGCGTAGAAATTTTACTTCCGTCAGGCAAAAATCTTTATTCTGTAATGAGCTCATTTCGACAGAATTCCTTTATCCGGCATATTGGAGATATAATTACATTTCTACACTATGGGGATTAAATCCATGTTGTGTATGTTAAAACAACACCGGACTCGATCTTTGTCGATATTGAGACGTACAAACAATTAGGGAGAGACTGACCACAAACGAGCCCCATTTAGCCGATTTAGTCCAATGTAATCCTAAGGAACATAAATAGATTCAAGCGCCGCCAAATTGCTCTAGGTACTGCAAAACGTTCCAGCTTATTGTGTTCCGGTGTTGGCCATGAAGAGTTTGACAGCAAAGACCACTCTATCACGCTCGAGTTGGATGAATTTTACTTGATAAACTTGCCACAGATTTTTTTCCTCTTGTCAAGAAAAATGAAATTTTAAAACTCGAATCACCTGCTGAATTAAACTGTCTCGTTTGTAGGCAAATTGTACCCAAAACTCAGTGAAAGCTAGGAGAGTAGGGTGGGTTATGATGGCGCCACCAGATCGACGGCAGAACTGGAAACTTCAACGCTTTTAGTTGGAATTTAATTAAGCAGAGATTGTTTTTGGCTAAGAATTGTTTTGAGTAGGAAAACGTGACTATGGGTCGCAACAACATCAAGTAAGACAAGTAAAATTAAATCAGTTTAATACGCACTCTATTATCTCCTTCCTTAGAACTAGGTCTTGCTCTACTCGGTTCTGATCAGTGCGCTGAACTGGAACAATGTCAATTTAGACACTTTCGACTTGATCTTCAAAGCGTAACAAAGTCAAGGCTTGTCTAATAACGGCTTTTCAACAAAGTGAGACGTACGTGAGATGTGCCCCGTACCATTAAAACCATGGTGAGCAATCTTATTTTAGTAAACCACCAGCAATAATGAGATGCTGCGTATGAATGCACAATTACCAAATATAAATTAACTTACTACAGTGTGCAAAACACTTTATTTAAAATAGGAAAGTAAATGTAGGGCATTTAATCCATACGATCCGCTACCCCTTGAGTTCCCAGCAATTCAAGGAAAATGTTGGTGATTTCAATTATTCAATAATTTCAAAAGCGGCCTAGCGTTCAAGAGTGTTAAAGTACCAGCTAAGGTGATAAAACATATGTGTTACGAAAAGAAAATGGCTACCCAGCATTTTAAAACTTGACTTACCCAAAAAAAAATAAGTCCAGAAAGGAAATCCGCTTAATAGCAATTAGGTTCCTCAATAACTAAATGGAAAACCCAAAAGTTGTCTTCTAATCTCTATAAATGTTTTTACGAAGAAAATGCACAATCCAAACTAAAATTCACTGAACTTTTTTTCAGCGTCGACTGACTTAAACAAAAATGAAGTTCAAAGTAGCTTCTTACACGGAACAAGATATTGCCTCCCCACTAAACGTGGTAGATGATGCCGTAAATTACCATACAAAATAAATTCTAATCAATCAATCCGACGATACAGTAACGTAAACACTAGGCTAGGCAGCAAAACAGCTGATAATTCAGGTAAATAATTTTAAAAGAAGAACATTATCAGAGCCCCAAAATAACTGCATTCAAATACGAACATTGTATAGTTACAATGTATATGCAAGTCGAGTACCGAACGGCATTCTACTAAAACGGCCAATAAATGGGTATGAATTTAAATATAGAATTAGATACTGTACTATAAAGATAACAGCATATTTTGCGTGTCACAAACTTTTACGTCCCCAATGCTGGAAAAGATCTCCTCCAATTTGGAAAGCATTGGTTTCCAAACTTTAAGCAATATCTCAACACAGGGTTTGTTGAATAAATCACTCTTCAAAATACCTTAAAAGCCTGGATAAGAAAAATCCGATAGTTATGTTTGGGAACATGAATGTCGCCAACATAAAACTCGATATTGCCAGACCGGGGGCAAAGCCGAAAGAAATTCGGGCTTCAGCAGGAGGTAAAGAGGGTTTTTGGTAAAGAGTTTAATTAGACCAAATTGTTCATTTTTACCGTTTGAAATTTTTATTCGTTGTTCAGCTTTCCAATTATATTCCAATTTCCTAATTTCTCAAAAAAAAAAAAACGTCAATATTGCAAATAATGTGGCGTCATTTATTCCCTGTGTAGTCAAAAAAAATTATTCCCGAATCTGTTTCCGCAGTCTTTGTCGAGAAACGTCACGTGTTGCTATAGGAAAAATCTAGAAAGAAAAAGAAAAAACTTCTGATAGTCATTTAATCGCTGTCATCCTGCAGTCGCAAAGACGATATACCCAGAAGTAAGAACCGGCGTTTGAAACCACCATCAAGAATAAAATCATTATGGCCAGCGGACCTCTTCTCTGGTGCATTCGAGGCACCTAGGAAATATGCGTGGATTTTGATATTAAATCGGAGCCTTTTGATTTCATCCGCCCCTTCATTCTGGCTGGTCATCTGTATGAAACTAAAATTGATTGTTTGATTGTATACATTTTAACTGCTTTACCGTGCCAATCAGATCGCTGGTCCCCATTAAAACCAACAATGGTTGAACCATTTTACTACCTATCCGGGTTCAGCATGTTAATAGCCATGACCGGCTACCCACAAATAAACAATAAACATTAATTAGAGTTATTTTTGTCATGATAAGAAGAAACCACAAGACTTTGTTGTAACGTACATGACTCAGGTGTCACATTTTTAGTAATGACTGTTAAAAAATATACGTGAATATAAAATAGTAATATGTGTAATATAAGAAAATATAATATGTGTTTAATTATTAATTATACACGTAAGTATCCAAAAACCCTAGGGGCAACTTTGTGATTTGTGATTACTCATGTGTCCACTTAAAACTAAAACTGTCACTGCTTCGGAACGACAATTTTCCAACATTTTCGTGAATATGTCATCAATAAAAGCCTATTACAGTCTAAATAACCTAATGTCCTCACCAGATGATACACACAAATACACTTACACCTTGACCAGAACCCAGAACATTATTCATGGTGAATTATTCATGTCCCACCATGAACCATTTAAATTCCCCAACTCCCTCTCTCACGGAATTCATCAGGACCCTGTTAAATTAGTATCAGTAATTAACTATTTGGCAACAATGCCGGAAATGATGACAGCAAGTGTGTCAAATTTGCTTTATTCTTTTCGATAAAATAAAGGTTAGTTATCAAGTTGCAATTCCACGAGAAACCACGTTGTTTTATTTCTGACGATCCCAAGAACCTAATTTTAACAGGTTATGAGCCCAGATCCAGTTTCTTCAAACTAAATTGTTCATGATATTGTTATTAAAGATGCATTGTACGTACCAAAGATTAAAACAAATTTTTTATCAGTTAGTCAACTTACAAAAAATGGAAATTCTGTGATTTTTGAGCAAGCTGGTTGTAAAATCTATAATAAAAATAAAGTATTGATAGCAACCGCTGATTTAGTTGATAATGTATACAAATCCGTAAATAGTGTAAATTCAGAAAAATGTTTTTTAAGCACCTCATTAAGTACAGCCCAGACATGGCACAGAAGGTTGGGGAACATAAATTTTGCAGATTTAAACAAGATGAGCAAAGGTGGTGTACAAGGAATTCAATTTAGTGACAAAATAGAAAAGCAACACTGTATAACTTGTTATGAGGGAAAACACAGTAGATATCCTTTTCCAAATGCAAGGACAAGGTCCAAAGACTTTCTGGAAATTATACATTCTGACTTATGTGGTCCTATGGAAGTGAGTTCAATAGGACGTTCAAGATATTTTCTAATTTTTGAGGATGACTACAGTAAAATGTGTTTTATTTACTGTATAGCATGAAAGAGTGAAACACAGGAGTGTTTTAAAGTTTTTAAAGCCATGGTGGAGACTCAGAAAAAGAAAAAAATAAAAGTTCTGAGAAGTGACAATGGTGGGGAATTCTGCAGCCATAATTTTGAAAGTTATTTAAAACAACATGGAATTATTTATCAGACCACAAACCCGTACACTCCACAACAAAATGGTACCAGTGAACGCATGATGAATAGAACCATAGTTGAAAAATCTAGATGTTTCCTTTATGATGCAAATCTAGAAATAGATAGAGAGAATAAATTTTGGGCAGAGGCGGTTAATGCTGCAGTCTACATTAAAAATAGATCAATAGCTGCTGCTTTTTAAGTGATAAAACTCCATATCAAGTTTGGAATGGTAAAAAACCAGATGTTAGTAATATTAAGGTTTTTGGTTCGACCGCTATGGTACATATCTCTACCAATAAAAGAAGAAAATTTTACAGAAAGTCTGAAAATAAAATACTGGTTGGTAACAGTGAAACTATTAATGGTTACAGGCTTTATAACCCACGTAACAACACAGTTATCACTAGTCGAGATGTAATTATAATGGAGAATGTGGAAAATCAGGAAGAGACTGTAATTAATTTAGATTATGAGTCTGATAGCAAAGTAAATGACAGTGAGGATAAATCTACAACCCTAGAAAGTGAGTTACTACAATTTTCAGATTCAGTGGGGAAAGTCTGGGAGAAAATCCAAATGACAGTGATTATAAACCAGATAAAAGTTTTGAGAGTGAAAATTTAAATCTAGATTTCAACCTTGATCTAAGAAGATCACAGAGAGAACCCAAGCCAAAAACATATGATGATTATGTAACTTACATGTGTCATGATGAGAAAGAATTTCTGAAAAATGGGGTTGTAGACATGGAAAAAGATCCAGAGACAGTCAAAAAAGCCTTCTCTAAACCAGATAGTGATCAATGGAGGAAAGCTATCAATACCGAATTTCAATCGTTGGAAGTGAATGATGCCTGGGATCTAGTAGAGGCACCAAATGATAAAGTGATAGTGAATGCGTGTTCAAAGAAAAAAAAAACGTTAGTGCGGAAAAGTTGTGTCTTCGAGCAAGATTAGTGGCTAGGGGGTTTACACAAAGGGAAGGTATAGATTATGATCAAACTTTTGCGCCTGTTGTGAGGCATAATACTTTAAGGCTATTTATTGCTTTGTCTGTAAGGTTAGATCTTAATATAACTCACCTAGATGTTTGTACTGCATTTTTGATCGGTTTTCTGGAGCAAACCTGTTTACATGAAACAACCTGAAGGTTTTAATTCTTCAGGAAATGGTGATAAGGTTTATAGACTGAAAAGGGCTATATATGGTTTGAAACAGTCATCTAGAGCTTGGTATAATCGAATAAATGTTTTTTTGATAAAGTTGGGTTATAAAAAATCAGCCTTTGAACCTTGTGTTTATATTAAAAGCTCCGAAGACTGTCTCATAGTTATAGCTCTTTATATTGATGACTTTTTTTATTTTCGAATAATTCTCTGGAAATAAATATCTTAAATTGTCTTTAAGTTCTGAATTTAAAATAAAAGAATTGGGTAAACACAAGAATTGTTTGGGAATGGAAATTATTCGAAATAAGTCTAAGGGTACCATACAGTTAAGTCAAAAAGGTTATGTTAACCAACTTACCAACGATTTAATATGTAAAATTGTAATCCTGTCAAAACTCCTATGGAAAAGGTAGTTGTGTGTGAACCCTGTTCGATCGCTTCTGCCGTGGATGGTGGATTAAATCTAAACTTATTTCTAAAACTTTTTCTCCCCATAGGGTCTAACCCAGCTAACCATTGTGTTTCAATTAAATATGTAGTGTCAGTTTTTTTTTCTCCATAATCAGCTTTGTTCCCCCCTTTAAACAACTATTTAAATTCACAAAATCTTTATAACATGGGTCTCACTGTCTCCCCCTTTCTAAAAGACAGCCGGCGCATTGATTGTCGAGTTGATGTTATTCTTGTAGCTCCTGAAGATGGCCATTTATATGTCCGAAACTAGTAGAGCAGGCCTTACCATTTGAAGGTCGAAATAAAGTATTGTGGAGACGACTGCGTGTCATTCCCTTCCTTTTGTCCTATGGAAAAGATTTTAGATTTGAGTGATGTTTCTTGTAGCAGTGTAAAATACTTACTTACTTATTAATTGGAAGTTCGATGTATTTGGGTGTATTAACTAGGCTTGATTTGTGTCATACAGTTAGTTTTTTGAGTCAATTTGACTAATCATGAGAGTCACTGGAATTGTGCCAAAAGAGTTTTGAAGTATTTACAGGGAACAAAAAACTACTGTTTGACATTTAGTAAAAATGCTAATAACATAGAAGGTTTTGTAGATGCTGACTGGGAAGGGAACATAAAAGACAGGAAATCATAATCTGGTTTTGTATTCAAATTGTGAAACTCACGTATATCCTGGGAAAGTAAAAAAACAATTGTCTGTTTTTCTGTCAAGTACTGAATCGGAATATGTGGCAATTTCTGAAGCTGGAAGGGAAACTATTTTTTTGCAAAACTTATACAAAGAAATTACTGGTAATTTTTGTAGTATTCCTATTTATAACGATAGTCAAAGTGCACAGAAATTGCTGCTAAATCCTGTTCATCATAAAAGAACTAAGCACATAGAAATTAGGTATCATTTCATTACGGATATAATATCGAATAACTTATATCTGTTCACTATCTGTCTACCGAAAATATGTGTGCTGACGTTTTTACGAAAAGTTGTAAAACATGACAAATGTGTGCAGTTATTAGGTTTAATTAATAATGATCGTATTGAGATCAAAGTTTAATTGTTAATTATTGATAAGTGGGGGTGTTAAATTAGTATCAATAATTACAATTAACTATTTGGCAACAATGTTGGAAATGATGACAGCAAGTGTGTCAAATTTGCTTTAATCTTTTCGATAAAATAAAGGTTAGTTATCAAGTTGGAGTTCCACGAGAAACCACGTTGTTTTATTTTTGACGATACCAAGAACTTAATTTTAACAGACCCAACAGTATCTAAAAACGCCACAAACTTTGAGAAAAAGAATATCGGACAGAAGGAAAATCCGGTACGACCACCACCACACACATCATCATCAGATTCAATAAACATTCATCAGATTCGAGAAAACACCAAACAGGTTTTTAAGAAAACTTTAATATTTTTACAAAGGCCTCATAGCCAGATTAAGATTTCCTGAATTTTAAGGAAAAACGAGGGGTCACTATATAGAATTTCCCTAAATTTAGGAAAAAAGTGGAGTGGAATAATGGAGTTACCCATTTAACCCCATGTGAAATGCAAATCTACAAAATAACTACTTTTGGACATGTCCCGGTATCATTAAACTTGGATCGGCACATCGGATCGAATGTTCGCTATACAATAAACGTTTACTCGACGTATAGCGGGAACATTCTGTGCATACAGGAACATTCGAGAATCGATCACCCACACATATATAAACCGACCGAGACGACCGACAGGCAGTTGTAAAATAACAGTGACGCGATAAAGCAAAGAGCGAAGTAGTGAAAAGTGCTAAAAGTGATTTTAGTGGTTTAAAAGTGAACCTAACCCAGAAACCCAGTAAAGTGTAACAATATTATTTCACTTATGTTTTTGAATATAACTTTCAGATAGTCTTAAAAACTCTGAAGATGAACTAGAAACGTCGTCGGTAGCATCTGAGCCTGCAAGTTCAATGAAAACCTGCGAGAACACCATAACCAAACAGTCGTACTTGGATATTGCGTCCAAGTTTCTTGAATTTGTCAGTACGTGTCTGTGGAAGTATACTCCTGGCTGTCAACAACTTAATACACAAAAAACGTCGCTAGCCACGTCCTAATAAATCTTAAAACAAATGATATCCATTCAACGAAAAGAATTATTAATTTGTTTCATTTTTATTTAAAAGGTCAAGGAAAATCGAATATCTCCACGCGCTGTTTGAACAGCATCACGACAATTAACCAATTCAGATAAATGCCTTCCAGGTTCAGAAAGCGACTAATTAAAATTTGTTTTCTCGGAAATACAGAATACTATGCCTTAATTTAAACAACTTTTAATATATCGTCGTAATAATTTTTGATGAGAGACATGAACGTCAACGTTTTCGCTTGCTTCATAGACTACCAAAAGGCAAATCCTGAAAATAAACCGGAGTAGACCAACAGGAAATAAACATCATCTTCAACTTTTACTGGCACCAAATCGCCGATGTGAGAGTAAAACAAGGGGAGTAAGACAGGGCTGCACACTCTCTTCACTCCTTTTCAACAGACAGAGGCCATATTTAGAGAGGCCCTAGACACAGTAAAAGGGGCATCGCGGTAAATGACATCAAGATTAACAATATTCGGTACACGCATGCCACTGTGATCATAGCAGATAACGATAGACCTGCAAGGCAGGGTCGACCGCGTTGTTCAACACAACGAGCAGTATGGACTGCTCATAAACATTAAAAAAACAAAGTGCTCGTTTTTTCAAAAACTAACATCAACGCAAACCTGTCGATTAAGGGCAATATCGTACAACAAGTATACTCCTTCAAGTATCTGGACACAATAATAAATGATCAGATCGACTTAAAGAAGGAAGTAAGATCCGGAATTGAACAAGCTAGAAAAGTGTTTACTCAAATGAAAACACATATCACAAAATCAGACCTCAGCTTGGAACTTTGAACTCGTATGGTCAGGTGCTACATTTACAATTGGACGCTTAACCGTGGTCTAGACAGTAGCCCAAAGGCCTTTGGGATCTACTTGTACAGAAAAGTACTCCGAATACCATCGGTACAAAAAGTAACAAAAAAGGAGGTGGTGAGGCGTATGGGAAAACAAAAAGAACTTTTACTGACAATAAAATTCAAGGTTAAAAGGTCTCAGAAGATGGTTTGGATGATCATCAATAGACATATTCAGAGCTGCAGTATCCAGGACCATGTTAGCCATTTGGATCGCCAAACTTCGTGTGGGGACGGCGACTTAAAAAGAAGAAAAATTGTTGGGAAGAACTATAAATTTTCAGTTTTGGCATGAAAAAGGCGCATGTCACAGGTCAACAAAAAGGTATGCTTGGAGACGCACGTTCTCTTTCACCTTCGGACGCGTGTTGGTCTGTAAACTGTTGGTAAGATTAGTAGGTAATTTGAAAAATGTCGCTGAGTCGATAATTGAACAAATACGTATAAAGGGATGTTTTCGACAACTGTAAAAAGGTAGCTATAGAAGTGCTTACTGCTAGAATGTCATATTGGATGGCCCCACTTTTTCCAAAACTTTTAGGAAGTTTATGTTTGCATCCGTTATTGAGTATTCATGTAAATTTATCCAAGCTTATCCATTTAAGATATTTAAAAGAACTGAAATTAAGCAGAGTTATTCAATACGTACAGTCATTTAACCAGGTCATTAGATTAGTTGTTCCCCAATTATTGGACTTGCATTTGGAGGACTCTAAGGCAACTAAACAAGTTGCTTTACGCGTTGCAAATTACGTGCTTGATGACACACCCCCACAGGGTAAGTTTTTTTTAAACATTGTCAGAATAAGAGTTCTGCAGAAAATTTGTTAAGTTGTTGTTGTGTTTTAATTTTATCAAAAATATTATAAAAATCATCTCCAAATACAAACTGTTAATGGAACTTAAAAAAGACATTACAAAAACCATAAACGAAGGATATAAAATAAAAACATCTACGGAGTGGTGAAACTTCTGAGGTGTTTGTAAAAGAACATCCTAACCAGGCGTTATGCTTGAATTGTGTTAGATTTGGTCATGTCGCAAAATATTGAAAAACTATGTTGTCACAAATGTGATGGGGAGTACTAATGCAAAGACTAAAAATAGATCCAAATATGAGTCGACACTCAGCCCGGGATATAAACTGCCCAATTTATAAAAGAAACTCATTACAGTACAAATGCAATATAAATTATGACACAATTTTTTTAATGAAGACATTTTTTCAATCATCCCGGCTAAGCATGAGAAGTAAAAGCATAATTTCCCCTCATGGAACAGCTCTGAAGCCACCCCATCAAGTTCTAAACATCAAGAATGGTTAGAAATTACCATCTTTTATCAAAATTTACAGTAGTTAGGAAATAGTGTAAATAAAACTGAACAAACGTTACAAAATAATTGAGAATGCAAAATTTTTGTAATAACAGAACATTGGAAAACATAAAGTCAGCTTGTAGCTGGATCATCAGGAATTTCAGATTGGCAGCAAATTTCTGTAGAGGTGAAGGTCAACACGGACAGCAGTTTATGTTCACAAAATTATAATGTGCTTAAAAATGAATGCAGTGAGCCCTTTTAGTAAAACGGGAATTTGTATGTGCAGCATCTTCCTGAAACATGAAGAAAAAGACAATAATAGTAGTAGCCTTGTATAGACCACGATCTAATAGTATTGAGCTTTATCAAATAAAATAAAATTTGTTGTACATCTCAAAACCACTTAAAAAAACTTTATTGGACGTGATTTTAACATTGACATGGCCATAGAGTATTCAAACAAACCTACCCTCTTCTCTGTAATGGAATCCTTTGGAATTGCACCAGCCATTTTTGGCCACCCTAAGGTAACCAAATAATGTAAGAAGTGTTCTGATAATATTTTTACAAATTGGAATGATGTAATTGGCTCAATTTTTAAAACGCACATCTCGAATCACTCAGATCAAAAGATGATTTTTAAAGTAGATAACAAGATTGAACAAAAAACCCAAATGGGAAGATTCTTCTCAATCAATGCCAAAAATGATTTCAAATCAGCACTTCGAAAACAGGAGTGGGTCAATATGTATGTAGTATGTAGTGTGAAGACGTAAATGAGTAATGCAAAAGCGAATTGCAAAGCAAAAAGCGAGTCTTTATGTTCAAATTTAGTGGTATGCTTAATCAACACTTTCCAAAAAGGATATTTAATTGCGAATATAAATTAAACAAGTGTCAATATCTAAGTAAAGTTGAAGTAATTAAGAGTAAAAAGAAGCGGAACAACTTGCTTATGTTGTCTAAATATAGACATAAAATATCTATTATAAACAAAAATATAACAATACCGAAAAGAACATGATAACTTACTGGTTTCTCAAAGAATTCAATCATACACTAACTTAGAAATGTAGCCTATTAATAAAAGCAAGCGCACATGTCATGAGATTCTGTATTGTAATTGCAGAAAAAACTTGAAAAGAAAAACAGTTTTGGGAAAGATGTGATTCCCACGAGTATTTTAAAATATCTCATTGAGGCACTTCAATAGTTACACCCGTTTATGAAAGCGGGCTAGAGACAACATATGCAACAACAGACCAATAAGTCTGTTATACAGTTTTTCTAAGGTTTTTGAATTGATTATAATGTGTAGAATTAATATTTTTTCATATCACTGCCAATTACTCTCTGGTACACAGCATGGATTGCAAGATAGACCAACAATGACCGCTGTATTGTACTGTACCGGGTGTTCCACTAACAGAGGTCATCGGCCATATCTCGAAAATTATAAAAGATACAACTTTGAAAAAAAAATATTGTCGCAGATTCCAACATTTACATTCACCATACCTATCGTACAATACACTGAATAATCGTTTATGTCAGCAAGTCTGGTAGGAATCTGGGTCAATCGACGAGTATTTATTCAGCAAGGCTGGCCATCTAGGTCTCCGGGTTGGTCGGCGAGCAACATTCCCTAACTTGAAGTGGTGGGTCGGCTCGCTACCCTCTCAGGATCCCAGGCTGAAAAGAGAAGGGTTCTCTCGCAACTTGAAGTGACCGTTAGAACCCTTAACCCTGTCAGTTGTTCACTTGGTCCTTTGGTCACATCGTACAAGAACACCTTGCGTGCCCCTTTACGGTGTAGCTGAAGGGCTAAGACCAAACTAACCCTCCCCGAACTTCCATGCGCTCAACGACGATTACGGCCCGGTTGACCCTTCTATTCTGGGGGTTTTTTCTCTACCATCCCTCACTACGCACCCCTAAACGTGACAATATATATAACAGGTGTCCAAGAGCACCTTGGACATGGGAAAATGGTTTTGATTTTTCTGCGCCTGTACGGTTCATTTAATGGAAAAAACGCTTTAGATAAAAGTTGTAGAGCACATTTTCGGCTATCAACTTGTAATTTTTTCAATACCGTAGATTTGACCATTAAGACGAAAAACAGATCTAAAATTCGGAAATTTTAAATCTCGCGCCAAGCGGTCGTTAAGGAAAGTTTATATCCGGCCGTGCTACCAACCTTTCAAAATCATAACAAATCGCTGTCAGTCATTCTGTAATCAAAACATTCAAAACAAGTTTATTTAGTAATGATTTTGAGTTACTACCCACATAATGCAAAAAAAATAAAAATAAATCGTGATAAAAACACTTTATCTATAGCCACAGCCCAAAAATCTGGTAAGTTGCGTTTATAACCTCTCTCAATATCTCTACTCAACTTATTGACTTTGTAGCAAAATTCTTTAAGAAAACACTGGTTTTGCTTGCAAATATTTAATGAGGATGACCGAATCACCTATCTCAAGCCTCTTCATAACACTACCAAACGATTTAAAGTGATAAAAACAATGGACTAAGAAGGCCTGCATGTTTATGAAGGCATGTTTAAAGATAAGTTGCTTTACTATACAGGGACCACAAAAGAGGGCAAATACTTCCCTCAAAAGTGATGCAATTTAGTGACCTATGTGACTGCTAGTTTTATTGTATCCTTCTGTTTTGTAGTGTTATCAACACACCATAGTGTTTAAGTGATTTTACATTGTATGATGTTAATAAAAAGGCATTTTTTATAACTGATTGTCAATGTTTTTTCCCTAGTTCTACAGGGTAAGGTAAGTACTGATATTTAATTAGCTCCATTAGTTAACTTGAACATCATTCACCTACAAGGATACTTGTAAAATGTCTACTAACCAAAAATAGTTTATTTGCAAGTAATGTGTAACTCGAGTTCACATTTGATTAGTAAAGGTATGTCCTGTGAAATGGTGTATTGAATTAGAAACAAGTTGTTTCTCTCTAGAGACTTTCAATCACTACATTTCACCTTTCTTTGCTAATTTGGAACTCCACTATTATCCAAACAAACATTAGGTTAGTAAGAGAAAGTTGTTTTTAGCATAGCTTGTATGGTGAAAGGTTCACCCACTCACACTCAATCTGTGGAACAATCACTGTTTATGTGGTAAGACCAGTTTTCTTTGCCACCTATTGTACCTAAGCTTGTCACTTCAAGAAAATGTATACTGTACCTTGAACTGTGAATAAATAATTAATACAAACGTTCAGAGTACAAAGTTTTATTTGGAACAATTGAGTGTGTGGAAAAAAGAACACAATAATTATAATGTTAATACCTAAACCTAGAATAGAACAGCTCATGTAGATAGCTCATTTTGCTGTTGCATTTGCTCAGTTTTTTGACAATACCTACCCATATACAAAAACTTTTGTCACCTGACTGATAATTTGACTGTGTAAGTCCATATTTTGTTCCTAGAAGGGTTTCTCAGGTTTTATAACTAGTTTAAGATTTTTCACAGTCACATCAAATTTTGAGATTTAAGTCAGATATAAACACTGAATCATTTTAAGTTTTAGTTGCAACACTGATGAAGACCCTCGCTTATGATAGTCCATGAAGTTAAGCACATTTAAGCTAAATCACATCACTTTTGAAGGAAGTATTTGGCCTCTTTGTGCTTGTCCCTGTAGAGTAGGAAACTTATCTTCAAAGATCTGGCTTCATTGTCCATTGTTCTTATCACTTTAAATCGTTTGGTAGTGTTATGAAGAGGCTTGAGATACGTGATTCGGTCGTCCTCATTAAATATTTGCAAGCAAAACCAGTGTTTTGTTAAAGAATTTTGCTACAAAGTAAATAAGTTGAGTAGAGACATTGAATGAGGTTATAAACGCAACTTACCAGATTTTTGGGCTGTGGCTACTGATAAAGTGTTTTTATCACGATTTATTTTTATTTTCTTTGCATTATGTGGGTAGTAACTCAAAATTATTACTAAATAAACTTGTTTTGAATGTTTTGATTACAGAATGACTGACAGCGATTTGTTATTATTTTGAAAGGTTGGTAGCACGGCCGGATATAAACTTTGCTTAACAACCGCTTGGCGCGAGATTTAAAATTTCCTAATTTTAGATCCGTTTTGCGTCTTAATGGTCAAATCTACGGTATTGAAAAAATTACAAGTTGATAGCCGAAAATGTGCTCTACAACTTTTATCTAAAGCGTTTTTCCATGAAATGAACCGTACAGGCGCAAAAAAATAAAAACCATTTTCCCATGTTAATCTCCTATGTCCAGGGTGCTCTTGGACACCTGGTATAACTAATGTGGCTAAGAGAAAATGCTGAAAATATTTTTTTTAACTCTAACTCTTCCGCTAGGTGGTGCAACTTACATAATAAAGGCAAAAAAGTGAAATAACTGTGAAAATCTAAATGAAAAGCTATGTTTAAAATAACACACTTTTTGTATAAGAAAGTTTTCTCTAACTTCACGCGTTTTCCGTTGAGGGCGCTGCGCATCTCGTCACAGAAAAACTTAAATATCTTGATAACGGATAATTATTATTTAATGAAGTATAGCTCGTTAGAAAGGTATTGGTTTGCTCTATTTAATGGTCTATAACACAATTTATTTTTGTTAACTAACTGCTAGAGCGCGCTTTTTCAAAAAAATCGCAATTTTTTTGTAATTATCTCAGAAAACTTAAATGAAATGGTACCTTTTTTATATTTTAGATAGAAAGAGCATACAATTTTGATTACGTCCTGAAAGTTTCAAGTCGCTATCAATATTCGTTTAATAAATATGCATGTTATTACATCTGACCTACGGTAAGAATTTTGCAGTGCCTAGGTATCTTGATTAAAAATATGCAGTAGGCTGCGGAAAAAAAAGAAGCGGAGTTTCCTGTCATAAACAAATTTAAATGGCGTTTTGTTGATAGGTTCCTAAAAATCCAGATTTTATCACTTTTTCGGCTTGTCCTTTTTTTGGCATTGTTTATGGTATATAACAGTTAAACCACAATTATACCCGGTTTGTCAACGTTTCACTTTATTGAAGTTATTAGAGGTGTTTTTGTGATGTTTATTTGGACCCATTAGCTAGAATTACTTATTAAATAAAATAATAACAATTACTCCAAAATTATAATACATTGTATTATTCATATTTAGACTACATCCGTATCATATGGTTCGCCATCAAGCTCTTTATATAGAAGATTTTGACCGTCGTTTAAACCATTGCCATTGGATGCTAAACATGCTTGCGCAAGACCATGGATTCTTATACCGAATATTATGGACCGACGAAGAAACGTTTCACAGTGATGGAACAGTTAATCAGCGTAGTACTAGGTATTGGTCACGTACCAACCCTCGGTGGTTACATGAGGTTCAAGCCCAAGGTCGATGGCATTTAAACGTATGGTGTGGAATTTTGGGCGGTCAAATTATAGGACCGTTTTTTTTTCGAACAAACGCTGAATAGCGAGAGGTACTTACATTTCCTCGAAAATAATTTACCTCTTCTGTTAGAAGATGTCTGGACACCCGTCAGAACATGTTTTTTCAGCATGATGGTGGATGATGGTGTCTGGTGATGGCACATTATACGCAAAATGTTCGGCGTCATTTAGATGTTTCTTTTCCTAACCGCTGGATTGGAAGAGGCAGTTTATTTCCGTGGCCTCCTAGGTATTATTTTCAAATTCAAATTGTATTTTAATCATCACTTAAGTATACCTACCTGTTTAGAGGTCTCCGGATTTAACCTGCTTAGATTTTTACCTTTGGGGAAAAGTAAAGCATGAGGTTTACTCGTCCAAACCCGCTACAAGGTAAATAATGATGCAAGCAATAGTTGAATGCATAGGTAGAATTCCTGAAGTAGAAATAAAATCTGCTGTCACATCAACGAGAGACAGGCTACTTATGTGCATCGAGAACGACGGGCGTCAATTTGAACATTTAGGATGGCACTAGAGGACTTATTTCATTTGTTTATCTGCTTTTTTCAATCATTTCTGTTATATAATTTAAGTGCATACGTTAAACACTATTTTTAAGTTAGTTTAAGTTTAACTCGTTATTAATATTAAGGTATGAAGCCCGTTCATTTTATAACCTAATAACTATAGGCCTAGTTTTTTAATTTAATCTGTTTAGGGCGCATCGATTTTAAACATGCATATTTATGAAACGAATATTGATAGCGACTTGAAACTTTCAGGACGTAATCAAAATTTTATGCTCTTTCTATCTAAAATATAAAAGAGGTACCATTTCATTTAAGTTTTCTGAGATAAACGCAAGAAATTGCGATTTTTTGAAAAAGCGCCCTCTAGCAGTTAGTTAGTTAACTAAAATAAATTGTGTTATAGACTATTAAATAGAGCAAACCAATACCTTTCCAACGAGCTATTACTTCATTAAATAATAATTATCCGTTATCAAGATATTTAAATTTTTCTGTGACGAGATTCGCAGCGCCGTCAACGGAAAACGCGTGAAGTTAGAGAAAACTTTCTTATACAAAAAATGTGTAGAATTGCTTAGAAAACGTAAGTGTGTTATTTTAAACATAGCTTTTCATTTAGATTTTCACAGTTATTTCACTTTTTTTGCGTTTATTATGTAAGTTGCGCCACTTAGCAGAAGAGTTAGAGTTAAAAAAAATATTCTCAGCATTTTCTCTTTGCCACATTAGTTATATATATATTTTTTTTCAAAGTTGTCTTTCATAGTTTTTGAGATATCGCCGATGACCTCTGTTAGTGGAAGACCCGGTACATAAAACTGTGGAGTTTAATACCAGAAAAGATGTAAGTAAACTTTCAATTGCACGTAAAATAGAGTGTGCTGTAGTGGTCTGTCATTTTCAGGGGGTAACAATTAGGGTAGTTTGTATTAATAGGCCACCTTCGGGTGATTTCGTTTTTTGAAAAGTAATTGAAAAACTGAATGCCGGTATGGGACAAAAACCCAAAACAATTTGCATAGCAGGAGACTTTAATGTTGAATTGCTAAAAGATAATAAGCTTAAATTGGATATGCTATCAATGCTGGAATCACAAGGATTTAGACAAACTATCTTGAATACTGGAGAAAACAATAACTCTGCAACATGCATTGAAAATATTTTTGTAAATAGTAGTTTAGACTATCTAGATAGCGATACTCTGGAAACGTGTATTTCCGATCATATGGTTCAAATTATTGTTTTGTAATTAGAGGCACCTAGTATAAATATGGCATCTTATAGGCGATTCTATAGTAAGGAAAGTAAGTTGTATTTTGTCAATTACTTGAAAAATGATTATTTGTCTTTAGTCTATAATAACGGAAATGAAAACATTGATTCACAATGGAATATTTTTATGCGAGATTTTATTAACATCTTTAATTATAGTTTTCCTTTAAAATTAAGTAATAAAAACAAGTCAACACGACAAATCGAACCCGAAGGTACAAGATTGCAAAAATAGACTGGACATTCCTCTTATGTTATGTAGATTGGACAGTAAATATAAAACTCAGTACAAAGTAGTAAAAAAAGAATATGACAATCTTTTGCAAATTACTAGGTCTGAGCGGTATCAAAAACGTATTTTGACATCTGATAACAAATCTAAATGTATGTGGGCAATATATAGGGAAAATATAGGCAAAGAAGAACACTCGGATATTGGTATTGGTGAGAACATAGAGCAGTTGCCTACTCTTTATAATAAATTTTTGTTGAATAAAATTCCAGATATAATAAAAATATTAAACAATGTTAAGACTGATGTTCAAATTAATCCTAATAGCCGGTCTATGTTATTAAGGCCAGTGTCTGAGGCCGAGGTATGTGGATTTGCTACCAAAATGAAGAATAAGTACAATGCTGGTGTGGATGAGATTCCTGCTAGTATTGTAAAGATGACAGTTCCATACATTTGCCATGTTTTGTCATTTCTGATAAACAATGCTTTGGAGCAGGATGTTTTTCCTGGCCAGTTAAAAACAGCAGTAATTAGACCGATCTTTAAGAAAGGCGATCCAACAATTTTGGACAACTACAGACCTATTAGTATTCTGCCTTCCTTTGCAAAATTATTTGAACTGGTAATGTGTGATAGACTTTTACACTTTATGAATAGGTCTAATTTAATACAACCCATTCAACATGCATATTTGGCTGGATCATCAACATACACTGCTGTGTTTGAATTTACAAGAAAAATAATACCTTGGAAAAAGGCTGTTTAGCAATGGGAATATTCTTAGACCTATCTAAAACATACGACTGTGTAGATCCACATCTTCTTCTAGACAAACTTGAATTGTATGGGGTCAGGGAAAATGCCCTAAGTCTGTTTAAATCATACATAACTGGGAGAAGGCAGATTATTAGAGAGTCCACATGTGGAAAAAAATATTGCTCAGCGTCTATGGCAACTAGTCCGGATGAGGCTATTACTTGTTATGCAGATGACACTAATCTTCTTGTAGGGAATAGACAGTTCCCAATCAAAAACAGAAAGACAGCAGTTTTTGTCGCTTTGTGATAGTGAGTCCAGCGTCTTGCATAGTACAAAGTACTTGGGACTTGCTATGGATGAATTTCTGAACTGGGATGAACATGTGCAAGGGTTGATACATAGACTTGCTTCAATATGTTACGGAATAAGGGTTACATCTAGGTATCTGCAGGATACAAATAGCTTGAGAATTTTGTACTGTGCAAACTTCGAGTCCGTTATTAAATATGGGATTATTTTCTGGGGTTGAAACAGTTCAATGAACAAAGTATTTGTTGCTCAAAACCGCGCTATAAGAGTTATACTAAAGATGGGCTTTAGGGATTCTTGCAGAAGTAAATTTAGGGAAAATCGTCTATTAACAGTTTTTGGACTGTATGTATATGAATGTGTGTCATTCTTTTTTAAAAATAAGAGTAGATTTAATCTGGAAACGTTTCATACTTACAACACCAGAACAGCAGATGTAAATTACCATCAACACAGATTAACTTTGTTAAAAAAAAGTCCTGTATACATGTCCTTAAAATGCTTTAATCTCCTACCAGATCACATTAAAAGAATAACGACCTTTAAGTGTTTTTAAAAAGATGTAAAAAATGTATTATTAATTCTACTCGATGAATGACTTTTTTTTATTATGGATCCTTTTCATGAAAAAGCAAAACATTGATGGAAATGCTACTTATAAGGAGTACAAATTATTACAGGAAGTGTATACTAGATGTAACAGTACTTTCTATGTGATAGAAAGGATCCTGAAAGTTAACGATTCAATTGAGAGAGCAATATTAAAGTTAAGAAAAGCACCTCAACCCCTCTCAGTTGATGCTTCCAATTACCTGAATTTCATTGGTGTTATGTCGAGTTTTTTTATATTGACATTAAGTATACTTTCTAATTATTATTAAATATCTGGAAAACATAATAAGGTGTCTTCTTGGTTTTTAAAATTTTTACATTTAAAAACTCAAAGTTGCTATATACACAACCTTCTGCCATCTAACTTATCAAGTTTTAAAATTGCTCCCTTTCGACCCAACATCCTCATGACTTGATTAGGTTACTTCAACAGAAGAAAAAAAGAACCTGCTTAGTGCACCAGTGCTACGAACCCCAATTAAAAGTGACCCCGATCAGGAGGATGACATGGAATGTAAAAAAATTGAGAGAAATATTTTGTATGTCCTTGATCTGGTAAGGCAGGACGAGGTCCGATATAGACCGTGCAGCATTATGTCACATACGCGTACTTAATTGCGCGACTGCTTCTTCTTGTGCCCTTTGCTTAGCCGCACGTTAGCGATTGTCTGTACTCTTCATACAATGTGCCAAGTGCCGTTCTCGGCTCTTCCAAATATGGTGACTGCGTCGCTGATGTTACAGCAGTCCCGTATGTTTTTTAGCCAGGAGTGTTGCTTTCTTCCTCGACCACGATGCCCCTATATTTTTCCTTGTAGAATTAGTGTAGGAATGTGATATTTGCCACCTCTAAGGATATGGTCGAGGTAGGAAACTTTTCTTTCTTTAACGATGCTAAGTATTTCTCGTTCGTAGCCTGCAGTTCTTAAAATTTCTTCATTCGTGGCATGTGCGGTCCACGGCACGCTCAAGAGTCTCCGGTGGGTCCACATTTCAAACGCTTCGATGCCGTTCAGGGTTCCAGCTTTGAGAGGCCACGTTTCTGCGCCATACAGTAAGATGGGCCATATGTAACACTTTACTACCCGTAGTCTAAGTGCTAGCGGCAGACTGCAAGCTAATAGGAAGTTTTTAAGTTTGGAAAATATTGTTTTTGCATAGTTCTTTCTAAGTTTAAGCGCCACTACAACCGGGCAAAATAAGAACACCGAACAAGTGGAGGTCGGTAAAGAATAAATAAATTCAGTAAATAAGTTTGATAGATATGAATGGCTGATTGCTGGTCTTTGTTCACTCCCAATGTCAACTTTTGCACAGTTACTCAGTTCGCCATGCGTAGATTGACATAAAAAGGAATGACACTTTCCCTAATACACATTACCGACATTAAATAAGAACTCCAAATAAGGCCAAATACTGTTGACCTGACAAAATAATAAATAACGCACATAATAAATGCTGCATATGGCAAAACAGTAAAAGTACAGTAATAGAAAAGCAAAATAAAAAATAAAACTACACCCAACTCACCCGACCATCTTTAGTTTATTATTAAAATAAATAAGAATTCCATGCTATGAAATCCCATACATTTATTTATTTTTTATCAGATGCATTGAACCTTTTTCAAGGCAATAGTATTTGTGGTATACTTGGTATAGATCACAATTGCTAATTTGGGTATCAAGTTGCCCACAGAAGTACTTGCAGGATTGTTGATTTTGATGAAATTTGACGTCATGACGTTCCTTTCGTGGTTCTAATCGCGTCAAACATTTGTAGTAAGGCTATTTTGCTTCATGATCCACATTTGGAAATTGGAATTGTGTACACAGCAACTTGTGCCTGAAATAAAAAATAGTTTACTATCAATTCTCAACCAACGTAAATGTAATTTGTGAAAGGACAGAATAGCTATGACTTTATGTACATTTATTATAGTGTGTCAATGTCCAAAATTTGATAAAGTCTTAAAAAACCTTTTTTGACCTGTTTTTGCAATAGATATGGTAACCAAAAAATCGATGGCTACGCACATTTTAAATAAACCTCAACTCTGGTATTAAACAAATTAAAGCATTTCAGCCACGTTAATATAAATATAATAATTTTTGAGCTGGTGTTAAGCCCTTTTGCTTAAGAAAACACTGAATGAGTATAAATACAGGAAAAAAAAAAATATAAACATATGAAGTAGAGTTATATTCTGCTCGACAAACTAATGTTTGAGGTAGATTGGTTTTAACCAAGATGTAAGTTCTAGTCTAGTGCGTTGCAAACAAAAAGAACTAACCTGGCGCTATCTAGTTGGTGAAGACAGAATTGCTTGCCGCTTCAAAAACCCTAAATTGTGTAGTTTTTTTGATCAAGGTTTTTCAACGAGTCAGCTTAAACTCACTTTCAAAAAGATGTTTTTTGCGTATACGTAACTAAATATTTGACGTTTAGTGTGTGATCAAAAACGTGGTGGGTAACAATGTAACTGGTTATATTTCCCTAACAACACTGATCTGAAAATCAAGATTTTTACCGCGGTAAAAACTGGGATTTCATCGATGTGAACAACAGTTTATTCAATAGTAAATTGATCTGATTGGATGGAAATGCCACGTTAAATTGTAAATAATACCCATTACACGCGACGCACGGTGGTAAATCTGGGAATCTATTTGACACAACTAAAAATTTTTATTATCTACAGTTAAGTAGCTAAATACGTTTTTTTAAAGAAGTTGGTGGTGTATAACTACAGGCATATGTTACTAAAGTATTGAAAAGGTGTAAGGACTTTAAGCTTTACAATTTATTACAGATAAATCGGAGGACGAGTTTCCAGTTTAAATTTTGTTCTCATCCGGTGGTTAATTAATTGATTGTTACTTTGAGAGTTATTAAAAAATACAGTGAATACCACACTTTGTAAATAGCGTCTTATTTCCTAGAGATATTCTTGTGCATATTTGACATTTTGTATGGTTAACTTGTATTTTGTGTTGTTCGTTTGCTTGAAATGAGTTACCATCTCGATAACCAGATTTGACGCTTCTACAATTATTTCTATGGAGCCACGTAAAAAATAAGGTATATGCTACAAAACCGTCAAATTTAGATGATTTAAAAATAATAATTATGGATGAATGCAACTGTACAAGTTAACCATACAACATATTTCATGATATATCAGAATGAGAGACGGAATCAGAAAATGTCATTAAGACATGTCATTCCATAAGAAAAAACTTAACATCATTTCATTGCCATCTTGTGACACCCTGTAAATTCATTAATCACATAACGGTAAAACGTTTAAAATGCGAAAATTTTTATATTCGATGTTTTTCAATATGTAGAATATTTTTCGAAATAGTTAAGGGTTGCCGGACTTTTTACTCACAGCGTATGTTTATTTTTTAACCAAAAGACATTTTTTTCGAAATAAACTACAAAATTCCGACATTTCAGACTCAGCTTTCCGATTTATATGTATTCAAACGCAGTTTGACGTTATGTGGGATGAACTATAAACTAAATGATGAAAAATGTAATATGAAATAAAGGTCTAAACTTAACTGACTATCAATGCAAATAAACGCCATTTAGTTCTAATCTGGTAAATTCTCAAATATTGTCCCGTTCGCTTGTCGATAGGTTTTGAAATTTTTAGCTCACTTATTTAGATGCTTTTACATTATTTTGGATGTTTTGACGAAAACGACATTGCTTAAGTACTATTTGCAAGTCAATGCCACCTTAAAAATTGCTTTTTATTTATTTTTTTTAACATAAATACAAAGTTTTTCCTAACATGTTATACAGAGTGATTTACGCTGATGGTATATTAGAAGTATCTAGAGAACGCCTCCATATTTTTTGTTTAAATTTGAAGTATAGCCTAGGTTGGGTACTACCTAGGTTTGGATCTAAAATATTTTGGACTTTGCGGTGTTGTCAGATCATTCGGAAAGAACAGAAACTTTTGATTTTCAAATGGAACCCACTGTTTCCAATCTCATTCAAGAAATCAAACTTCACAGTGTAGCAACGTTGGCTACCCTGTAAAGTTTGATTTCAAGACATTGATGGTGGATTTGTCAGCAAAACGGTAGTCTAAACATTAATTAAACTCTCAAGTCCTGAAAGGTTTGCTTATGTGACATTTGTCTTCAGTCAGACAATACCACATGGTTGAAAAGCCCAGAGACCGAAAATAAAAAAACCTACAGGGTGGTCAATATTTACCTTTAAGTCGGATAGAGAAACTACCAGAAATTCGTTTTTTTAAATGGATCCTATAATGTATTATGGTTTGTAATAAAAGAACATTAAATTTAGAACAAATCTATGTATATTCTTCCTATACCTAACTTCAACTGTTTCTGACTTATTAAAAGTTTTTCCTTAAAGTGCCTATAAAATCGTGATCCATACTAATCTGAATACGGACACCTGCTTGTGCTCAGTTTAAACCAAGTTGAATTTCACAAATATCTGTCGGAACATGTTGTGGTTATAGGAACGACAACTAGTCATTAAGCCGAAGCAGGTGTCTGTATTCAGAGTAGTATGGATTACGATTGAACGATATATATATATACGATATTCTTTTAATACAAACTATAAAACACCGATGTATCCAATAAAAAAACGGACGTTTGGCAGTTTTTCTATCTGTCCGACTAAAACGTAAATACTGACCACCCTGTAGGTTTTTTTTTTCATTTTCTCTCTCTGGGCTTTTCAATTATGTAGTATTGTCCAACTGAGGACAAAAGGTCATATTAGCAAACCTTTCAGGACTTGAGAGTTTAATTAATGTTTAGACTACCGTTTTGCTGATAAATCGACCATTTTTATGAAATATCTAAGAAACGGTGCAAGATAGGTATAGGGAAATATTACCATTAATTACTAACCTTCTTACGAGGAATTCAAAAATAAGATTAGAAGCAGGGTGTTCCATTTGAAAATCAAAAGTTGGTGTCCTTTCCGACTGATCTGGCAACATAGCAAAGTCCAAAATATTTTGGAAAGAGAGTTTGAACTCAACCTAGGCTACGCTCAAAATTTCAGCGTAAAATGTTGAGTCGTTTTCTAGATATTTCTAATATTCCATCATCGTGAATCACCCTGTATACTTTCAAAGCAAAAAACGTGCTTTTCGAATTTCGTTCATAGGAAAAAAAAGTTGATCTTATAATATCTTGCAAAACCGAAACGAGGGAACTGAAAAGCAAATACTCAGGAAAATAGTCCTTAAAAAGTTGCTCTAACAATGTTCAAGTTAAATTTTAAAAATTTTCAAATTAGCTTAATCATTGCAACACAACACTTTTTTCAAAATGCTCGTTTATGATTTTTTGAAAATAACTCAAGAACGAAACAGAAATGAATGATGAATGGTTTTGGTTGCAAATGGTGTTAGACTGACCATTAAATTCAATAAATTATTTCCCATTTTAAAATTCCATCCTTCTTGTGACCAAATTATTCAAATTATAGCTACTATGTAACCAATTGCCGGCATATCTAATAAAATCTGTCAATTTAAACTAAAAAAGGTTATATTATAGAAATGACAGTAGATTTTTATTCGGGATATAGTCCACAAAATACGTTTCGTGTATGTAAAAGTTTAGAAAATCTTGCATTCAGACTTGTCCTAAAGAATTATAATTATATTCGATAAAAAAATTATATCAAATTTAAAATGAAACTCATTAGTATGTATTGCCAAAAATTTTATAATAAACATACTGGAAACATTAATATTTTTTTTTTGCAAACTGCTGCAACTGATGATATAAAATATTCAGGATACAAAGTATAGATAAAATATTTAATAATATTATATCGTATGAATTCACACTTTTTTAGTTTAGGTTAAAGCTGTTAAATGCTTCGTTAAAGAAATACAATGTTGAAGTTTTCATTTTCTTGTAGTTGTAGCTCCCCAAATTGTTTTCTAGTGAGCCAATAATGGTTTTTTCTTAAAAATTCAAAGTTCTTATTCGATTTAGAAACTTTTTTATATCATTTATTGATTCCGTATCTGTAACCGTTCAAACAATTTTTTTTAATTTTATTTTCAGAAATAAACATCTGAATTTTATAATGCAAATTGGTAGAGAATTTTAACATCCTGTATTTCTTTAACAAAGCATCTTTGGAATATAGTTTACTTTACAAACTATAGTTATTTTTAGACATAGATTGCACGGTTTAAGTTTGCGTATTAAAACCTGAAACACCGTGTATAAGTATAAGAATGTATGTTGTATTGTATAAAACACCTAAAACGCGGTTAGAAAGATAAGCTTTGAATCTAAACCTGTGAAATATGTGTATTTAACATGTTGTGTTTTATTAGCGGTGTCTACATTTCTTAAGTAGTATAAATTGTTAGCTTAGAAAAAAATGAAATATAGTGCATATAGACTGCTCACGATCTTTTTGGATATCTATCCTATAAACAGATTTTTTCCTGTATAATGAAACGACAACAATTTTTAAAACGCCGAGGAAGAAATTTTTTGGTTTATTATTCAAAGAGTTCAAAACACTGAACTTTGTCACATTTAAGTAAAGAATTGTCATTATTTGGCTGTATAAAAACCAACAGATTAAAGAACAATTTTAGTACGGATTAATTAATAAGTAATAGATGTCTATCATTAAAACACCAATGCTTGCTGTCCTTGAAATAACCGATTTAACATTAACAAGTTACTTAATATATATTAATTTATGAATCTTGTTTAACTCTAAGAAGAAGACACTTGTATTATCGAACATCTCATTGTTAGTTGGCAACACGGCAATGAAATTGAAAGAAATATTTTCCTATAACCTCAAATAAAAATCGTTGTTAAAAATATACAGGGGGCAAAAGTTCAAAATTCAAAGCATAGAGTAGAGCCAAGGTCGTGAAACGACTATAAGTAGTATAATAAAGACTAATTAGTTAAAAAAAGCAAAAAAAATAAATTTTTTAAACTTGAATTTCTTTGACCAATTATATTTATATAGTAATATTTCGTTATGTTTTCTTGGTCAACTTTTTAGGCCAGTTTACTTCATTCAGTTCATGAAACAGCATTCAAGTCAAATTTTTTTTTTAATGTTAACGTTTTGGACTTTATTTAAATCCTTCTTCAACACAAGATTACGGGTGAACAATAGCTAGAAGGTTGTACATTTCAATAAAAAAACTATAAAAAGGTTTTTATAAATAGACTTACCTATCGACAAAAAGCAGCACACAAAAACACATAAAAGTGACAACAAAATTTTGACCATGCAGGCAGCAAAATATGACGTCATATTAATTTTTATTTGTTTTAAATAATTTATTTTGAGGGGTTATATTTTACAAAGGGGTTTTAATTAAACATTTTGGCCATATTGTCAGTAGCCTTGAAAATAAGCAGGCCCAAACTGAACAGTCTATTTGTTGGAACCAAAATTTGTTTATATTAACAACATTCCTCAGATAAAACCTGAAACGCTCTGTCTACCCTTCCACATTAGCATCAATTAATTATACCAGAATAAATTTTACATATACATGGTGGTCCAGTTTTAAATGTCAATAATCCACTATCCGATAGTACCATCAAAAAATAAGTTGACATACATTATGTCATTTTGCTCCTAAGAAAGATACAGTTCTCCAAAATTTAGTTTAAAAAATCGTTTTTTTGCTATAACTGTCAGACCGTTGGAGCAATTTTGATCAAATTTTGAACAAGTACTTATGAAATTAATGCTCATTATGTGATGTGAATGAAGTTTTGTCAAGCTTGTTAAGTGGCGTAGATACCGAAAGATGAATTTTTCCACTATATTTTCTACGCTGACTGGATATTTCACAAAAATGACAGTGTTTTAGAGAGATGATGTATCTGCTGTAAAATTTTTATTCAAAATTCATCAAAGAGTCATATCCGGGCAGCAAAAAATTGCAAAATTTTATTTTATAAAAATAAATCTACAAGAAGTGGATTCTTCTTCAAAAAATTAGTTGTTATGTTTTTTGTCATTTTATAAAAGACCTCATCCTAGGAGAAATACAGCCCTCTAAATTTCTGAAAAATCGTTGTCTTTTGTTATAATCTCAGACCGTTGAAAGTAAAAACCGATCAAATTTGGTACAAGGACTTGAAACTGATGCTTATTACCGGGTGTTAAAGCCACCTA
Organism: Ips nitidus; assembly: GCA_018691245.2. NCBI lineage: Eukaryota > Metazoa > Arthropoda > Insecta > Coleoptera > Curculionidae > Ips > Ips nitidus. Next base: position 4,257,630 of record CM042798.1, read on the forward strand.
CAAAAAACCCTTCATTATAATCAATTATCATCCCTTTGAACGAAGTCCAGAGGTATAAAAATTAATGTAGCTCAAAATAAGTGAACCAATTATTTTGTATCTACACGGACAGCTTAGACCAAAGTTACTTTCGTTCAATAATGAGTATTAGCTTTATAAATACTTGAACCAAAGTTGATCTAAATTGCTTCTACGGTTACAAAAAAACACGATTTTTGAAGCTGAATTTTGGAAGGCTGTATCTTCCTGGGAACGAGTTCTTTTAAAAAAGGACAACATGCATGTCTGCTTATTTTTTGAAGGACGAACCACTGACAGTTCATTGATTATAAAACAAACTATACAATTTTTGCCCGACCAGATATCAGTTTTTTTTTGGGTTTTTAAACGTAATAACTGAATTATCTCGTAGACGAAGTTTCAAATTACAATGTTACAAGAAATACTTCATTTTCCAACTTGAACCATAAATTAAAAAATTAGTGTAATTTTTGAAAAATGTCCAGTGACAGTAGAAAATAAGACGGGAAAATGAAAATCATTTCCCTGTATCTACGCAACTGAACAATTTTGATAAACGTCATTACCATCACATAATGAGTATTAATTTCAATAGTGCTTGTTCCAAATTTGATCAAAATCGCTCCAACGGTCTGACAATTATGACCAAAAAACTTTTTTAAACTGAAATTTGGGAGACTGTATCTTTTTTAGGAAGCATTTTTTACAAAAATTACATAATGCATGTCAACTTATTTTTTTGATGGGCTATCGAATGGTGAATTATTGACATTTAAAACTGGACCACCCTGTATAAAACGAACAACCAAAAACGAAGACATTAGAAAAACAGCTACAAATTATTCTCGAGAAATAGATGCTGCTCTTACAAGTAAATCTGAGGTTGAAGCATTATTTGGTTTGCTGTACATACATGGCTGGAGTTCTAAAATCAAGTCGCTTGCATGTAAGAGAATTATATAGTACGCAAGGAACGGCCGTAGAACTTTTTCGCCTGGTAATGTCAGTAAACAGATTCTAGATCATTCTTCAACATCTGAGGTTTGATAATGCTGAAACCAGTAATGAAAGAAAGAAATAGGCAACCTATTAGAGACGTATTTGATGCATTTGTCACCAACTGCAAAAATGCGTACTCACCCTTTCACTACGTTACGGTGGATGTAAAATTAGAGGCTTTTAGAGGACGATGCTCATTTAGGCAATATATTCCCAACAAACCAAACAAATATAGAATAAAGATATTTGCTTTAGTAGACTCTAAATGTTATTTTACCTCTAATTTGGAAGTTTATGTCGGGAAGCAGCCGGATGGGCCTTATGCGGTAAGGTATAACAAATGTAACAGTCCACACTCCATCAGAAGAAGGGAATTTCTTCGAAACCTAGCATTGCAGCTAGTCAATAATCATCTACATCAAAGGTCTGAGCTTAGTTGTTTGCCGCAAGTACTTCATTACGAATAAAGGAAATTATTGACTATGAAAGGCCCACACAACCAGCAACAACTACAGACACTGTTCTAAAAAGAGGCCGTTGTAGTTACTGTGACCAAAAAAAGAATAGACCAACTAAATATAGTTGCACAAATTGTGAAAAATAATATGTTTGATCTGTTCTGAGTAATTGAAAATAGATGATATTGCTTATGTGAGCTCTAATACTATTTTTATAAAATCCTTGTTAAAACTGTTATTATTTAACTTGACTTTTACTAAAATTTAACTAAAATAAAAAAAAATGCTAGGTGAACCTATGCTAACCCAGTGACTGATCACATATGGTAAACAAATAAATACTATCCTGTTCTCAACATCTCAATTTCTAATGTTTTTCTTGCAAAATAATGTATTCTATATTATTAGTTTGTTTACATCCAAATTTTCTAAATTGGTGCAATCCAACCAAAGACGTCATCCGACTACGTTCGATTGCGTTCGGTTTCGATTATACCTCTTGACGATTAGACCGTTTGCGCGTTTTCCGTACCGCCACTAACAGCCCCCACCGTTGGTTTTGTGTATAAAAAACGGTCGCGCACCGGAAAACGGGGTTTCTTCGATCGCTAAAAGATTGAAACCAACTAGCCTAGCCGTTCCGTGCCGTGGATATCTCTTATCTCCGCGTATCTGTAGGTAAAAAATAGGCATATACCGTCCGTCCGGTATTTGTTCTGTTTGCTGTTTTAAAACCGTACCGTTAACTGTAGTTATTTTAAAACTTTGTATTTCTGGTAAGACGGCGCCGGCTACAGTAACTTTCTTTTGAAAACAGTTAGGTAATCTTTCTGGTTCTGTTCCTGTTTGTTTGACACCGGGGAAACGGTGTAGCAAGCGGGAACTGTGAATCCTGTAGCTCGTTTACTTACTAGAGGGATTAGCGGCTGGGTGACTGGCAACGTTACGAGACTAGAAACCTCTGTTGCATGATTCTGGGGAAACAGTGTGCAACGGAGGCTCTGTTTCTCGAACCCCGGGGAATCGGGGCGACATAGAGATATTAGGTCGAGTGACGAACACCGCTGGTCACGTAATTGGGCCTCTTTGGGATTTTGGAGCAAACGCCGGCGCCGAGCAGCCAGTTCTACAAAACCGTACAGTGCCGCCGTACTTACACCGTGTCTTAGACGATCATAACTTTCAGTAGTCAGGCTAAACAAGTAGTGAAGGGTCCGTAGCTAGTTTTATTTACCGTTACACGCTTTCCCCGAGCCACCGAACAGTGTAGCTTTCGATACATTAGGTAACCGTTACCGTAAGTATATGCTGTAAGTTCAGAGAGCAGCAATACAGTACATTTAGTGAAAACAGTTGTCCAACCAATCCAACTAAAGACGTCATCCGACTACGTTCGGTTGCGTTCGGTTTCGATTATACCTCTTGACGATTAGACCGTTTTCCGTTTTCCGTACCGCCACTAACACTAAAAACAGTTGTTTTAATTTTATTTATTTCCCGAACCCCCTGACTTTTTTTCTCCAGCTGTCTAAAGCCTACCCAGGCACCGTAAAGTGGACCTTCAGCCACTATAAATAACGAAGGTGGCGCCCGAGGCAACGTAACCGAGGAAATCCGCAAGAAAAGCGCTACAACCTAACCGATTTATTAAACATCTTTTTGGCTCTGTATTATTTGGCTATCTTGAAATGAACACACATATTGAAAAATTAAACAGCTTAATGGCTATATATCTTATTGGCTAAATGTTTTTGTGACTGTTGTGTGGACAATCGAGGATCAGAAACATCAAAATATAAAATCAGTCAGTCATATCCTTATATGACGAATTGACTGCTCGTATGACGAAAATATTTAATTCTGTTAATCATATTACTATAACAGAAATCTGGACCTACGTGTCTACGCAGGGCTACAAAACAGTAACAGACATTTTGTTCATAAAAGAGCACTCAGAACTGTAGTTCTTGAAACCGCAAATTGGAAAGTCGCCATACAGCTGACTCATTCAAAGATTATTTACCGGTATTTTCTTATTGTTATACACTGTATTTTATTATATTATGTAAAACCACACATAAAGAGAAAAAAAATAGATACCTTTACAACACACTTATTTCAAAATTGTCAGGTCTGACGAATCCGTAGACAAATTTTGAGTAAAATGTGCCAGTAACAATATTATCTTATTATATTCACACAACACTCATATTAGTTCATAGACCTATTATATAAGAATCAATTTAGTATTAAATTTGAGTGATAATAACAGCTCGGACACACTAAATATACAAGGGTTAAACATGTAATCATAAATTATCGAGACAATTTGAATGGTCTTTACGATATTACAGCAAAAAAATTATAAACGAGATTTCCTGTTTCTATCTCTTCAAATAAAATGGGGAGGACGGTAAAAAATTTGTTTTGAAAATTCCGGTAAAGAAAATGTATTAATGATGTTTAGCAACCAGCTTGGAACAGCACCCCAGAAATGAAAAGAAGAACCGTTAAATTAAAATAAACTATCTCAAGGAAATACGAGATCTTATAAAAGAGAATAAGAAAGCTAGAAAAGAGTGGTAAAAATCCAGAACGAGAGAAAATAAAATCGTACTAAACAACCGGACCCAACAACTATAAGGGGAAATTCATGAAATTAAAAATGAGTCAATAAACAAGTACCTGAGGGAACTAACTGACGATCAGAGCTCAGATTATTCACTCTGGAAAGCCACCAAGAGATTAAACCGACCAATAAAACCAATAATTTGTTGCCGCAGTCAAGGGCCAACAGGGGCTGTAGCGCTACGGAGTAAGTAAGTAAGTAAAACCAATACCTCCAATCGCGATTTGAAAACAAAGTGGCCCCTTAGCTAGAGACAACAAACTCACACCAAAGGTTTACAGAAATCATACGCAAACAACTCCTAAAAAAAGAATTATTAAAATTACTAATTATTTAATGCATCTCATTTCGCTTGAAACACGTTCCTTTGTTATGAAAACGGCAGACGTAATTATGATACCAAAACCCGGCAAAACCATAAACGAAGCTAAATCTTACTGGCCCATTTCTCTTCTGCCTGTGTTATCAACATTATTTGAGAAACTGTTTCAAAAAGGCAGTGTGCTTGAGCCAGTGCTGCGCTTGTTAGATACATGCGATATACCTGTAACAGATAACATAAAAACTAGCAATATTTGCTGATGATGCTGCAGTTCTAGCAGTAGCCCGGCACCCCCTATGAAAACGGTTAAAGGTTGACAACACCTTTTGAAATGTCACTAGTTGGGCGAATGAGGACAAAAAAATTCAAAAGGTGTTAGTTAGATTTAAATCAAATCGGATAATTCGAGAATCGAAATAAATCGGAATTAGAGTACTAAAAGGGCCGTTTTTTCCGTTAAAGCAAAAAAAAGCTAGGAACTGTTGCAATAATTCACTAATTACAAAATCGAATATAAGTATTTTTATAAAATAGTTTAATTATAAACACGTCTTAATTTAGAAATTTAGTGAACATAACACATACACAACATAAGCGAACTCGAAAGTTGGATGTTTCCAACTTTTATGTATTTTTTTTTGGTTTTGGGCCAAAGGGAATAAATCCAAACAGGCCGAAGAGGATAAGGAACAGGTGGAATCTGAGGCTGAGATGCAAAAAGCGAAAACCAAAAACGGTCTCGATATTAAACAAGAGCCAGAAGAATGACGACAGAGGAAAAAATAAGAAGAAGAACAACGACTACAGAAAAAAAAACAAGAGGAAGAAGAACGACGACAGAGAGAAAAACAAGAAGAAAAACGACGAGAGAGGGAAAATCAAGAACAAGAACGGCGACAGGAAGAGGAACAAGAGAGGCGACAGCAACAATGTGAAGAAGTCAAGCAGCACTGATCGTAATTGGTATTTGAATGGGTGACCGCTGAACAACAGTGTGTGCCCATTCAGAGTCTAAATCATTTGCGGATATCCCCATCTTTCAACCGGCCTGGCCAGCCTGGAAGATTATGCCAGAATGTCTTTCCGAAAGGAAAGAGGCCTAAACCCCAGCAGTGGGGTTGTAAAAAGGACTGGAAAAGAAGAATGAAGAATGAAAACAGAAAAGTGGAAAAACTGGACATGGCTACCATCAAGCAGATTCCTAAACCACCGCACGAACCATTAGAAAACCCTGAATTCTAACAACACGCTGGTAAAGAAATGAGACGAACACAAAAGAAAATTGAACACATTCAACTACAAAAAAACATCCATATCCTTGCACGACTTTTACAGGATCTGCAAAAGACGAATATACTCGGCGAAGTTACTCAATTTACGTCAGACGGGTTTAAAAATACGCTCCTTTATCTGAATGTACATAGAATAGTAATATAGTGATTGATTTATATGAGAACCTTTTATGGTTGCTGACGTCAAATGTGCGGCAAAGGAACTACGAAGTTAAATTATTTTAATTAGTCTTTGACTTGGTAATCATTTAGAGACACAAACTTTTGAGACACTAAAGAAAAAACAATGATTATTTAATAAACGTATATTAATGGGTACTGTGTAACGCTAATAAGGTAAGGTGAAACAAGACTTTTTTAGCATAGAATAGAATGTTATCAATTTCAAATTCAAAAACCTATCGACACTACAGCCAAACGTCTCAAATATCTTCTCACTAAAGGACGCATTTGGAGCTCATTTGGACAACGAAGAACATGTCACTCTGCCAGGAATACCTCTTTCCTCATTGATGAAAAAATTTCGAGCCTCTTGACGTCAGTGACACGACGGAAAAACCGAACAACCAACACCTCCTGCCGAATAATCTCCGGTACCGTTCACTATGTAGTAGGATTTTATCGATTAGCAGAAAGGATCATCATCACTTTCTGTCTTCAACTTTTTTCTTTAACTTTCTAAATTGATATTGTCATAATATTTCTATCACATCTGAAAGAATAGGATGCCAATACACTCTAGTTTTACATTGACTTGCTAATAATAAAGGAAGCGTTTTAAATGAGCTGTAATACGTGATCAAACCGTCAATAATTGTGTCAACTCTCATTCTGTCGAAGCGCATATGTTACACACGATCATTCTTTCTGACCGACTAACTGTCATGCTTTTCCAGAAAGTCTTATTGTTAAAAATTTACCTATAATATAAAATAAAATTTAGGTATACTAAAAATGAGATATTTAAATGAAGAAATTGTTTGAAAACGTTATTTTATGATGAACTTAATTATTATAGAAATATTATAAATTCTCAAGATTAAAAAAGTGATCGGGAATTTACAAATTATACAAAAATAACCCAAAATAAAAAATCAACAAGAAGTAAGTTTTTTTAACGTCAAACCAATTTTTAAAATATCGGACGTTTTGGGTCGTAGATAATAATACAATTTTTTGCTATTCTTGTGATGTAATAGTTAGGCTAAGCTAAATACATTCATAAGTTTAAATAAGTAATTAAACTAATCATCAAAATGTCACCTAACCTTTGTAAGCATATTTATGTAGTTATATAATATATCAATTCATTAGGCTAAACAATAACCCGGTGTATTATTAAAATATAGCAGACATAATTTTAGTTAGTATTAGAACTTTAGAAGTAGACAGTAAATCTTCAAGAAAAGAACCTGTACGTACAAGGGGGAGTAAACCATGATTTTATGGTACAGCATGACTTTATTTTACGAACTAAAGACGCAACCTTACACGATCCTGCCAGTCGACTCTAGCGTGGTTTGAGTGATTCCTCTCAAGTGCAAAAAAAAATGTGTGGTCAACAAAGAAATAAGCAAGATTATAATCGCGCAAACGGGCAGTATGGCGGATCAACATGACTAGTATCAACTTGGACCACGACAGAAATATTGATGGTCACAGTATGTAATAGTGCTAATATTGATTCTTATTGCGTACCCGAAGTGTTTTACATAGTGCATAGTTTCGCGACATACGTCATGAGCGGCGGGCGGGTCCTTCTGCGTTTTCGACATTTTCCCTATCACATCCCAGATCTTGCGCAGCTGCGACTCAATTCCATCGCGCTCATCCAACCTAGCCTCACCTGCTCATCTGCAGGCTTCTTCACGCCAGCTGATGCCGGTATTTAGCATCTAACGCATGACACCTGTTACTACCAGCATCAACATATCGCGCTGGATGGAGCTTGTCTTCGCTGAAACTTTTGCCCTATCTGCCAATTTAAAATGCCAGCTTACCACACCTGTGATTGCTCGTAGCGTCCTGTAATGAGCTTAACACTCTCTTCACAATATTTGTTGCCTCTCTTCACAATATCTGTAATGCCACATGTTTCCATGTCTGTGTTTATGACTTATCAGGTGGTGTNACCTCCGANACATAAATTNCNATGCNCTATTATGAGNAACCTTCNAATAGGNAACCCGANCATTCNAAGCTANGNGGTNCANGCTGGCCCNCGANAANNGGNANGTNGCGGCAGNGTGAACANGGCNGCGNNNACTCGTTCNTCNTTTNTNTGTNCCGTATNCCGNGGGGTGATGACNTTNNATTNNGTGGNTCTACGTCTNATNCTNATTCATCGCTNNTATNNTCATNTNNTACACCNCCNCNCAATNAAGGGGCCGNATGTNGGGATTNCNNTTCTAAACCNGNAAGGGNCANGCTANATNNNTCCGGTCCNANNGGTGTTACAGCANTNNTACNTCGCGGATNCNGGNNGGTACGGANGCTTGAAATAGGNATNGCCGCNNTNANCNGAAAGCNCAACAGCANGCTNCTNATGCNATTATNANNCCATANAGGCAGCTAGCGCCAAGCGNGANTGGTTGNCGTNTNNAACCGCAGTNNTNTAATAANCGNAAGCGGCACATTTAGAACTAGCATTTGGGCTTGCTCATTGTAGCGCATCATTTTTATACCTTTGATATTTGTTTATATCAAAGTGACAGTAAATGTCAACGTTTTTAATTTGACAGGATGACAAAATTAATAACGTGCCTTTTTTGTTAAAATTGTTTATTTTACATGTTTGATATGCGAGAAACAAAGATGTAAAAAGATGACGTCATTCTCAAAAGGTAAAAATCCGACTATACTTACGTTTCGCTCCATAGAGCTATAAATACAATGTGCAGAGTGATTCATCCAAAGGATAGAACTAAAATTTTGCATTGATAATTTCGCATCACAGCTGCTTTACTTTTGACAGCTGTCTGGTGACGTAAAAAACATATCAAAGTGTCTGTTAATGTCCCAACTGTTCAATTTAACTCTATAGAGGAGGAGCTATGAATAGTAATTTATAGCTTTGATTTATCAAAGAAATAATACTGCGTATTCCAGTTGAACGTTAGCGCTGAATAAGTTTTGACCGTTTACAGCTGTCAGGTGACGTAAGAAACATATTAAACTGTCACTTAAACTCACAAATATCAAATTTGGGGCTCTATTTAAGTGTAAATACAAGCTACACCTATTTTGCATTTGATAGTTTCATGTCACCGCTGAATGAGTTCACCTGATTATAAGCCACGCTGTAATAATAGACAAGTAGACAAGTTTCTTTCACTTTATCCTGAGAATAAATTTATCCGGAGGTGAAAGTACCAACCCTTAAATGGTGTGTTAATATTTCATAAATGAAAATTCAAAACAGCATCTTCCACAAATATTGTTTTGTGTTTTTGCGACAATGCTTCAAATTTCATGTTTTGATTTCTGTAAAAGGCATTGCATTTATTCACATCTGACTGAAAGAAGCATAAGAGAATATTCTCGATAAATTGAGAATTTAACCAAACAAAAAAATATTAAAAACTCTGAACAATTATTACACTTCGCGATAGTTTAGCTTTTTCCGTAAATTTTCAACTTTCAGGCTATACAGATTAAACAAACGTTTTTCACATTTTAATAATTTTTCCATAATTAAAACAACTAGCAATGTCAGTCACAAGTCTTTACAAACTTTAAATGCAAATAATTGTTCTTTGATAGTTAAAATAATTTTTCAAAAATGAGATAGTTTTCACTGTCGTCTAAGTAAAAAAATTATGGAAATATAGACTTTATGAGCTGTCATGTGAATACCCGATTTATACATTACAAGGGCTCGATCGGCGAGAAGGATACACAGGAGGTTTCCACAAACATATTAAGACATTTTGAAAAAAATTATATTTCTATTTTAGCTTTTCCAAAAATGCAAAAATTGCTTCATGAGTGCTAGAAAAACTTAAAACCAAATCAGATAGAAAATCGTTATTTTGCGTGCCAAAAACCTCCAAGTTTCAAATTTGATACACTGTTTTCAAAATTGTTGTTTTCTTGAAACTGAAATATGCTTGTATGTAAATAAGATTTGTATTAACATTTATTTTATTAGAATTTTAGTATTAATTGTATATTTTAAATTCTTAGGGTGACAAAAAAAAGTTTTAAGCAAAACCTGAAAATGTAGAAAAAATTTGGGATAACCCTGTTACGAGACGATAAAGAACCAGATGTTAAAGGTTCAAAAAACTGTTTCTAAACTTCTTCTACATTTAATTAAACCCCGTACTGTTTCCAAAATAACAATCGTATTTCGGACCCCTATTATATAGAAAAAATATACAATATACAAAGTTATCTATAAATGGAAAACTCACCAATAAGTAATAAAGTTAAATCAAAATACCTTGAATCAATTACTCTATTTCCATATGCATATTATAAGATAAGTCACCACAATTGTTATTGATCACCTTCAATGCTTCAAATTAACAAATTGAATAATGGTTACTTACCCTGAAAGACATTTCCAAATTTTCACCTCCCCATATGTTCATCCCTGCGTCATATTCCCCAATATGAACGAAATACTTGCGGCTTATCGCAAACAAACCACCCGCCATTGTTGGAGATTTAATCGGTTTTACAAAGTCCTCAGATTTTGCCAAAGTTCCTACAAAGTAATCGAATTTTAAGGGAATAAAAAAACCCAAAAAATAAATTACCTTTCGGTAAATTTTCCCATTTGAAGTGTAAACCCCAATTGAACCCACCTCTAACCAACGGGCTAGAACTGTAAGCAAATGTATCTGGGTTAATTATATCAATGATAGGAACAACCACGTTTGACTCTTTCTCTTTAATCCTGGAGAGTAGGGGCTGCACCCAGTCCTTATTTACTTCAATATGACTATCCAAGAATATCAAAACCTTTGAAATTTACCGTTAGTAAGATTGAAAAACTAACTTTGTACTTTCTTACATCTCCTTGAGAATGTCGAGCGCCGAACATTCGAGCTCTAATTAATCCTTCACGTTGTTGGGTTTTTAGCAATTTAACTTTATCTAGTTTGTTTTCTTTCAAGTAACTTTCTATTTCAGAATGGAGATTTTCAATATCACTAAAATCGTCTACTAAAACGATTTCTTTCAAGAGATTCTCAGGTGTTCTATCCAAAATTGAATGTACAGATCTCAATAAAGTTTGGTAATGTTCATTGTAGAAACATATAACCACACTGGCTTTTGGTAAATCAGATTTGTATGTTATGTTTCGACATCTAAAAGAAAACATTTTTATAGGGCATGTATTTGGTTTTTTTTGTAATAATTTAGACTGAGCACATTGTGAAAAAATAATACAGTTTTTCGTCACTAAAAATAAAATTTTATGAAGCAATGTAAATTAATGCATTCTTTGTATAATTATATCGACATATACAGGGTGTCCAACAGTGGATGGTATCTGATGGTTGAGCCTAAAATGGTTTTATCATTGCCACGTTATCGCTTGTATTAGAAAGTAGCAGCAACATTGTCATTTAAATTGAACACCCCCTAGATTCTCATAAATTCTGATTCGCAATCTGTTTCTAATCATTTTATGTTCAATCATCTTTTACCGTTTCCGAGATGTTGCTACATGTATTGATTTTTTTATTAAAAACATTGCATTAATAAAATTGTTCTTATTCGCTTATCTTGTTTCGCAGAAAGAAAACATTTTGATCACAGTTTAATAAGGGCTAACAAAAACTAATTATGTGAAGAAATTGATTCTAAATTATACAGAATGGCTGTAAACTAATATTTTGGCTGCTAAGTTGTGTTTTGTTTAATGGAACTTCCTGTATATTATTTTGAAAAGAAAAAGTCATTAATATTAGATTAAACTGATATGAAGCAAACAAGTGTCAAAGCAAAAATCGACCTTATTTACATCAACATGTTGTTTTAAGGAAAACTCACTGTTTCTCTTTTTGTTTACTGCTACTATAGAGAGACAAAAAGAGGTTCTCTTTTCGCTTACAAGGTAAAATCTCATTAAAACGCTCATTTGTTTCAAGCAAAAATTTAGTTTTTGTCTTTGTTTACTGCTAGTATAAAAAAAGACAAAAAGAGTCTTCAAACAAGTCTTCAACTGTTCCAGTGCAATTAACAGCTTAATTTTCAAAGTAAATACGGTTCGCTTTTGCTTGGCCTACAAACCAGTTACCTACAATGGAAAATACCATCAAAACACTCGTTTTTTTCAAGCAAAAATCAACTTTACGTACTTGCACAAAGTTTAAGAAGCAAATCTTTGATCAATTTTAAGCAAAAAGTTCGTAAAAACATGGGACTGACATAGGAGATGTCAAAGTTACATTTTCTTTTACAAATACCTAATTCAAGAATTGTAACAGATAGGAGAAAAAAGCAAGAGGTAAAAAAGTTTCTACATTAATTAAACAAGGAATTCAGATTTTGTGGAAAGGATTATCAGTGGCGTACCATACAAAAGATCAGAGGGGTAAAAAAAGCAGAAACACAGGAAAAAACACCCTGTAACAAAAAATAACATCACTTCACGACATTTCAAAAACTTAGGAGCTATACTAAAACAAAAAAAACTGGACAAAAAAAATAAACTTTGGGTATACAGGGTATGTATTTTCGAAATGATGTGTTTGCAGTCATATGTTTATAAGACCTTTTTTGCTTAAAATTTGTCAAAGTTTCAGCCCTTAAAGTTTGTACAAGTAATTAATAAACACCCTGTATATTGTCTGAATTTTGTATTTTTGTTGCAAAAGCCAGTGATTTTTCACAAATTTGTATTTATTTTCTATAAAATCTGAGACACAAAAGTGTGTTTTAAATCAGTTTTAAATTATAATAAATAGGTACTACCTTTTGGCATTATTCAAACATGGCAACTAAAATATTGACAACTAAGAATCTACAACCAATGTAATATTAGGTAGATGATCTACAATGAGTGATATCCAGTCATTCTACTCCCCTTAATTTTTTATTCAAAAGTTATTAAAGAAAAATTAAATAACCCTAAAATCAACATCAAATTATTGGTTTAAATGTTAAAATAAAAAAGATTTCACCAAAAGTTTTACAAGTGAATCTTTTAATGTTAATCTTGATTTTAATTGTCTGAACTGTTTTAAAGAATAAATTCTCATTGAGTTTCCTTTCCTACTGGCTTTTCCATAATTTTACTATTTTTCTTGTGCTACTTTTTTTCTAATAAAAATTACACTTAGAACAAAGTTCTTAGAACAAACATAATATGATAATATCCATACTGCAATCATTTATCCTTTTTCTACAGATTCCCTCACATAACAAATACACTTTGTTCTGTTTAAAATAAATGCTAAAGATTTAACTTACAGTGGATTTCTTGTATCAGGTATTTCCCGATGATAGCTCAGTTTGTTACTAATCAACACATTGTAAGCATGGATCTTGTAGCCTGCATCTTTCACTGCCTGATCCTCTTTGTTTCTGACTAGCCCCAAATCAAACAATTCTAAAAATCATGCAATCACTATTTAGTACTTTTCCCACAGAAATTTAAGGAAAACATCAACATACCTTGCTCCAGAACATTACTAGTATTTCCACTATGGGTTATTTTCGGTTGTAACTTCTTCACCAGAGCTTGGCTGTTAAAGGTTTTAAACTGATTCTTCTTGTAATAATCCTTACTCATAAAAGTCTTCTTTTTGTCATGTTTATAGTTGTCATCCACTCTGTTTCTAAACACTTCTGTTGCACCTTTTGGAGTAGAGTGGTTACCATATGTTTGAATATGAGTGTATAGATATATTGATATAATCCATGTAAGAGAGGCAAATGTTATTCCATACAAGAATGATTTGTTTATGCTAACCATACTGAAACTGAACTGAAACAACTTGGAATAAAAATATTACATTACTTAACGCATTAAATTGAGATTCATAGACAGATTTTATAGCCATTAAAGGCTGATTACATGTAAAATATGGTAAAATGGAACGTTTTAGAACATTATTCCTTATTGTTGTTTTTGTTGACATGTCAAACTGAAAAGTAAATAAAAAAATAGGTTATGTTAGTTTAAACTGTCACTGTCAAATTAACCTGTCTTCTGTCGCCTGTGGTCTGTATAATAAAGCTAGTAGTTTAAATTTAAATCACTTTTTAATATCGCCTGAGTTATAAATAATATTGATTGTACTGTAAATTATAATAATAGAATTGATTTAGACTATATCACAGCCGTTTTCTTTCGGTTGGTGATTTCTCATCCAAACGCTTCATGGTCCAGAGGTCACATGACCTTCGTGTAATTTTGTAATTATGGTGTCATGTGATTTTTAGATTATAACGCGAGTCGGTGGATCCAAAATCATGGACCCAAGTTTCTCGTGTTTTTATCTTGGTAAAGATGAAATAAAAATTGCTCGTAATGCATTCTCCAAACTGAGAACAAATAAGAATCAGCCAATTTAAAAAAAAAAAAAGCTTTCTTATGACGTAATTTAACTACCTAACTGTTTTTTTTAAATTATTCTTACATTTATGTTTCATTCCTTCTATAGTCTATTGGTCTCAAAATTGGGTGCTTTTTCCAGATAATTCCTATAAATTCAGTAGTCCTTTGACCTTTTCGTGTCCGGATCACACTATGTCCTTCCAAAAGTTTGCGGCTCGGATAGTCTTGTCATTTGCTAAGATTTGGTTCCATCAGGCCATTTCGGCGCAAGTTAGCAAGTGTGGAGGGTTCTAGACTAGATTTCTCTGCAGGAGCACTGCGTGTTTTCGTCTTCTGGCAGCATGCCCCATGTTTGCAGACTTTCTCTGCATCTCGAGACTCCTGTGCGAAGTTTGTTGAGCATTCTTCAGATTGGGAGGAGATATCCCAGTGCCAGCTTCTTTCTTTGTTTCATAATTGGGCTTTGAACCTAAAAGCGCGCTAATTCTGGAGCCTTTGGGCTTCCTGAGAAACATGCAAAGGTGCTGTCCTGGTCAAAAAGCTGTGGTGGGATCGGAGACTGGGTCTGCCTGGTTGATGACCATAGAGCGAGTGCGTTGGGTCGGTCCCTTATTGTCTTCCCCTTTCCATCTTAGCAACTTTTCCTCTTAGCGATTGATGAGGTGGCGTAGGTTTCAGGCAACCTGTCATTAGACGAACTGCTTGATTCAGAGAAACGTTTGAACTGCTTTGCGGGAGTGGATGCATACCATACTAGAGCGGCGTATTCGGCTGCAGAGAAGCTTAATATGCCAGCTGAAGCAATGTGCTCCCTATGACCTACCAGTCAGTTTCATAGAGAAGGTTATTGTTTCTTGTTGATACCTTCTTTATGGTGTTAAGACAGTGGCGCTTATATGTGAGAGCTCAATCTAGTGTTACCCAGAAGTATTTTGGAGTTGGCAGTGTTCTAATTGCTGGCCACACCACACTTTATTCATCTGTCTCTTTGCCTCTCTGTTGCGAAGGCGGAAGCAAACACTTGAGTTTTTGCTGAATTGGGTCGAAGGAAATTATGCTCGTAGTAGGTGACAGAGAACAGGGAGAAATGGAGACATATTGTGGAGAGCAACTCTTGAAATCACGATTTTCGAATACGAGATAGCGTCTAAGAAGAAGAAGAAAAGCGTTCAGGGCATTTGTGACTTTTCTCTCTACCTCATGTAAACTATATTTTCTTGGGCTGCTAGCGCTGTCATCAGCATACACAAATTGCCTTGTCTCTTGCCGTGTGGGTTGATCGTTGGTGTAAATATTGTACAGGAACGGGACCGTACACTGCCCTGCAAAAGCCCGTTCCACAAGAAGCTGAAAAATAAACGGCGGTTTTGGAGGAACGTTCCGACAATCGAAGTGATGTGGAAATCATTTGTCATGTCGCATGTAATTTGCATAGCAATTTTTCGTGGTTGACCGTATCAGTCAATGAAGGCAGCTCCTGTTTTCTTTTTCTCTTCGAAGCTATCCTCGATGTATATTGGACAAGGTTTAGGACTTGTCGGTCACAAGATTTCCCCGATCTAATGCCAGCTTGTAGCGATAGTCGCTGAGATTCTGTTCAAAATCATTGGTTCCATATTAGCTTAAACGTATGGCAAAGGAGGGAGACGGGTCGGAAGTTTTCAGGCTCATTTGGCTCTTAACCATGCTTTAGGAAAGCAAGGACCCTGGCTTGTTTCCTTATTTTTGGTATCATGAAGGTAAAACGTGGTATAAAAGTGTTGATCATTTTAAGCACCCACTGAAGTGCTTTAGGGCCAAAGTTTTTAATCTGTTCTGCTCTGAATGCTCCGATATCATCTACACCCGCTGCTTTGTTTTGGTTCTATGTCAGATGAGGGCATCATTTCAGTAGGTAGTATGATTACTAGAGTCCGGATTTCTAGAAATTTTACTTTTTGTTCATTGACTTTGACATCTAATGTGAACGATTTACGCAAAAACACGTCATTTGACAGATTTTTTTATGCCTTTTTGCTTTTTTCTTCCTTTTGTGCTTTTTTGCTGCTATTTTTTGTATGGTTTTATTCTGTATAGGGTAATTTACAATTGCAATAGCTATATTGAGATATTGAAGGCTTCTGAAACATACCAATTATCTGTTGCAAAATGGGTAAGTATCAAATTACAAATTTAAACTGTCCAAATAATCTCCAAATGCTCCTAAAGTAGTCTAAAAAGGTTTTAAAACACTACAGAAACTCCAAAATGCTTCTCAAGCAGTCAAAAGCCTTCCAAAACAGTCTAGAAGCTTTCAAAAGCTATTAGAACACTCTAAAGGCATCCAAATGATCTTCAACTAGTCTAGAAGCTCTCAAAAAATTTCAAGGCAGTCTAAAAGCTTCCATAAGTTCGTAAAACCGTCCATAAGTTTTCAAATGCTTTAAAAGCAGTTCAAAACCTTCAATGTTGTTTAAACCTTTTTTAAATCTTCCAAATGCTCCTAAAGTCTAAAAAGATTTCAAAATACTACAGAAACTCCAAAATGCTTCTAAAGCAGTCGAAAGTCTTCCAAAAGCTTTTAGAACGGTCTAGAAGCTCTGAAAACATTTCAAGACAGTATAAAAGTCTCCGTATGCTTTTAGAACAGTTTAAAAGCTTCCAAAAGTTTCTAGAATCGTCTACAATATTTCCAATGCCTCTAAAGCATTCCAGAACCTTCAAGATGCAAATTAAACTGTCCAAAAACCTTCCAAATACTCCTCAAGTAGTTTAAAAACGTTTTAAAACACTCCAAAATGCTTCCCAAGCATCCAAGAGCCTTCCAAAACGGTCTAAAAGTTTCTAAATGCTCTTCAACTAGTCTAGATGCTGCCAAAAGATATCAAAACAGTCTAAAAATTCTAGAACTGTTTAAGAATTTCCAAATGCCACTAAAGCATTTCAGACCCTACATATGCTCTTTAAACTGTCCAAAAACCTTCCAAATGCTCCTTAAGTAGTTCAAGAGAATTTTGAAAGCTTTCAAAACAGTCTAAAATCTTCCGTATGTTTCTAAAGCAGTTTAAAAGATTCAAAAATTTTCTAGGTACTTGAACTCAAAAAAAGTAAAAAAAATTGCATCTCTGAAAGAATTTTGTGCTTTTTTACAGATTTTTATGCTTTTTTGAGTTCAAGTTCTAGAACATTTTTCAAGCTTTTAAACTGATGCCTTTGCTTTCAAGCACTTTTTTTACGATTTTAGTGTTTTTTAATCCGAACTCTAATGATTCCTGGATACCTCTCATTTTATGATGATACATATGAAATGTATGAGTATTATTGCTTTTTGGATAGTTTTATTTCAGTATTGAACTTTAGAAAAAATTTAAATTTTTGTGAAACTGGCTTGGTTGTTTTCTTCAGGAATTTTGAAAGACTTTCTTAATTTTGAAAGATTTGCAAAAAAAAGAAATAAGTTCGAGATGCCATTATCAAATAGCTTATGAAAAACTGAGAGAGTAATGCAAGTTATTTTGATCTATGTTCAATATATTTAACTTTTTGAACATTTAAAAGTAAAAAAATTTGATTTTGAAAATATTATAACAAATCTTTCTCAGAATCGATAAAACTATTCAAAAATACAATAAAATACAGAGTGTTTTATTTAAAAGAAAAATACTACTTTGACACATCACAATTTTCTGCGACACCCTGTGTAGTTCTGACTAATTTTAAAATGTTCAAAATTTTATTTCAATTGGATAACAAATAAATTTGTTAGCATAAATGAGTGAGTCCTGGATTCATATTTTTATCCCGTTGTCCTACATTTATACAAATGTACCACTGTATTGCACTAATGGGACATTTTAGACACGCGGTATAAATTGTAAACAAATTGTTAATCAATTAAATAAATATTGTCTGTTTCATCATTTTTACCGCCAGTTTGCGATGACAACGTCCGCAACAGTATAGGAAAATTAAATCTGGAACGCAGCCATAAACTCCTCAATCAATTTTCGGAATTTCAGTCTTTCAGGCACCGAGTTCTAATTCTATGACCTACGGCAGGGGGCGATGTGCGCTACAGTTACAACAATGTTGCCAGATTTCTGTTAACTATCCAGAAGTTTATTATCCAAGTTTGATATAATATAGTGATGGGTTCAAAAATTTCCTGACCACCCTAAACATTTTGGAAATCACTGGAAAACTATCTGTATAAAATATAGGAGATTGTCAAATTTATGTCAGTTTTCATAAAGTTAATAACAAATCACCGATAAAGCAAATTTTTAAAAATGGGATGATAGGATTCACTTTTTTTAGCCTCCTGTATATTGAAAATTAACAACATTTCTATAATACATAATATACTTCGGTTAATTGATTTATTTTTTTGACGTTCTATGGTTCCATGTTATCAGTACCATTGGTTTCTGGAGTATCCTGTTCAATATGTCCTCTTAAAAAAAAATAAAAATAATTTTTATCTATCTCTTTATTTTGATATTTATTTCTTTATTTTGACAAATTTTTTTAAAATGTTTAATATGCTGAAACCAAAAACGAAGAACCAATCAAAAATAAAGTAAAATACGTATAATATTTTTACAGTGTACATATTTTTTACACAAAAAGTGGGTTAGACAGAATTTTTTTTTTAATTCAATTTTTGCATTTTTAAACATTTTTGTTGTTCTTTACTATATCTTTGGATGCGCTTTAATAAACAAAATACCTACAAAATCATCTTAAATAAAGCTCCAACAAATTTTTAAGTTGTACGTTTAGAAAACCCTATTTTTTACTAAAAATAGGAAAACGACTGTGGAAAACTGGCAACGCGCAATTTCCAGTTACAAAAATTAAAAGGAAATTTATCGGCAGTTTTCCAAACCGGTCGGTTTAAAGTGTTGAGCAATAATCAAAACAGCGGAAAATGTAATTTGCCAGTGTTTCGGTCGCGTGTTTTTCCCGTCCCCCGATAATTTTCCGGTTTTTCTTTGTCTGACCCACATATAACCTTAAAAAATCAGCATTACTTCAATACGGGCTTCGTCAGGGATTAGCGCAGTTCGGTGCTTTTCTTGAAACCACTAGGTAAATAATAACTTTCAAAATATTGTTAAAACTAAATTTAGAACCGCTGTTCATTTTGGATTGTATACGTGATTTTTTAGACATCCGCTTGGTTTCTTCTATATTTAAAACTTTTAACTGAAAATTGGCTTGTTTTTTGCATAACATTTACCGCACTGCTTATATTTGAAAACTCGTTTAATATGTAATTTTTAAATTTGAATATTTATACCACAAAAAGTGTCATAGGTGCATATTATGAATTGAATAAATTTTAATATCATATAGCACAATATTACACCATTTCTACTAATTAAAACTGCCTGTAAACATTCATAAGCATCATATTTTCCTATTAAAATAAAATACCAATTATTAATAGGATGGTACAAAAATACCAACTTTCACAGTATTTGAACCAGAAATTTTTATAATGTGCATTTAAAATAACCAAAAAAATTTACTGTTCTTTTCAAAAACAATGAAGTTCGAGTGTTTTTTTTTCATAAATTTAAATCGATTTTGTTGAGCTTTAATCACTCAATCAATCAATCATTAGTTTATTCATGTTATTTACATATAAAAATGTTTACACACATCAGATAATATGGTCAAAAGAATAAGCAAGCTATAAAATACAGCAAGCACAATACAGATGGCCAAACAGACATAGAATGGACTCTGCTAGAAAAAAAAAGACATTACGTAGAAAAAAGTCCAAGCTTATTACAACTGATTGAAATTTGAATTAAATTACTCTTCCGGGGAGTAGAAAGCTTGACTAGTAAGGAAATTTTTTATTCGAATTTTAAACACACACACAGTGGCAACTCTCTTATCCTAACAGGCAAAGCATTCAAATATTTAATCGCCAAATACCCCGGGCCATCCCAATACCTTTGCAGATGCCTGTAAGCCGGAACCAGATCATCCCCGGAACGAGTGCTATAGGTATGCATTTCCCGTTGAGTTGGAAAAAGGTCTAGGTTTTCCCTCACATACACCAGGCACGCAAACAAATAAAGACAAGACCCTCAAATCAATGAAGGCACTTTTGCAGTCCTCTCTATAACTCAAACCAGACACTACCCTCACAGCCCTCCTCTGCAGTCCGAAAACCCTGTGCCTCACCGGCGAATGTCCCCATGCAAGGATTGCATAGCTAATGTGTGCATGAAAAACTGCGAAATAAGCTGTTCGTATAACACCAGCAGAGACACACCGAGAGAGATGCCGGACAAGATAGACGCTCCTGGTAAGTTTCCCTGCAAGGGCATCAACATGCTTACACCACTGTAGTTTGGGATCCAACTACCATCTGCGTCTTCTCTGCATTCAGCAGCAGCCTATTAGAGCAGAACCAGTCCTCTGCCTTCTCCCATGCCAACCTGGAAGCCCTCAACCCCTCATCCAACGCATCAACAGAAAGAGTGGTATCATCGGCAAAGAGGGTGTATTTAACCGTTTGGTCATTTATAAGGAAGGTCATTGATATATATTAAAAACAATATAGTCCCAAGAATTGACCCTTGGGGGACACCTATGTTAATCTCACTCACCGCCAAAGACACCCCTGCCACCCTCACCACTTGATGCCTGCGTTCCAGGTATGAGCTAATCAAATTCACACTCGTAGTGTCAAAATTGTAATATTTAAGTTTGAGAAGGAGGATACCATGATCGACACAGTCAAAGGCCTTGCTCAAATTCAAAAATAAATACTGCTTATGTGGAAAGCGTCAAACTGACATGGAGAAAAAATATTTTCAGTATTGAAGAAATTCACTATTTGAATGACCATTCGTTTCTCCAGAACTTTTGGAACCACAGGTAGAAGAGATATTGGCCTGTAGTTTTCCGGTTGGTTCTTAAAGATTGGAACCACACACGCAGCCTTAAGGACATCCGGAAACATGCCTCTTTCCAAACATAGATTTATTAATTTGGTCAGAGGAACAAGTATTTAATTTTTGTCTGATCTCAAAAGGCGATATACCTATGTCTCGACTGCGTTTGTTGCTCAGCTGGCTTAAAACCTCCCTTACATTATTAAAACTTACCCCCTAAAAGCAGAATTAGGCTTAATGACATTGTTTAAATATGTTAAGGGATCTGTATCCGAACTTTGCAAACTATATGATCAGTTATATTAGAAAAAAGTCATTAAAATGATTAGGACTGGGCAAGAATTCCTCCTGATGGATATCCTGGATCCCATGACTCCTGGATCCCATGGATTTGTAGAAGTAAGAATTAAGTTGTCATTTGTCCTGATTTTTGCCTCATTTATCGATTGCCTATACTTTTTTTGATTTGTACAGACTTTCTATATCTGGAAGTGTGTATTGTGATTTGAGCTCACATAAAAGACTGAGATGCTTCCGCATTGCCCTAAGATCAAAATAACATTTTTCTGGGAAAAAATCTAAATACGCATTTTCCAAGATTGTTAAAAATGATTTGAATTTATAATTAACATCCCAGATATTTTATTAAAGAACAGAAAGAGACCCCTTTGTGTGATTGGTCTACAAAGCTTGCGGGACTCAACATATTCATCCTCCACACAGTTCAACACCTGACCCAAATGGTCTGATATATTCAACTCTACAACACTCACAGAAACAACAGTCACACTAGAACTTACAAGCAGATTATCCAGACATGCCTCCATTCTTGTGGCCTGAAAAACGGTCTGTCTCAAACCAAAGCTTTCTGCAGCATCTCCAAACCTCATGGCCTGTATTGAAATGTATGTTAAATTCATCCGCAATTATGACATTAGTGCCACTCCCAAAACCAGACATAATTTTTTCAAATGTTGTCAAAACAGCCGGAGGGTGGGCGGTATAGTGCTTCACATAGACAGAAAGAACAATACTCAATACATTTATCAATACTGAAACTAGGTGATTTCTGATAAAATGATGAAGGGTCATAGTGCCACTACCTGCACTCTCACTCCTTGCAGAATATGCTGCTAATTTGAAACCATCAATTTGATAGGTACCAGCTTCCTCAGGACACAGATAGTGTTCAGAGATGCACACTATGTGAATATCTGTGTCCGCTACAAATGCCTCAATCTGACCATCTTTTTGCCTGATTGATCTAGCATTTATATGTAGAATATTAAAACTAAGCTTCT
This sequence comes from Ips nitidus, assembly GCA_018691245.2. Classification (NCBI taxonomy): domain Eukaryota; kingdom Metazoa; phylum Arthropoda; class Insecta; order Coleoptera; family Curculionidae; genus Ips; species Ips nitidus. Next base: position 4,280,066 of record CM042798.1, read on the forward strand.
CAGGAGTCCTGTTATGGTTCTTACCATTTAATGGCGTTGGATGTTCATGAAATGTTGTGCAAAGGTATTGGTTAATAGCACTATATGGAACAATAAGCCTAAACGATGTCCTGTGTTGTGATGTCTTGTGTGTTGTGTCTTGTATCCTTCCTTGTCTGCATTTTTTCACATGTGCAGTAGTGCAGTCATCGCCCATTCCATTATATTTAAGATATTCAAGTACGTCATTTTAGCTTTACAAACTAGTAAAATATGTAGACAACTTTTTTCGACAAATCCTTTTTTTGTATTAACAACCAACTTTTTGGGACAATTTACTTTTTTTTTCAACATTTTCAGAACCCTTTTTAACACCCTTCCTTAACTTTAACACACATGCAGGTATCAAGTTTGTGATTAAGGTGATTTTTTATCTAAAATATCATTAGTTTCTTCAATTAACTGTAGTCGCAAATTGTTTTTTGTCTAAAATACAGGATGTCGAAACGTATTTTCAAAAACAGCATTTTTTCAACAAAATGTTTTGAGTTTTTTAATACCACATTTATTTTGTTTAGCAATACGATTTTTCTGCTGTGATCACACTCACTAGCGGATAATCAAAATCTATTTTCAGAAACATAAAAACAATCTAATAAAAGTTAACAAAAACCTGTTTACAAATTATTTTTTTTTTTTACTTTGCTTTTTGTGTAATTATTTGTTTTTAAATAGACTGCATTTTTCTTTTACAACGATATGGAAAATATATGTATGAAAATATTTTTACTACCTAATCCATTCTGTCGGTAATAAATCACAAACATGTATATTTTGAAGTATTTTTACATGCTATTTTGGCATCATATAATAATCTGGCACCTGTCTAGCTCTGCACTCTTGAAAAGTTATTAAATTTCTAGTTTTGCTTGTTTACATTACCTAAAACATTTGATTTGTCCAGTAGTTTCTAAAATTGTCAGTTTAATAATAACTCTCAAATCAACTCATTAACACACAATTTAATACCTTGCATATTATTTACTGAATTACAAATTCAAACATTTACAACAAATCGATAATTGTTAAAACCAATATATTTTTTAAATAAAATAAAATATAGTACAGCTGTTCCATCAAAATCCACACAAATAATTCCGTTTTTTTTTGTGTAAACAGTACGGATAAAATAGCAAACTACATTTGAATTCCCTCTGTATCTCTACAATCTTAATACTTAATTTTATTTACAGATACAAATTGAAAGCGGTTTTCTAGATTTAGTTAACAATATATTTGACGAATTGGGATGCAAATTTGTAATTTACAAGTAGTGTTGATGTGCGCGATTGCCGAATGAAAAATCCTAAAGTGTTATTTATCAGTGTTTATAGCAACGTAATAATGGTTTGCACATCCTGATGATGGTCTAAAATCCGCCAAAACGTCGTCTCAGAAGAATAAGTGGCGAAGAGGGCGCTCAAGTAAGTTTAGCAAACCTTTTATAATTATACAGATTAGAGTTGTAATAGTTTTTCAGTTTTTATTGTTGTCGTACGGTAGAATGTTATTATGTATTATATTAAATGGTTCTGTCATCAAACTGATAAAACTATACTATATAGGTTGTCACATTGAAAACAGAAATATTTTCACTTTTGAAGTACCACCTTATTTACCCAAAGTTGCTATCAATTTCCCTATTTTAAATTGAACATTCTGTATATTATTATATTTTGAGATTCTCCTAACGAATGGGGTTGTCTATCATGGTGGAATTTTTAAGGTTCAAAATATAAACTTAATACAGTTTATGCCTAACGAAGTCTTGCTTTTCAATATTATATCGCCAGTATTTTTATAAAAGACTTAAATAAAAGGTTAAAATGAGCCTGGCACGATCCCCCGTGACGTAATTGGAGACTCTTCAATTCCGTAAGTGGAAGGCTAGAGTCGCAAGGCAAATTGTAACCAGTGCATTGTTGCCAACGTTATTAACACTTGCCTAATAATGTCTTGTATCAATCAACTAATTTTTGTTAATTTGGATATCTTCTGTTGGAGTATGAACGGTAGTAGACCTAAAAAGTAAAAGAGTGCAAAATTGATTTTTGTATTTCTGGGCTTTTAATTAATTTAAATCGGTGAAACACTGAAACTAAAAAACAACATTCTGAATTTTAAAATAAATATGGCAATCTACTCCCTGCAACAGATTTTGTGATTCAAAAGTTGAAAATTTTATTTCGCTCAGTTTGCTATAAGCAGAAGAGAGACAACTGGCCTTTTATACGTCACATGGGACTCTTTCGTATATGGTGTACCAAATAACTCTGGTTATACTAACGTTTTTTCTTGCAGTTAAATATATCTAGAGCAAAAAAGAAAAAAGTACATGTTTCATGTATTATAACTATCTCTCTCTCTAGTCGTTAGCTTCATGTTTGAAGCGTCGTGATCCTATGTTAGTCTCATGTTGTGTTTTTAGCAGTTTCCCTCCATTCCTCTCTATCTGACGTGCTTCTAATGCTGTCTTGGAAAGATTTTCCTGTAAACTGCTTCACCTGGTGCAGCCATCGTTTTGGAGAACGTTCTCTAGGTCGTGTTCCCTCTACCTTCCCCTGGACCATAAGTTTTTCGAGATTGTCATCTTTCCTCCTGCTGACATGTTCAAAATACTTGAGAATCAGTTGTTTGATTTTAGTTGACAATCTAACTTGGATGTTAAGTTCTTCGAGTATGGATACGTTAGTTCTGCGGTCTGTCCAGGGAATCCTCAGTAGTCTTCTCCAGACCCACATCTCAAACGCATCCAACTTGCCGATGTCTGTGGCTTTTAAGGTCCAGGATTCTGCTGCGTATAGCGCAATTGGAAAAACGAGGGTGTTTACTAATTTGCATTTTGTTGTGGTTGTTATATGCCGATCTTTCCAAATTTTGTTGAATTTGGTCATGGCCGTTTTGGCAAGAGCTATTCTTCTTCTGATTTCTTGACTTGATCCGCCATTTCTGCTGATGTGGGCACCTAGATAAGTTATTTCCTCCACGTTCTCGACATCTTTAATATTAGGCATTTCTTCCATGCTGTGCGAGCGATCTATTAACATAAGTTTCGTTTTCTGACGGTTCAGTTGTAGACCGAACTCCAAGCTCACTCTCTCTACTCGCTCAATAAGACTCGACATTTCCTGCTCATCTTTGGCGATAAGTGTGGTGTCATCAGCGTAGCGGAGATTATCCATCCATCTGCCACCTATGATATTATTATTATAAGGAAGTTGCTAGAGAAAATTTTCTATGATTATCCAAAATAAAAAACTGATAGACAAAAAGAATAGATTTTTAAATAGTAGAGGACATTAGCTGTCCAATCGTACCAAAAATCCAATATCAATCCCAATTAGAGTTTACCCTACTTTTATTAATAAATTTAGAGGTTTTTAGTTTTCTCATTAGAATACCTATAACAAGTTTAACAATGCCAATGACAAATTTGTCACAGTTATGTAGAATCTTGGAAAACCTACCTTCAGTATCAGAGACTTGAAAATTACCGCCTTTATAGTACATCCCCGGTTAGGAGAACCGAAGAATATAATAATATACTGGATGGTCCATTTAAAATAGTATAGTTGGTACCAACTTTGGATACCTGATACCTACGGTGGTACCTCGTTTGCTCTTCCTCATTTTAGACGGTAAAAAAACTTTTTAATACAGTTTTCAGGAAAAGTAATTTTTTAGACTATTCACGTTTTCAACGGCTACAGAAGTGTTTTGTCGAGAATCACTGTTTTGCAACACCCTGCACACATCTTTGACCACAAAAGCAATAAAACTTTTTCTTATTCATATTTAAGATCTTGCGATCTGTTAGTTTTGCAGGTTCCTCTGGATCAGTTCCTGGGAGGTGGACTGCCAGCTGTCCTTCCATCTCTTAGGTGGTCTTCCGGGTGCTCTTTTTCTTATTCGTTTCCCTTCAAGTGCGATGCGTGGCAGTCTTTCATCTTCCATTCTTCTCACGTGAGCGTACCAATATCTTTTTCTTTGTCTCCCCCATCTTACGATATCTTGCACCCCACATTGCTCCCTAATGTCAGTGTTCCTAATTCGGTGTATTCTTGTTTTTCCCATTATAGTCCTGAGCGTTTTCATTTCGGCTACTCGAAGCATTCTTTTCGTTTTGTTGGTTTCTATTCCGTATGTCATGATTGGCCTGATACAAGTCTTATATAGAACCTGACCTTGTTATCCCTTCGCATGTATTCATTCGCCCATATTATCTGCCTTAAGCAGCCCGACATGGCAGTCGCTTTGTTGATCTGGCTTCTTATTAGGTCCTTCACTAGGTCGTGATAACTCGACAGATCCATACCCAGATATTTGAATTGTGAGACTTGCTCGATGATTTTTTCCTGAACTACCAGCTTACATCTTACGGGATCTTTAGCAAAGGTTATGCTTTTCGTTTTTTCTATAGATATGGTCATGTTCATCGCTTGGCTGACCTGGCAGAATTTGTGTAGTTGTCTCTATAGATCGTCCTCCGTTTGCGCGAAAATAGCTGCATCATCGGCGTAGCATACCATGCTGATTCTTTTATTCTGTCCCATTCGGTATCCCATATTTAGTGATGATGCTTCCTCTATAATTCTGTCCATTAGAGAATAAAACTAGTAACGCTAAATAACTAGATAATAAATAGGTACAAATCACTTTCAGGTAGTGGCCCAGCACAAACTCGCCGTTTCAATGTGACAATCGTCCAGGGTGACGCAGGATTGGGCGACCATCTACAGCCCCAATTATGCGTGTCCCCCGTACCCCGCCATCGCGGACAGCCGTTTGCGAGTATTCCAGAAGATCATGCTCTAGACGATTCCTCCACTGTTCCTGTAGAAAACGATCAACCGGAACGCAGCAGGGGATCTTCTCCGGAGGCATCTTGGGATTTCAGTTTAGATGAAAGCGATTCAGTGAGTGATTTAAATTTAAGACCATCGATAGCATCAAAAGAGGTTTACTTGTATGATTTTTTTTTCCCAAAGTTGGTTTTACATGTACTGGAATCTCAGTTCTCATGAGCGCTACAAAAAAAACGGTTAAATATGAGTAATATTGTAGCAAATTTTGTTTAAAACTTTTTTCCAATTTTTTGCTAATTTTAGGAAAAGTTTAGTTGAAGTATTCATAAACATCATTTTGTACTGCTTAAAAAGGTGTAATGAAAAAGTAATTTCAGTTTTACTCTATGATTTCAAATAACCTGGAATATAAATAATACTTACTACTATAATAATAAGTTGATAAAACTCAAATATCAATAAGATTGATTTCAGAAATGTATCAAAACCAAATACAATTAAAAAAGAGGTGATGGTGTTTTGTTATTGGGAAATGGGATCCAGGTTTTACTAAAAGGCCTAAACTTGCCGACGTTTCGCCAGTTTTATTTTGGCATCCTCAGGCAAATTTACTCGGACTTCTTGTCATTTTTACTTTGCTGCTGTTCCTCAAATCGGTACAGGACTAAGACACAGTTAACGCTTAAAGAAGACGATCTTAAATTGTCTAAAGTTTTAAATCGTAGATTTTTTAGGGGGCCTTTCGATACCACTAAAATGAAAAATGTCCAAAAACTCTGAAAATTTAAATGGAAAGGTATAGTAAAAATCTCATAAAAGTAATCCCCTATTCTCTACGAAGAATTTTCCTACTTAACTTTTTTTTCTATCTCTATAAATAAAGTGGTGGGAGTAGTCCAAAGTTTGCTTTGAAAGAAATGAAATATCTCGAAAACGGCTAATCGTAGAGACTTTGTTTTTGCGGCATTTTAAAGAGCATTTTCTGTCCTGTATGTCCCAAAACAGTGTTCCATTTAGTTTTCGGTCTTTTCGATAGAGCGCGTTTTTACAAAAATTGCACTTTCATCTTAGATATCTGGAAAAAATCAAATGCAATGGTATAGCTTCTTATTACCTATTTCTGAAGCAATTTATCTATCGTTGTGTGAAAACTGCAGTACTCTATTTCTTTTGTAATACGAGATATGATTGAAAAATCGTTAAGAATAGCCTTTTTACAGTTATAAACATTACATTATTAATTAAATTAGAATACTATATGTTGCATAGGGTTTGGTTATAATGGCAGTCATTAGTACACGCAACGAAAAAAAAAATTGATTTTTTTTCACATAACGATAGATCATCTGATTGCTTATGGAATAAGTAATAGGAAGCTATACCATTGCATTTGATTTTTTCGAGATATCTAAGATGAAAGTGCAATTTTTGTAAAAACGCCCTCTATGGAAAAGACCGAAAACTAAATTGAACATGGGTTTTGAGACGCTTTAAAGGACAGAAAATGCTCTTTAAAATGCCGCAAAAACGAAGTCTCTACGATTAGCCATTTTCGAGATATTTCAATTCTTTCAAAGCAAACTTTGGACTACTCCCACCACTTTATTTGAAGAGATAGAAAAAAAAGTTAAATAGGAAAATTTTTGTAGAGAATAGGGATTACTTTTATGAGATTTTTACTATACCTTTCCATTTAAATTTTCAGAGTTTTTGGACATTTTTTATTTTAGTGGTATCGAAACGCCCCCTAGCGGTGGATTTAGAAAGCTGAAAATTATTTCCAGCATTTTCCCTTGGCTGCATTTACTAACAAAAAAAATTTTTGTAGCCATACTATGTATAGTTTTCGAGAAACAGCCGGCTTATTGGGACACCCTGTATGTGTGTTAGGATGCCAAAAAAACTGGCAAAACGTCGGCAAGTTTAAAACAGGCCTTTTTCTAAAATCTGGATTCAATTTCCCAATTAAAAAACACCGCCTCATGACCTACACTGGATCACAAAATAACTACAATTAAAAAATCATAAATTAGGACAAAATCATTCTGAACATACTCAAAAAATCTTGCATTAGAAACTAATTTCCGAACGCGGCTAACACTGACAGTTTTTCATTGTCACGCCGTCAACGAGCAGCTGATTTTAAAAACTCGATTTACGCGCCATCTAAAATAAAATTCCGAATTAACCGCTGAGTGAAGGAAGAAGGATTCATTGAAAACTCTCATTTTCCTACTTTTTATTAGACAGTTAATTGTTAATTATTGTATATAATTAAAATCATAATTATTCGTGCGTTTTTCAGTTTGAAAACGAACTATCGCGTTTCGTGCTTTATTGTAACAATCTGGCTAAAGTTTGTCGTCAATTCCTTAACAATTCAATCGCCAGTGGTATTTTAATTGCTGTGTGTTTGTAGAGTTTTCAAAGTGTGTGCTATTTGTTTTGGTAATTTGTGGACTCCTTTCGTATCCTTTGGTACAACGTTAAAATACTGTTAAAAGTGAAGTGTCTGCAACCACAGTTATTTCAGTGTTGATGGTAGGAAGTTATTTGGAATTTTAGCAAGGTAACCTCAAAAGTGAGCCCCAAAGTTCATATTCTATTTATAAGGGCCTTCATTGTCAGTGGAATGGCTTAGTAAATGAATGAGTTATGTTAACTAAAAGTAAAGTCCATAGAAAACTAGTTTAAGGCCGGAAACTATAAATCTTTTGCAAATACTACTAGTAAAGCAGTTGAGACTACACTATCTCCTGAAATCAACTCTAGTCATATGTTTTTTTGAAAAATACATTTAACAGCTCATTGTTGAGGTCACTCAAGGACCAAAATATGTTGTTTGTTGTACATTATGTAAGTCTGTAGATAACCATATCCTCAAATAGTGAGGAGGACATTTTTAACACAGTTTTCAAGTTTATTTACATACACTATTTGCATTATCTGATAAAAGGTACTGTTTAATTTGGTACCAAGTCAACTTATGTTTACTTAAAAGATGTTACCCAGAATGTTGATGACTAACTTTTTATATGACTTCAAGGGCAAATTCTGTCAGAATAGAGAAATGATTATGATGAATAGTTAGAGAAAATGAATATTGGATGATCCTTGAAAATCTCTGTTAAGAAAGGTATTAAGTTTTATTCTTAGTTTTGTTTGAAACTTTGTTATAAAGTCTTCAATTTTTTAATAGTCTTACTTTGTACAAACTTTTTTTTTCATAAATTAGTAAGTATTGGACTTGTGCGATTGTGAGAAAAATTAAGGAAGTTTTGGTTGAAATAACTGCCTATTATTGTTCCAGAATGTCTCAACATTTTGAATTTGAATCAATAATGTGTCTTGGTTATGTATCATTTCTTCATGCGCAAAAGGCTTCAGGTACCTATATCATATATCCAAGGGCTTCTTCTCAGGCTTCCCTGACCAATTCAACAATTTTACAGAAGATTACAAATTGCTAACTATTATGTCACTGTAATTTCCATTTTCTCCAGTATTCATGTAGAAAGCTTAAAGTTGGACCTACTGGAGAAAATGGAAATTACAAGAGCCAAAAAAAGCCTCATTCTCAGTTGCCTTAATGATGTTTTTAATTTTGAACCCCATCTAATTTTTAATAACTTACATGAAACTGATTGACCAGACATGACCTTTTTTACTTATAAGTGTTTAGGATATTTATGTTTATCAGTGTATCAATCTGAGGGTTTTATCCAAGGTTTTATCAGTTTTTAATATTTTAATATGTGTGTATGATTTCCTGGTCCTTTGGTAAATTTTGTCTCCTGTAGGGTTGTAGGTTTTAGGTTTTTATTTATTGTATTTTTAGGTCTGAAGATTCCTTAGGGGGAAAGGCGCCTTAACTACCATATTTTTAAAAATAATAAATTTGAAACCCTGACATCAGCCCTCACATCAACCACTCTTTTTTATTTCATTACCAAGGTCTCTTTGAGTTATGGACCATATATTTAAGTTAAAAATACCCTAGAAAATACTCTCAAAAATACCTTTTTTGTTAAGAAAATATTGGATAATTGATACCTACTTTTTAAATTTCATTAAACTTTTTTCTGGTAAAGGGAGGATGAGGATTCCAAAAAGTATGCTTAAAACAGTCATTTTCTCACTCCAAGTGAGTTTTACAGGCGATTTAATCCCTGGCAGTTCAAACATTGACACCACTTTTCTCCCTTACTATACTAAATTTTTTGTAGTGTTTTTTCAGGTTATCTGACAGGAAACTTAATGAGGACACCATAATAAACAACCTCACTCCAAGTAGTCCATGTGGGTTTGACAAGCAGTCTTGTTCCTTTTTGCAAAAATCAGGGTTTAGAAAAATTTTCCTGCAGTATTCCATACAAAACATGGTTCTGAGATTTATGACAGTGATCACCTGTCTGCTTAGCTAAAATATTCTTCAAAAACCATGTGATATTTGTCCTGAATGTCAAATTTTGCCCATAATTTAAAACAATTACAGTTCAACACAGTTTTCAAAACAATACATATTTCTGAGATTAATTACAGATATTTTGACAATTGTCAGTAAAGTACTGGTAAATTAATTATAAATTGTTTAAATATCTAATCATATGTTCAGATTTGTGTAATTTTTCTCATCTCAAAAATATATTATTTGTCATCATTATAAAGATGAGATTACCTAATAAAGAAAATGAACAAAAAGCTGAAAATGCTATTTTTTTAGAAAAGGCTACTTTTTCTTGTAGTTTTTCATAAAAAAGTTTGGTACAAGAATAACTTTGTCATTAATACTTTTTTTTTTAATTTTACTTCATTTATTTTACTATTGATAAACCAAAATCTCTAAAACAATAAAAAACAAACCAAATCAGCCTCGAAATCAGCCTTTTATTCAATTTTTTTTAGTACTTTATTTTTACAATATTGATCTAAAACTCGATCTAAAATGACTTTAATGAATTTAGGAATGACAGGAAAATGATATTTCAAGCAAATTTCAATTAGATAGATACTGATCAAATTGGAATTTACTGGCAAAATTGGTAAATTTTCTTCAATTTTACGTTACCTTACCGATAAATAACCAGTCATGGTAAATTTGCGCCCATCACTAATACTAATTATTTACTATTACTTATGGGACACTCTCTCTCTTTTAAGGGTAGAAAATGAGGCAGTAAAGTAGGTATAATGGATGAAGTAAGTCAAAAAATAATTACTTTTGTTAAACTGTAAATTTTCAAATTTAACAAGACTTTCTTTTAAAAATTGCCTTCCATTCAAATTTTGTAAAAAATACATTAATAAGAAATCTCAATATGAAGACAGAAGAGAGATAGAAATCCTTATGTAGGTACTATTGTACTAAAAATTAATATTTTTGTTATTATATTCAAAGAGCTAGGAATAAATAAAAACACTTGTAAAAACATTACCTAAAGCTATGAGTAAACTAAAAAAGATCCACTAAGATCAATTTAAAAATGTTTATTTTACTAATAACTACAGACAAGAATACCTACATATCTTGTATTAGGTAAGCCCTAGGGTAAGAGAGAAGAGTAAGAAGAGTACTCGGTAAGCCACTAAGAAGATGTGGCTGTATTTCTAGTTCTACTATAATAGTTTAGATGATTATTGTACTCCTCAGTTTCTTTCTGAATTCTGAATGTTCTTTTCAAAATATTAATCATTAAGGCAAATGGTTTGCTTCTCAGTTTGCTTTATTTTCAACCAGTTTTATTTTATATTTATATGTCCTTTATAGTACCTTAGTATCTCACAGTTTTTAAAAACGCAATTTTACCAATTCTAGAAAAATATGTTGTTGATATTGTGAGGTTATCTCAGAGGTTGTTTACTGCAAATTAGTTGCAAAATTACCACTATTACAAAGCAAATTGGATTCTCATTTTTTGTAAATTTTTATGGAGCAGATTACCTACAGTTTTTTAAAATTCCTACCTTATTTTATTTTCCTGAAGCTCTTTGATTAATTGTTTGGTCAAAAAAGCCCAGAGCCACTCTTATTTACGGACATCCTGAACATAGAAGCAAGTTAGAAACATCTTTTTAATTATAGATACTGATGGAAATATTAGGTACTAATTATGTTCTGTGGTTATGCCTTGCCCACACATGCATATTCAGGTTTCTGGAGGCATTGAACCTAGTTTTTTAAAGGTCTGTCTCTAGAAAAACTGAGAAAAACCAAAACCTAAAATGGTCTACCACAAGCATAAATGGGTGTAGTAAAAATTTTGCTTCTTTTTGATTACCTACCTAGACTTGGAACTGGTTCACAAAAATCAAAATATTACTGACCATCATTAAATTGTCCATCTAAAGAGAGGAATGAAGAGAAATTAGCAGAATAGTGTGGGTTCAGTTCTTCAGATCTAAACTTAACAGCAAAAGTTGAGGTATACATTGTCTTTCTGTTTCTAAGGTGCTCCTATTAGTTTTTGTATCCAGGTATTTACACCTGCTAACATGTTTGCAACCAAAAAATCTGGCATTGGATGATAAATCTCGGAAATAGCAATGCTGGCACCTCGACCGCCATTCGTATTGTTTTTTTTGCCAGCAGACTGCTTGTCACTCAGTCGTTTTGAATAAGTAATAAAAATAGACTCTGTCGCACAATGAACAATACACTTTCATATATTGCCTGGATTCATAAACAGCAGGAAAGGTAATCACTAACAATATTATTAGTAGTTTCATTTACAGGTAGGATAGGAATCAGTTGTTTTATTGGACTTTACTTTAGGAATTTACTTAGCCATTTTATGTTATAAAAATGAAGGCCCAAATAGTTTAGTAGTGGTACCTAGTTAGTGTAATTATTTATGTAGATGGAAACTGATGTGACACACACAATAGTCCAGCCAGAACATCAGAATTCCAACAAGTCTGAACACATAGCTCAAGCTACAACACACTTAACTAACGAACTAAATGAAATGACATCGTCTGATGATAGTGACTTGGACGATTCGGATCTAAAAGAAGTTATGCCAAAAGCTGTGCAATCGGATGAGGAAGGATTATCATTTTTTCACCGTTACTTTCAAAGCCATAGTAATAGTTTGCCTTCAAAGCTGATGGGTGTTACCGTTCGTCGCCTCTCACAATGCCGTGAAGAGGATGAAGATGATGAGAGAAAAGACCAATCGGTAGGAGTGGATAATTTTGCACTAACATCATTCAATTTTTAACTTTCTTAATGCATCTTTTAGAATCTAGTGCCTTTGTCTAATGAACAAATCAGTGGCAGTGATAAGTCACTTTCAGCATCATCCACTAGTTCTAAAACATCTGTGATAGATACAGTGACTGGACCTACTCACAAATTTGTGATAGTTAAAACTAAAGAAACTCCAAAAAGTACAACTCCAACAGAAACGCTTCCAGGTTCTGTAAATACGCAGAATAGTAGCAGTAATTCAAAACCAACCAAAGACAACACGTCTTTTGCCTTAGAGGCTAGCAAGAAAAGGCACATGGCTGAAGTAGCCAAAATATTTGCTTCTCGAAAGAATTACAAGCAAAACAACACTGTTGGTGCCGTTCCTTCACAAACTCAGAGACTAGCTGCATATTCGATTTTTCCTGGAAAGAGTCCGTTGGCTAGCCCACATTATGATGCCAAATTTTTCGATTCGTCTTTGATTGAGCTGAGGAGTCAAAATTCCAGTACGTCTACGGTTGATTACGCAGATGGTTCTGAAGATATTTGGGTGAAAAGACCTGTACCTGATAAAACAAAGGTAAGTTATTTTTTTATAATGTATGGTCTGACTGACTGAAGTCCGACTGTAGTTATCGATCAACTTGAAACTCCTTTGAATTTTAAATAGAATTCAACAGTAGGTATCTATTATTTTGATTGAATATTCATGAACTTGGTTATAATACTCGATAATGCAATACGTTTCTGCTGCTTTTAATTAAATTCAATAATTAAATAAGATTATAGAATAAACTGAATTAATTATATGGAGAAGTAAGAATTGCAATGATATTTGATAAAATGTGTTGCTAAGGATTGCAAATAGCGTGTTTACAGTAAAGGTGTCGCATACAAGCTTTTGCACAATCGCGTGCATTTTTTTCAGTACTTTCAAATTCATCATGTACACGTTGTATTTGTGGGATGATTATAAACGTTTCTGTGAAACTTTGAAATTGTCGATCCGCAGCAGAGAGAAAAATATGTTGCGTAAATTGAATAATTGCAGTTTGTGGCAGATGTTCGACTTTTCTGAGTAAACAGGTTTGTAACAGGAATTGAATTACTGATTTCTATGAAAAGTCTTTCTTACGTACTTTCTGAATTGTTTTAGAGTAAAAACTGAGAAACACTTATATTGTATTGCAAGTAGTTCAAATGTGCATTTCTTTCTTTCACTTTGATATGTTTTTTGTCAACTCTAAACCTTTTGTATCTAAATACTCTCTCTTTTTCTTTCTTAATTGTATGTAATTAGTGTACCTGCCGCTTTCTTCTAAAATCATATTTTATCTCTTACTATTCCTTACCTTCTCAGAGGCTACCCTAATTGAGCGCAAAAAAATTGTATAGAAAGAGTGAATTTTTTTTGGAATTTCCACTAATCTTAACCATACACCACCATACAATAAAAATGAATGGTTTTTAATGCTTCTTAGTTGTTGAATAAACAATGACTGCAATACACCAACACAAATAAATTAGTAAAGGAACAGATAAAAACCTGAATAAAGTGTCACATAAATTAATGTTTGCTGTGACTCATTCGGATTAATAAAGATTGTGGAATCTTTGACAGTTGTTCACAATTAACTAAAGTTTTGTTTTCATATGATATTTATATTTATTTGGCTTTTTATACGAAATTTTCGGCTTAAAGTAGGTCATAATAACAACATTGCTATACTGAAAAACAAAACCAGTCTGGTTCTGGAAAGTTGATTATCATGTGACCAAAGAAACAGGTGAGCTCATGCATTTTCTTTTTATGACTAATGTCAAATGTCAGTTGTCGTACAAATTGCGAGGTCACCAAGCAATTTTTTTTATTATGGTAATCGATAGGGCTTCAAAAAATATTTAACACGTATCAAATCAAATCAATCAAAAAAGTAGCTTTATTGTCGGAAACGTAAAGTCATTGACAAAGCCCTGAAAACACATACAAAAACAGCAAAAAAAGAACATACATAATTATTACACTACACATAACAATATGAATCACACATAATTACACCTTACAATTATTAAAACAAAAAGGCAGTTACCCTGTATAAGAGAGGAGCAAGAGGATCAAAAACACAAACAGTGCTGCTTGGTCAATTTATGGCAGAACAAGGCGCCTTAAGAACTGGAGTAGAATTCGTCCAGAGAATAGTACGCCCCGTCAAGCAAAAACCTCTCAGTCTCACGCCTAAATCCATGCTCAGATGGCTGGCCTCTCAAGTGGAGAGGAAGTTTATTGAAAAGTCTCTTGCCACCGTAAATAAGGGACGACTTAATCTTCTCCGTGTGAGGAATGGGAAGCCTCAAAACGAATCTACTGCGAATCACCGAGCCGGAGCCCTCGGACAACTGACCCCCAAACTTGCCACGGACAAGACAAATCGTCTCTAAGATGAAAATGCAGCACAAGGTGAGGATACCATGTTCAATGAAGAGGGGTCTACATGAGGCCCTGTATCCAACACGACACAAGCACCTCAATGCTCGCTTCTGCAGGAGAAACACAGAATTGAAGCGGCTTCGAGAACAAACTCCCCAGAAAGCTATGCCGTAGCGGAGATGGCAGTCAATCAGTGCATAGTATGCACTCCTAGCTACATGGTAATCCAGATTGCCAGAGATTACCCTCAATGCATGGCAACCCGACGCCAGTCTAGAGCACAGACCGTCCACATGCTCAGCGAATCAATGTTTGATTATGGAGAGGTCCCCATCAATAGTGGCAGTCAATGAATCGGCGCTCTTGCCGCTCCAAAGAATGGTCGCGTCATTAGCGAACAGTGAATTGTCCGTTAATAGGGAGCGACACAATATTATTGATGTATATCAAGAACAGCAAAGGTCCAAGAACAGAGCCCTGAGGGACACCCGAAGTTAACATTAACTCTCCAGAACCACGGCCCCCGATGAAGACCTCCTGGCTCCGGCCGAACAAGAGCGAAACCACAACAAAGAAGCGGCTCGGAAGCCATAAGCTTCAAGCTTCCAAAGCAAGATCTGGTGGTCTACGCAGTCGAACGCCTTCGACAAGTCGCAAAATACCGCGGCCGAAATATCGCCGGAGTTCATGCGACCATCCAGATCCTGAAGAAAAGAAAAAATTCGTATTTTTTGTTGTATCCCGTTGACGTCATAAGGGGACTAGTTTTTGACTTAAAACGGTGTTCGCTGTTTCTTTTCAGCTTAGCCATTCCTCGAGCGAAATAGAGTAAATGAACGTACGTCGGATATTAACAGTAGTCGACTATGAAAGCGCTGAAAACTGACAGTAGGACTGACACTACCGACGACGAGTCGACAGAAGAGACCGACAGTGGCGACAGTTCTCTTTCTTTCTCGGATTTCCTTCCTTCAAATGAAATGCAGGTGGTAACACCCTCAATACACAAGGTGCTTATGAATGTAGAATTCCACCTACGTTAGCATATTGAATTGTCCCATACATACGTCACGCACAGGGGTGTGTCAAGCTCAATTTAGTATTTATTCAGCTTTTTATAAAAAAAACTAGCAGCATAAAGTTTAAAATTATCAGTTAATACAAATTTTTAAACAGGAAACTTAAAAATATTAATGTTTTGAACGGAAAATTGGACTATAGTTGATGACCCCATTTTCGAGAATCGGACTGTATATGTATACCGAGGTATATACAGGGTGTCCCTGAAATGACTGTACATAGCTTAACCACAAATTTCTTGCGCAAGAAGAAGCGATCTATGCAAACTCATTTATATTCAAAGTTGTTTGATATTGCCTTTGCAGGGCGCTAAATTAATATCATTTTCGAAACGATTCTAAACGCGCTTATCGATTTTCACCACTTTTGGGACTAACAATTACTACATAAATTGGCCTGTTTTCACCTAAACAAATTACGTGTGATTCGAAAATAATAGTAAAAAAGTTGTATTTTTACATCGAACGATGACATAATAGTTTATTTGCTACTAGCTGACATTATTTTGTTTTGTCTCCTCAAATTTTTTGTCAGATATACGGTTTTCCTAAAAACATATACAATAAGTTGCAATCAATACAACTCATTAATACACTTTTAACTCTAGACGAATAAAAACATGCAAAATAACTAACATTTAGCTAGATTTTATAGCAAATGTTTCACCGTTTTACTCTATGCCTAGATAAATTATTTAAAACATTTTTTTTTGGCCATCCTGTGGATGAGAAAAGACTTAATTTATAAAAGCGCCTTACAGAAAAGAATCTAGAGGCGTCTGGTAATCCTGCTGGCCAATTTACAAGTGAATCTTTGTCCATTCCAATACATTTTACTATTGGACCTGTGTTGTAATGTCAGAACGGTTAAATGGAAATATCTTCTCGATTTATTCGAAAATATTCCTCGTGTAGATATGTGGTTTATGCACAACAGGGCTCTCTCCCCACTGTAGTGACAACGTTGGTACATTTAAATAAAACCTATCCTAATAGATTGATTGGAATGCACCTGTAAATTGCCCAGCAAGATCACCTGATTCAACGCCTCTAGACTTTCTTATTTCTACAGAAGCTGACTTAGTGCAGATATTTTTCAATGCAGTAGCTAAATTGGTATTTATTTTATTCATCTTGATTAGATAAAATATTGAGCCGTTCTCTAGATAATCATACCTACCAATAATCACCCTGTATAATGTACTTTTAATGTAAGCATAAAGTGACAACTTAATTTCATTCAATAGAAGCAATTTTGTAACTATATCGCTTTTATCTGATGATAATAGGAGAATTGAATCTGAATTTATGACTGGCTGGCAATAAGCTAGTGATGCATCATTATTTTGTCATCTCGTTAGACTACGCATTTAAATGCTTAATTATATTAGATTATTGGGTGAGATATCCCTATTATATTGTTAGGTTGTCTCAGACTTTAATCGACAAGATTTAACAATGTGGTTATAAATTTATAGAAATGCTTTTGGATTGTTCTTTAAAAAGGTACTTTTATTTTGAACAGTTTTACTTTTAAAGGTCAATACAAAGTCTAGAATTTATTGCACACATACTATTATTGAATAGTAGTGGTCACTAGGTTGTATAATCGGTGCACACGTTAATGTTAAATAATTCACTCTGAACATTGAACAATGACTGATGTTATTCAACCTTAACATCGACTAAACTGAAATCTTACCAGTAAAGCTTCAATTCTAAACATTTTTTTTCATACATTTTTAGAACTCGTAATTACATCGGCTAAGTTATTAAAGATCCACGATCGACAAGTAAGGTAATTTCGATACTAGTTCACTTCTCTGTGACGTAAATCAAAACAAGATCGAAGACTAATTACTTTTTAATTGGTGTACCACCGGTGTCGTGTGATCGATATGTGTGTGTGTAATTTAATTACATTGAAAGGCACACCTGCCTGTTACTTTCCCGGAAAATTGCCGCGGTTCTAGGAAAGTTATTTTAGGAAAAATGACCGACTTTATGCTTTTTTGCTGGATTTTAATGGGCGTATGAATACCAGAGAAGTACTTACCGGTTACATTAATGAAGTCACGCTAAGGTTTTAATTTAACTCCTAATGTGGGCTTTGCATTTTGTGTTTAGTGCAGATTTACGATGTAGGCAGGTATTAATTTTATTTTAGTATGTACCAAGTTGAAATTTAATTTAACGCAAAATTTGATAATCGCAAAGCACTTACTGTGTTTTAGCTGGTCTAAATAATACAGAGTTGTTCAAACTCAAAGTCTTAAAATTTGTTATTAATTGTGACCCGGGTTTTGCATTCTGGAAGCTTCTAGTATGGTCCCCTACTTTCAGAAAATGTTTTTTTCTGTTTTCTTTCTAGCCAATACATCTTCAATAATGCTGCGGCGGTTCCATAAGTAGTTGTTTCAGGTTCTCCATTTTACATGGAGTTATTTGATTAGGCTTAGAGGATTGTAACACCACAAGTGCGAAGTTACCAAGTTGGGCAACTTTTTTCTAAGTTTAAGACAATCATACAGTGCCATCATTTCAAAACTTTCCACCCCCAAGAAACTAGTTTTAACCAAAAAAACACGTCAACTCTGATATTGAGGGAGAAGTTTAAAACTAGTGGGATACTTTGGGTTTTAGGTTTCGCCCCCTTGTCCCCAGGTGCCTCCACTTAAAATTTTTAAATGGCACTCCTAGCTTGTAGTACATTATTCTTCTATAAGGTCTTAAAAACCCCGATTCACCCCCATCGAATAGGGTTAAGATTACAAAAGTTATACTAAAACACAAAATCAAAGAAGAAAATTTATTCTCTAAAACCTTACTATATTCTTCTTCTTCAATTGCCTTATCCCTTTTGAACGTTGGCTATTAATAGGGCGATTCGCACTTTATTAGCTGGATGGATGACAGGCCAAACCACTTTCTTAGATTTTGCATTCTTCTACCGTCCACTTTGCCCTGAAGGAAAAGCTGCTGAAGGCGATATTTGCCGTGTCTCATCAGATGGCCAAACTATTCCAGTTTCCTTTTCTTTACCATGAATGTGACTTCTTGCTGATTGCCGATTCCTCTGAGTACTTCTTCGTTTGTGACGTGATTCTTCCAGGATATTCGCCGTTATATCCAAATTTCAAAGGCCGAGATATTTTTCATAAGTTGTTCTGTCATGGTCCATGCTTCTACTCCGTATAGCAAGACTGTGAATAAGTAGCATTTTATCAGTCTAATTTTTAGTGGTAGTGAGACGTTTTTTTCTGTAAATATGCTTTTCATTCTAATAACATTTGATCTTGCCTCCTCAATCCTGGATTTGGTTTCTATGGTCATGTCCCATTGACTGTGGACTATTGTTCCTAAATATGTCTCGATATATGTGTATTTTCCAATGTGCTCTATGGGTGGTTGGTTTAGTGTAAGTCTTTCTATTGGTATTGTTTTTGAGATATTTAGTTTTAGTCCAAATTCCTCGGATATATCGTTCACCTTCTGTAATAGACTCTGAAGATCTTCAAGACTACTAGTTATGATGGCAGTGTCGTCAGCGTATCTAATGTTATTGTTGAGTTCTCCATTCATCTTTATTCCCTCTGTGGCATCATAAAGCGTCTCATCAAAGATCGCTTGTGAGTATAAATTGAAAAGTGTAGGCGATAGCACGCATTCTTGACGGACACCTTTTTTGATTTGAATGTCTTCCGATAATTCTCCAGCTATCTTTGCATATTGATCCCAACCTCGGCGTAAATGTCGTCGGGGCCTGGTGCTTTATTGGATTTCATCGATAGAATGGCTTTTTCGATCTTCTCTTTTGTGATAGGGGGACCTGACATTTCTTCTTTAGGTTTCATGTAAATTTGGAAGGTTCTGGAAGTTCGTCATAAAAGAGTGACTCTATATATAATTTCCATACTTTCAGTAGCTCCGATGTATCAGCTTCCATTTTTCCATTATCTACTATATAAAGGTATGAAGAAGGCAGGGAAGAAGGTCTTGAGACTGATCATTGAAGGAAAAAGATCAGTGGGAAGAAGACAAAACTCCTGGCTGAAAGACTTAAGAAGATGGTTTGGATGTACCTCAATTGACATCTTCAGAGCTGCTACATCCAGAATAATGATTGCCAATTGGATCGCCAACCTCCGGCGGGAGACGTCGGATTAAGAAGAAGACTATGTATTGTATTGTTTCGTTGTGTCGTCGTGTTCTTAATTTGTTTGTACATGTTGTGATAGTCATACTTCCTTTCAAGTTCTTCGATTTCTTTACACCTTTCTTCTAGCCATTTCTCCTTGGCTTCCTTTATCTTTCCTTTAATTGTCCTGGGAATGTGACGATGTTTATCCGGATCCTTATTTTTGTAGCTTCTTCTGGTGTCCATTAGTTGCATAATTTCATCTGTCATCCACTCCTTATTATTGTATGTTCTTTGCATGTATTACCTATGATCTGCTTAGTTTTGTTCCACTTGTCTACTGGATCTTCCTCTAATGCTGTTAATTTATTTCCAATAAATTTATTTTTGACCTTATTCGGAGAACGTATCAACTGATTTTAGTTTTTTTAAACGATGTGCTTTCGACGTCCTTTAAAATAATGTGGTACAAGTTATCCTAAAATACAAAGCTCACTTTAAACTTCAAAACCAGTTTTGTTTGCTGAAAAAAATAGTGACGGTGGAAAGTTTTGAATTGATGGCACTCTATATGGACACCACTAATTTTTTCCTAAATTTCAGAAAAAATTTCATGGTCACTCTGCCTTTGTAACAGTATTTTATGTAGAAAGCATTAATGGTATTTTACATAACATGATCTTGCTTCATCGGTTTCTTTATGGAGCTAAAAAATTATTTCGTGTTATTATGTTCGTGTGATAGGACAAAACTATAATTTTATTCAATTAACTGTTTGCATCACCCACCCTGTAACTGCAGAAAAAGATTACCTTGCAAGTATCCAATGTGACCATGATTATCGGAGGTTTTTTTCACAAGACACCAATTTAAAATAATGGTAACACTATACCGTTCATGATATTCCTCGTGGTCAGCAAATATTTGCAACCTTATAGCCACTTGATTCCAATGTGTTAATATGATTGTTTGATAAAAACTATATTACTCTTTAGTCCGGTTTTGTTGGTGGTTTTATTAATTCCCAAGATTACCATTGGAATGTGTTTATATCGTTTTGTTATGGGTTATCGGTACAGTGATGGTGCGGTAACAGGTCTAATTGAATTGTACACACCGCGACATTAATGGTTTCAATGAAATATTTTTTTCTCAACTGATTTAAGGCGTTTTGTGTAACTTGACTGATTAGGCATTTTTTGGTGACAACTTGGTTAGCGTTATTTGATAACCATTGAAACAGTGTTGTATTTTTTAATAGAAATAATTTGATTCTAAGTTGGTAAATTGGTCTATTAAGTGCCCACGAGCTGGACTGTAATATTTCTAATACCTCTTTACTTGAGATGTGTTTGTGTTGTGTCTAGTTAAATGATTTACAAGATGTTGAGGCAAATGTTTTTGAAACACTTAGAAGAAAGTGCTGATGGAAGGTTGTCCTACTACAGAAGAAAGGTATTTAAACTGATTACTGTGAGTTCAAATTAACACTCTACCACAAAAATATAACTGGATTGTTATCAGCATACGCATATTCTGGTACGATTATTGCCTCGTGATTAATTTGATTAGTTCCATTTAATTATAATCGCTCAGCGAGCCGCATTAACGTTTTCATTATCTCTTAACCACACATTTAATCGGTAGAATTGCCACTCATTCGCACTATTTGTCGTACTTGCATTAAACATATTTGAACTTGAATAATGTTAGGACACTTACTGGAGTAGGCATTCAACTAGACATAATGTCGACGTCTTTTGATATGTTAATGTATCGCGATTAGTTTGCTCGTTTATTATTGTGGTTTATGAGCGGCATTTTCCATTGGTGATAATTATTGGTGGTTTAATTATTGTTGATGTAGTTTTTATTTTATGTTTGACAGGACTATGATATACTAATCCACTTTATGTTTTTTATTTACGGTGTTCTGGGTTATTTAAACTGAAGCACATAATAAAATAATAAAGAAATTAAGTTTTGTGGCAGATTTACAAAATAAGAAAGAATTAATGTTGAGTTATA
Organism: Ips nitidus; assembly: GCA_018691245.2. Classification (NCBI taxonomy): domain Eukaryota; kingdom Metazoa; phylum Arthropoda; class Insecta; order Coleoptera; family Curculionidae; genus Ips; species Ips nitidus. The sequence continues at coordinate 4,301,775 of CM042798.1, forward strand.
ATTCATTTTTTATTTTAATTTAAGCTTGCGCTATTCATATACCATATTTTTAATGTCATTTGATCGTGGATGGACTAGAAACCTTAAATTTGAATTTTTAAAGAGTTTTTAAATTTTTTGTTTCTATTTTAGGTTGACAAAATATGTTTACAAATCAACACTAAACATGTTTTATTGAGAAACTATTGAAATCTATCAAAAATTACATTATTTTGTTTTAGATTTTGGTAATATCAGCCACTTTTAGGTCTAGGAAGCATTTGTTACATCTACCGTTTTTGTGGTTCTTCTACCGTTCTCCAGTTATAATTTTGGTATACAGGGTGTTTCACGTTCATATTTCAGGGTTTGATTAAACGTAAAATAATAACCATAGTGTGCTATATAAACCATGGTCCAAAGTTGTTACGTTATGGAGATACAGGGTGATAAAGTTTGGATCAAAAATCTATTTATTCAAAACTGCTGCAGATATTTTTATAAAACTTTGTAGGTGTCAACTGTCAAGGATAAGGCATGTTTTGCAACAAAAACGATATTTTTTATTTTTGCCAGTGACGTCCAACTCGGTCCAATCGAACTAAAAATATGTACGTCACTGTTTTTCCATAAAATGCAAATCCGTTCTGAATTTCTCATTCAATTTAGAACAGAAAAGCTATCTAGTAACTTTTCTGTACACCTTTCTGTTTTTGAGTAAAAACAAACACAAAATGTGTAAAAACAAACAAAAATGTGTTTAAAACAGTCATTTTCTCACTCCAAGTGGGTTTTACAGGCGGTTTTGTTTATGACTGTCCTTTCAAGCTATGTTTCTGGCAGTTCAAACTTTGACACCACTTTTCTCCCTGAATGTACCAAATTTTGTAATGTTTTTTAAGTTATTGGATAGGAAATTTAATGATAATTCGAAAAATGTGCTTAAAACAGTCATTTTCTCACTCTAAGTGGGTTTTACAGGCGATTTTGTTGCTGACTGTAATTTTAAACTGTGTTTCTGGCAGTTCAAACTTTGACACCGCTTTTCTACCTGACTGTACCAAATATTGTAGTGTCTTTTCAAGTTATTGAATAGGAAATTTAATGAAGATTTCAAAAATGTGCTTCAAACTGTCATCTTCTCATTCCAAGTGGGTTTTACAGGTAATTTTGTCCCTGACTGTCCTTTCAAACTGTGTTTCTGGCAGTTCAAACTTTGACACCGCTTTTCTCCTTGACTGTACCAAATTTTGTAGTGTCTTTTCAGGTTATTGGATAGGAAATTTGAAGAGGATTCCAAAAATGTGCTTAAAACAGTCATTTTCTTACTCCAAGTAATTTTTACAGGCGATTTTGTTCCTGACTGTCCTTTCAAACTGTTTCTGGCAGTTCAAACTTTGACACCGCTTTTCTATCTGACTGTACCAAATATTGTAGTGTTTTTACAGGTTAATGAATAGGAAATTTAATGAAGATTTCAAAAATGTGCTTAAAACTGTCATCTTCTCATTCCAAGTGGGTTTTACAGGTAATTTTGTCCCTGACTGTCCTTTCAAACTGTGTTTCTGGCAGTTCAAACTTTGACACCGCTTTTCTCCTTGACTGTACCAAATTTTGTAGTGTCTTTTCAGGTTATTGGATAGGAAATTTGAAGAGGATTCCAAAAATGTGCTTAAAACAGTCATTTTCTTACTCCAAGTAATTTTTACAGACGATTTTGTTCCTGACTGTCCTTTCAAACTGTGTTTCTGGCAGTTCAAACTTTGACACCGCTTTTCTACCTGACTGTACCGAATATTGTAGTGTTTTTACAGGTTACTGAATAGGAAATTTAATGAGGATTCCAAAAATGTGCTTAAAACTGTCATTTTCTTACTCCAAGTAGGTTTTACAGCGATTTTGTCCCTGACTGTCTTTTCAAACTGTGTTTCTGGCAGTTCAAACTTTGACACCGCTTTTCTACCTTGACTGTACCAAATATTGTAGTGTCTTTTCAGGTTATTGAATAGGAAATTTAATGAGGATTCCAAAAATGTGCTTAAAACTGTCATTTTCTTACTCCAAGTAGATTTTACAGGCGGTTTTGTTCCTGACTGTTGTTTCAAACTGTGTTTCTGGCAGTTCAAACTTTGACACCGCTTTTCTACTTAACTGTACCAAATATTGTAGTGTTTTTTCAAGTTATTGAATAGGAAATTTAAGGAGGATTTCAAAAATGTGCTTAAAACTGTCATTTTCTCATTCCAAGTGGGTTATACAGGCGATTTTGTCCCTGACGGTCCTTTCAAACTGTGTTTCTGGCAGTTCAAATTTTGACACCGCTTTTCTCCTTGACTGTACCAAATTTTGTAGTGTCTTTTCAGGTTATTGAATAGGAAATTTAAGAGGATTTCAAAAATGTGCTTAAAACTGTCATTTTCTCATTCCAAGTGGGTCACGTGACTGTCTAATTAAATTATCCTCTAAAAAATCCTCCCTCCCTCCGAATTTGTCTGGAATCTGCAAGAATTAAAGTTTAACACAGTTTTCGAAACAAGACGTGGTTTTGAGATTTATGACAGTTATTTTAACAATTATCATGCGACCGTCAGGCTAAATAGTTCTATAGGACTACGTGACAACGTCAACTACAGTCAAAAATGTCAAACTGTGCTCAAAAGTTTCAAAAATCAGGGTTTGAAAATGTTTTCTTGTAGTATTTGATATAAAACGTGTTTCTAGGACAGTTATTTTGACAGTTTCCACGTGACTGCCTAGCTAAATTTTCTTCTAAAACCACGTGATATCTGTCACGAATGTTAAAACTTAGAAAACAAATGATGAAAATCTGTATTTTTGAAGTATGGTTTATATAGCAAATTGGCAGTGTTTTTCATCAATGTAGAATTTTTGCAATCATTAGAAAAGCAACCTGTATAATAATGTAAAATTAATTTTGTTTTCCTTATGTAAATTGTTTTTTTTATATGCCGTTATCAACCGTTTTTTGACCGATTATTCTACCGCCATTAAATATTTTGACTTGGCAACACTGCTAGGAAGGAAAGTTGTCATTTCCTATTCCATTTCGTCCGACGATTTTTTTTCTTGAGTTAAATATTATATTGATATGGCGTAATAAAGTAGTTAACTATACTTTTGAAACTTTTGTTATTGTCTTGAGAATTAGTTTAGCTCGTCACTGCGCATCTTGATGAACAACATAATTATTATTCTTTCAACCGTAATGCAAAATTTTCCATCTCTCATTTTAATATACTATGATGTACTTATGTTAAATTATTCAGATTTTGTTTCATATAACGATAATATGAAGAAAACCAATTACAGTTTTGTAAATAAATGTCTTCTGCGTCAGCTTTGCTTTAGATATTCAGTTTGTTTTATTTTTCTATATTTAAAATGACAGACAATTTTTTTAAGTAGATCAGAATCTTTTTTGCTAGATTATACTCTCTTGATTTCCGAAGCTTGGAAATATATTATTACATTTGTTGGTGTTATGAGTCATTGCTTTCTAGTATCGGCAATTTTATTTCATGTGTTTATTGTCAAATTATAAACTGTTGTGAAAAAGTTGTTAAATGCTGTATAAACATTACGAATGAAATTACATATACCCTAGAATATTTTACTAACTCAGTAATATTCTAGTTTTAGTTGCCAAGTTAGTGCTCTTCTAAGGTTTTGTACAGTGTTTAAGTCAATGTCTTTAAGGGTATGTTGTTTAAAGATCAATTATTCAAATTGGTGATTAGTGATAAGAAATACATAATTATATGGATTTAAATGTATCAAACTATTGCAATAGTTATGCAAAGTTATTTTTATGATGAGTAAACGTAGGTTTAGTAAGAAGACAAATAACCTGGAGCCAGTGGTGATCTCATATATCCGTGTGCCATAAACCGAAATAGTCTAACAAGAAAAATATGTTGTTCATTTTCTTGTTATTAGAAAGTTAATTATGAAAAGATGTTGTAATTAGATATCCAATAATGTCTGTAATAGTTATTTACGTATTAAAGGCTGAAAGAAGAAAATTGTGCTTCAAAATTGGATGATCGTGTCAAAGCTCTAGGTCGTAAAGTTATTGTTTCTTCCATAGAAACCGAGACGTAAACAAACTTTAAAGATCCATTTGTGAGTAAATGTATTTTCTAATCGAACTGCAATCAAATTAGTTAAGTAAATACACAAACCTCTTTTGATGCTTAACGTTGCTTAAGGTTTTTTTTTTTAATTTAATATTATGTTGTAAATTGATTAATGTTTTGGATCCTGAGTTTTAATGAATGTTGAATAAAACAAAATCAATAAACTAAGTCACAAATGGTTTAATATAACGAAAAAGAACAGAATATTAGTCACCTCATACATCAATCATCAAATTGTGACTCACTTTTTTATATTTTTATCTAGGAGTTGGGATCTCAGCCACTTCCAACCGTCTCAGTAGATGAAGTGGAGTCTGCACTTCCCAGACCCAGGTCTGGCACGTGGAGCGCCAAGGATGCGAAGAAGGAGAAACACGATAAGAACAAAAGCAAGAAACAGGAAAAATCAAATGACAGTAGGAGAAAAGATAAAATACAGGCGGGAAGTCGAAGTGGCTCGACATCTAGGTACGACGTAGACAATGTTGGAGAGCATGTGTTATTTATTAGGTTATCAAATGTCACCGATTGCATAATTAATTTACTTACATTGTGTAAATATCATCGTACAAGTTGTTATTTGTAGGTCAAATTCAGCTGAACGTAGAAAATCCGAAGATGCCAGTCCTAAAAAAGAAGGATCCAGGAGCCGATCTAATTCAGATGCTAGTAAGCGGAAAGGAAGTGCCTTTATGGCGTCGATGAAAGCCGCGATGTTGGTAAGTTGCTTATTTCATGTTTGAAACTAACAGAACCTTCATATAGAATAGCCTGCCAACTGCCTGATTTGTTGTTGTTAACCGCTAATGGGCTTATGGTTTTCTCTTTACATAGCTTAGATTAGTTAACCAAGTGTTGGTAGTGAATGGTGGTTGTGAGGGAAATGGAAATTCAGCTTTCTGATGTGTACTGTGTATATACTGAAGTTACAAAGTGATCTTGTTGAAAGTTTGTTTATTGTTATGATTTGTTCCTACTAGATAATGTCGTTATCGCGTGTGGGCAGTTGCTCTGATAACGAGTTAAAATACCGGTTAATGTTCTGTATAAGTTTGGCAAGGCCAAGGTTAACTTTATCTTTTAGCAGGTTTCCAGAGAGTTATAGATTAATTGTAAAAACAATTATTTGGTTCATTTATATTATTTATTGTATAGACTGTTGTATTGAATCCAATTGATTGGATGTGGTAGAGAAGGAATCCAAAAAGTCTCTTTATTTTACGGTAATATTATTAAATATGGGATATTGTGAGAGTAATGCGGCAAAAATGTGACTCTATTTGCTCTTGATAAAACGGTGGAAATAATTTAAAGTGAGTCGTTATTATCCATGTGTCCACACTGTGCAAAACAACTAGATTTATTCAAAACAGTTTTTAAGTTGAGTTTTGAGTGATCTTTTATTTTTTGAAACCATCCATACAATATATTAAAAAGCAGAAAAGAAATCTAGGTTATTTAGTAAATGACAATGTTGAATTCAACTATTTAGCAATATGGAATAAATGTCAATCAAATTTTAAAACAATTGGATAATTAAAAACAAATATTTTATCAAAACAATTTTTAAAATGTAACTTTACCACTCTGTAGAACCGTTATTATTGGGTTTTCGAGAAAGTGTTGTAGGGACTTGTTACCATAATTTTTGAAGCTGAAAATGTTCAACTTCTTGCCTCTGTTTCTAGATTTTTGACGATTTGGATGACGCATACGATGAAATTTGTCTCTGGCGAAAATAGTTAAAATAACTTTCTTACTCTAACAATTCTTGATCACTATTTAAAGTGTGGTACTTAAATGCTGTTTGTTTTTCGACTTCTCAATGTTGATCTAATCCAGTAATTTCTAACAAAACCAATGCAGTTTTGAAATTAATGTCGGTTGATGCCTAAACCTTTATTTAGTTTTTAAAGGAAAAAATATAATTTTGACAATGAGAAGTTTTACCGCCATTATAGAAAACAAAAAACAATATTTGTATTATACTTATTGGTTGATCCTCCTCTTTCCATTATCCTCCAAAGGATGTAGTGACACCATTTATATTTGATTCAGCAGTTGATTCTTGCGTATCCTGTGCAATCCTTTCGGCATCATGCACTCATGTTTATTAAGGGTTTTGTTTGGTCTACCCATCTAGTTGGAGATCTGCCTCTTGAGCGTTTGCCTTCTATGATTAGTCGTTCCATTGTTCCTGATCTTCTAGATATATGTCCAAGGTACTGCAGATACATGCGGTTTACTCTGTTTAGCAGCCTTGAACGTGGACCAATTTCGTGTAATACGGATACGTTGGTTCGGTGTTCTGTCCACGAAACTCTTAAGAGTCGTCTATAAACCCACATTTCGAAAGCCTCTATTCTGTTTTTATCTGCTTTGTTTAAAGTCCATGTTTTCGCTGCGTACGTTGCAATGGGGAAGACAAGAGCATCAACTAGACGGAGTTTCGTTTTTTTGGTGATAGATCTGTCTTTCCATATTTTATTTAGCTTGGTAGTCGCTGATCTTGCCATAGACGACGCCGTATTTCGCTTTCATATTTCCCAGAATGTTGGTAATCAAGGAACCAAGATAATTGAAATTGTTTACCACTTCATAGCCTGCAATTTCTGATATTTCTGGAGAATTGTTATCTTGTCTATCAACTATCATTAGTTTCGTTTTAGATTTATTTATTTTTAAGCCATATTTTTCGCTAATAACTGACAGTCTGCTCATAATTTCCGTTATTTCTGGTATTGTTCACGTTATGATCAGTGTGTCGTCGGCGTAGCGGAGGTTGTTAATCCACCTTCCACCAACTGGTATTCCGTCTTGTCACTCATCTAGAACCTCTCTCATGACGTATTCGCTATAAGCGTTAAATAAGGTAGGTGAAAGAATGCAACCCTGTCTAACTCCTGAGTGCATGTTCTTGAAACGAGGGAAGGGAGTTATCAAGAGAAAGGTCTGTAGAATGTGACAGGAACTCGCTATTGTTCTTCTGTTACATTCTATCAACACTTCTCTTGAGAATTCCGTTCCCTGCTTTCAAGAATAGGCTCCCTGCAGTCGTTTTGAAGCTCCCCGAGTAAATCCCGTCGATTCTGACTTTTGAAGCAGGTGTTTTGGCGGTCCCATTTCCTCCATTATGGTCCAAAGGTAGCTCCAGTTTACTTTATCAATTGCTTTTTGATAGTCCACAAAGCTGAGATACATTGGGATATTAAATTCTCTAGCTTTTTCAATAAGTTGCCTGGCATTTAATATTTGTTCCTTTTCCTGGGACAAAACCTGCTTGTTCCTCTGAGAGCTGCGGGAAAAGAAATGGTTTAAGACGGTTATGTATGATATGGAGGAAGATCTTACTAGCGTGAGAGATAAGAGAAACCGTTCTGTAGTTGTTGCATTCCAAGGGCGAACCTTTTCTGAATATTGGAATGAACAACTCTTCCCAATCTTCAGGCCACTGTCCTGTTTTCCATATAAGGTTACAGATTTTGTGAAAGATTTCTATTCCCTCCTTGCCCAGAGCCTTTAGGACCTCTGCCGTTATTTGATCCGCACCTGGTGATTTTTTGTTTCGGAGAAGTTTTATGGCATGTTCAACTTCCGATCTTATAGTATCTCAGGCTCTTGAGGGGTATTTGTTTCTTCTGAAATTTGTTCTAAATCAACTATTGGTTGATGTCAAAGTTATTTTGCAAGTAAAATGTCTTCTTTTGAACTGTGCGTTAAATTATAAACAAAAACACAACTATATAGTATAGCAGCTGCCGTCTACTCTCAACAGTTTACAAATGAAGTGAAAATGAAAACTACTGATATTATTTTTACATCAGAAACTTTGACATTACGTAGTAGTTCTTATCTTACAAATAAACTCTAAATTCAATTTTTATTCAAGTTGGGTTTATTCCAAATGCGGTTATTGCGCATTTTTGTGTACTTTATTTCGATACTTTATTGTATAGAGAAGAACTTACAAAACTGTATAATGGACATTATTGGATAGTTTCGTATAATTTTGGTAGTTCTTTGTAGAGACGTGATGACTAAAATATAGTCCAAAATTTGTGCCCTTAGTTTCAGCAAATCGTTGTTGATCTAAAACATCACCAATCTCACTACAACACCTCCCATAATAATTCGGAATATTTTTGTCCTTTTACTAAAATATTACTTTCATAGGATCTTTAAATATAATTTTTTTATGACATTGTATAAATAAACATTGAGGAAATACCTTTCCCCTTAAGCACACCGGCCTCATCCACGCCAAACAGAAAGCCCCAAAGGATGGATCCGCCCATCCGGTGCTTGCCCCAGATAGTTCCGACACTCGGTATTATCACACGGTTACGGCCGCTTCAAACCGAGGTGCCATGACGAAAGTTATGGACATCTTCAGGTTAGTGTTCAACACTTAATTTTTGTGCTAATATTATACATAACCACGTTGATCCACTGAACATTATTAAATGATAATTTCAATATTAGAAATAAACCCACGTTTCAATCTGAGGAGGAAATTATTCGCAAAGAAGAACGCAAGGAGGACAAAAGAAAGGAAGAGAGGCGCGAAGAAGAGCGTCGACGGAAGGAGGAAAAAGAAAGAAAACGCGAGGAAGAAAAAAAGAAAAAGGATAAGGTAATGTAGTGCAACTAAGAACAATTAGTGTGCACTGAAATTAGTATTTTTGTATTATACGTTATTTTGGTTTATAATTTGCCGAATATTTTTTGGTGGGAGTGGGTAAGGGATCTTGTAGTAGTTTTTGTGGTTTTGTGGTTGCTTCTTTGCTTTCGAATGCAAGTAGTTGTAGAGTGGTATTAGAGCGTGATTTGAAATTAAGACTGTTTTTTTAACATGCATTTGAAAAGTAATTTATTTATTTAACTTACTTGTAGTGATTTAAATGTTGAATTTGTTTGAGAATACCTGAGAAAAAATACCTTAGTTAGAAGTGTACTGTTAATGTAGACTATAATTTATAAGTCAATACAAAATATCAGTCAAAGTTACCTCGCCGATCAAAACATGTCTACTACTTGAAATAAGGAAACGTATTCATAAAGAAGGTACTATGAATTCTTCATTTTCAAAAAGTCAATGATTTCAGTATCATATACCATTAGTAAGTAAGTAAAACTGACTGTTTAAATAGAGTTGCTCAACTTATTTCTCCTATCAGAGTACTAGTTTTGAGATTTAATTTTAAATTTTTTTGTTATTTTATTAGGACACTGACTGTTTTACTGATTATCCATTTATTCGTAATGTTTTTTTATTATTATTTTCAGCATGCAGCTTTTGCACAGGGCCGTCCGAGAGGGCCCAGGGACGGTTCCGCGCATCCTGTACGTGACAGCGACAATATGTATTATCATACTGTGACTGCAGCATCGTCGAGTAAAAGCCCAATGACCAAAGTGATGGACATATTCAGGAACAGGACGCACGCCAGTACGCCTGGAGACGAGCGAAGAAAGGTAGGTGGTTTTGTACTTTGTTTTTGCGAAAGTACTCGGCGTATAACTTAGAATTATGGTAAATATCCAGCAAATATAGTGTCGAAACTACAAACAGGAAAGGTTTGAAAATTTGGCAACATAGTGAATAAGTCAGTCTTGTCCATGTTATGGCACTTTTAGTTTAAATTAAATTTAAAATGCTCCCTCCTGTATATTTCATTCTCAACAATTTCAAGTTTTTCGGATTTAACGGGATGTGGAATTATCGAAAGAAAATGGATGGAAAGAGAATGGATTTGTGGCCTCACTAAAGTTACATTTTTAGTTGCGGATTCAAACGCATACTTTTGAGTGCCCTTTTAAAATATCCTAAAATTTACTCCCGTTAATAATTTATACACATGTGCTAGTTCACATATGTAGAATAATAGTGTATCACTCCACAATCCTTCTATGAGCATTATAATTAACGCAAGTGTCATTTGATTCAAATGAGTGATGTGCAGTTGAGCCGTTCAGCAAGTGGTGCAAGCTACCAAAGGTCATAAAAGGAGGTTAGGATACTGTACTTTAACCAAGATCCATGTCCTTTACTATTAAGAATAGAAAGTTTTATACAGAGTGGCCCATAAGTTATGGTAAATAATTTAATGACGTATTTATGGGATCAAAACAATACGATTTAGCACAACTTACCTTCGAGGAAAAGTTAACGGAAATAAAAATATAGAGGGTAAAAGTTATTTTTTTAAATGCACTTTTTCAAATAACTCGCGTTCCACTTTGAGTTTCTTGCTAAAATTTGGTATTTTTGAGTGCCAAATTTGATTACCTACTCAGTTTTAAGCCAGCTTATAGAGGGCCTACAACAAAAGATTTGCTTTAAAATCGCTTTAACTTTTTCTGGTAAAGCGAAATAACAACCTAAATCCGAGTATCGGTCTTCTTAACAAAAAAGGTATATTTAGTTGGTATCCTTAAGATCAACGGTTTTCGATATATTGGCAATTAAAGTATTCGGTGCCATACATGATTGCAATTTGTAATCTTCTTGGAGGATGGAGCCTTAGCTCATTTCTCATTGCACGTGAGAAATTACTTGAACAAAAATTTTTCGAGTGGTTCAATTGGTCGGGGAAGTCTATCAGCACGAAGTTTGAATTTTAGTCCTCCAGATTTTGGTGTGTGGGAATACATGAAGCTTTTTGTGTATGAAGATAACCTAACCTAACCTAGACAAATTATAGATCATTTTGAGTCACCTGGTTTTGACACTGGCTTTTGACGGCAGCCATATTGCCGGGGGGGCAGACAACTGAATTTAGCTGTATGGATTTTCATTGTTATTTGTGATCTCCTGGTGTTTAATAAACTGTTTAAAAGGAAGCAGAGTACATTTAGTTGATATGTAGGGAGAGACACTGTTAAAAACTTAAAACATCATCTGTGCTTTTGGAAAGCCTGTAAAATATAATGTTTTTGAATCATTATCTTTAAATGACTCTTCTGACAAGCCAAACGATTTTAGTTTTTCTTGCAATGTATAATTTTTTGATTTGCAAAATTGAGATCTTCTGATAGACAAGTACACAGCATTTTGTTCACTTTTCAGTTGGCTATTGTCATCAATTTGTTGAAGTTGTTCCAAGTAAGATACAGATACTTCTGTAGATGGACCTGCAGTGGGTTCCCTGTCCATGTTCATAGCTAACATGCTCTCTCACCTTCATGCTCATCTTCCTATATAAAGGTCTTATTACAGATAAATTATAACTTTTGTACAAAAACTTACTATTATGAGACGTTTTGTTTAACGCTTAACTGCTTGAACATGCCGCTATACACTTTGTACATTTTGGGTTTTGGTAATAATATATATCCCATATTTACAGAAGGAACCCAGTCAGGATTGTCCTTATCTTCCAATTTGGCTGGTTCGCCTAAAAAAACCAAACAAAACTGACACAATACACTAAAATTAAAACAATATTTTATTTAACCATACTTCGTTAGATGCTGTACTACTGACAAATAATAATAATAGATACCTGAGACAGTGATTTGCACAAATTCGTGCATTATTAAGGAAGGTTTTACTTAAATCCCCACGTTTTGAAGCGGCAACCCATTTAAGTCGACGTTCTTTTGACAAGGCGTTTAGTTGTTCTCCCCGGTTCTTCAACGCTTTGGGAATCTTGAAAAATCGAACTTTATCCCTTTCTGCTCTATTTCCACAACTCACGACTAAACAAAACGACGGCATTTTTCTACAATCTTCTGAACTCAATCGAAAATTTCTATGGTTTACATTTAGCTAGTGGGTCTGTATGCCCCCCCCCCCGGCAATATGGCTGACTTACATTTGACGTTTGTGACGTAACCTCGAAATGGTCTATTAATTCAAATTCAAAATGTTATTGAGACATTTTGGAACAATAGTAGTCAGCTATTTCAATCTACATTTTTTTGAATTTTTCTCATAAATATTTCGAAAACCGGTGATTTTAGAGATACTAGTAATAATGCGGGGGGACCTTAAAAGGTCCGGCAAGTTAAGGCCCTTTTCGCCGTTTTCCCTCAAACCCTCCCCACCTTACCACCCCCGACCTACGCCACCCAGACGTCTCGTCTCCCTGACGAAGGCAAGGATCCGTCCCCACTCTAAGGAAGACAGTTCCCTGCAGGAGAGTGTAGAGGCCCAAGAAAGCTCCTCCTGATAGACGACCAGCGATGGCAGACTCCTAATAGGTAATATGATGTTTTCTCCGCCGTTTCACATTGTGAACAAAAAATCACCAATTCCTAGTAGATGCAAATGTCTGTTTAGGCCACAGTGGCCTGTCAGAACTGCAACCAGTGTTTTTAAGACTCATCAGCGACTCCTTGACATCAACCATTTGGATTTTGCCTTGGCGTCGCTTGGGATTCCAATCAATTCCTTGGCTTGTCTGCCCCCTTCACTTAGTGCGCTTGCTACCTGTTTGTTGCTTAATTCTATGTGAGGATTGGCAGTTATTGGACTCTCAGAAGACCCGAGCCGGGCCAGTGCATCGGCCCGCTTGTTTCCCACAAACCCCATATGTGCCGGAATCTACACTAGATTTACCTGCTTCTGCTCTGCCACTTTGTTCAGGGCATCCCAGCATTCCTGAATCAGTCTGTTGCCCATCCTGGCACTAGAAAGTGCCTCTCGATCACTCCCTCTCGTCCGTTAGAGATACTAACTATAGGTATACCTGTTTTGGTTAGACCTGTTTAGTTATTGGGAAATAGATATTTGGCTTCCAGTTGTTACTTGGCTGTACTAGAAAAAAGTTAAGTCGACTTTGAGACTAATTTTTTGCTGCAGGTAGCGACCTATACGCGCTGGCAATGCAAACTGAGTTGATAATCAAATTTGTCATCCTCGAAAACTTCCGAATATCTAATTTTAGCAAAAAACTCCAAGTTGTTCGTGAGTTATCGTTATCGAGTATTATTAGTTAAAAAAGGACCATTTAAAAAAAAACATAACTTTGACCCTTTGTATTTCTGTTTCCGTTGACTTTTCGTCTGAATGAAGTTATCGAATCGAATTATTTTGGTTCCAGAAATTCGCCATTTAATTATTTACCATTACTTATGGGACTTGTATATTAATTATTTAATTACGTATAATTCTGATACTCAGTTAGCCATTTAGATATCGTTTTCACTCAAATAAGGTAAATAATGATTTATGATAATTTACTGTTGGTTACTGACATGTTGAGTGTGACCTAAGTTAAGTATTCATTGCTGAACTCAATAATTAGGTTTTCAAATGTCGTAAACTAGGTAAGTCATCTGTTTTCTTTACGCAAATAGATGTGACAAGTGAAAATGGCCTTCCTTTCCTTAGCAGAAACATTGGTACATTGCACAATTAACAATATGTTCCTTGGGCGATGTACTCTATATCCAAATTTGACATATCTGACTAAACTGTTCTTTGAGAAGCACACCAAATTTTATAAAGCTTTGAAACGAGGGGCGATTTATATACTTTGTTCTGCTGATTTTGTGGAAAGTGTTGCGATTAAGTGGCATTGATATGGAATACTCTAAAATTATATAATATTTTATTTGTAACCTAATCTGAATACAGTGTCTACATTTTACTACAAAAAGCTCGGAAAAAATGAGGGATTTAAGGTTATTTAGGTATTTAAATTGCGGTAAAGTTGAGCATATTTAACCTTTGTCAAAAATGTCATTTCCATCTGCAATTCCGAAACCATTAACTAATTTACAAATAGTGAAGTATAATTTGGAGTAGTCAATTGTAATTCAGAAATAGTTTTAACTAAAAGAGTTTATTAAGCATAATTTAGTTTCCTAACTTTACTTGTGGTATGATGATTTATTCCAAAATATTATCCCATAAAACTTATACGGTAATCCAGTCGGCTTACTAACTTTAAGTGCACTTTATAAAGTCAAAGACTTCCCGCTTTCCTCTCGAATTTTGAACTCCACAAGACCATTATTCTGGCAACGGGAGATTGTTCAACAATTGTCCATGGTGTGCTTCCTGGTTCTCTTAAACCTTATTTTATAAATATGTCACACCGCCATCGTATCACAATTCCGAATTTTAAAACTCGCGCAACTCCTATTGTTTAAATCAGTAAAACAACCCTGGATTACCCATCATTTCTAACAGAATTGACCTTACATTATTATAGGACATTTGCGACACGCTTCTTTTTTAATATGGTTTATTAAACTAATTGTAATAACTCATTAAAATTTGATTAAAATTTGTATGGGCTTGAAAAGAATTTTGTACAATCGCAGTTCAAAGACCGGTTCAGTTGAACTGCAACTAGTAGTTGAACTTTTCCATAAGAAATGCATTGCTGTGACACCAGGTTCAAAGGTTGAACCACTATTGTACAACTGGGCCTAAGTATTTATTTATTTAAACCGAGAAGGACATATTTCTATAATAATTAAAATACGTTTTTTTTTATCCGTTATCTTATAGAAATATCGTTTCAGTATGAATACCTACTGTAAATAGTAATTAATTCATATTTGAAAGGAAATTGCAATGTTTATCACTGATAAGTTTTTATACACTATCTGTAAATGTCCTTGTTTCAGCAAGTATGACTTTTGGTTCCGGTTGTCATTCTTTTTTTGATCTGTGTTTTCGAAGCGCCAAAAGGATTGTTTTTGTTGGATTTTATCAGTAGTGATGGTATAGAAGTTCAAACAACGAGACACTTAACTAATTAAACCATTAATTATATTGTGTGTTGTTTATAAGGGGACAGGAGACTAGACAATCAGCTGTTTTCATATGACGTTATATTCGCTACCGGAGTATATCGGGTACCAACAATCGTCGCCCGATTCGTCTACAACAGACTGGTATTCGTTGATTAAGTAGGGCGCGCGCGAGGTTCTGATAAGGCAATAAAATTGTAGGATTTTATTGTTTTTCCTTTTGTTTTCTTAAAACCAGGAACTGTATAAATTTTGCATGGGACAGCCAGTGTCAATTCGTGCGGTATTGTGCTGAGTTTTAGTGGTTTTGTGGTAGCTTAATGCAACATTTTGCGGTAACATCAAATTCTACAAGTCACATGTTTGAAGGGTTATTAACTTTGTTTGATAATCAATCAATGTATTGCTTTTATACCTAAAATATTGGCGTGCTTACACAAATTTTGTTGGAACATGTGTCCAGACTTAATAATGCAAAGTTGTTTCTGTAAATCAAAACTACTGATTGTTTTTTAAGTCTGTTTTGGCAGTTTTTTTTCATTGAAGCATGAGTTAGTGATATGAGATTATAACAGTCTTCATTGCATTAGTTTATCAACCTGAGCTAAACATTTCAACCAAAAACAATTAATAGCTTCCTATCCGATTGGTATTTTACTTTGATTTCCGCTTAGACCTTGTTTAGCCCTGGAACAAATTACCACACTCCACACCGTAACTAACCTAATTGTCAACCAGTTACAGGAGAATTAAATAAACTTAATACTTTAAATTGCCGTCAGTTTGGTAATTTACTACTAACATGCATACAGTATTGATTAGCAAACCAAATTTTTTTGTTTCAAGTGAATTAATCGTTTTTCCTTTCATATACGTTTGAGGACTTTGCTTTTTCAATGCGTAAAGTATGGAAATATAATGCACAGCCAAATTTAAAATTATATGAAGTTGTAATACAAGGTGTCCCAGTCTAAATAGAATCATTTTAAATGCTTGTAACATTTAAACTGGGTTTGCTATCCACTTTGCCACTTTTGCTAGCCAATTTTGGACATGTGGTATGTTTTGTCTTCCTTCCTCTACTAAAGTTAGAGAAAAACGAGAAATTTCCGTTTAATGCAATCACTTCAGTTATGTTTCCCGTTTTTCCTTTTTTGGCATAATTTTCACACCTCATAATGTGTAAAATGGGTTTTAATTCTATGCGCCATTCTCAGTTCTATCAGTTTTGTGTTATTTGTCTTTCATGATTATTGTGTGTCTTAGCTGCCATTTCTTTTAAGTTTTTATGCATCTAGGAAATGATTGCAAAATGTTGTAAAACTTATTAATTCACTATAAGTTTGGCTAGTCAAAGTAAGCTCCCAACAGAATATCGTTAAAATAAACAAATATCATTTTAAAGGTTGACATTTTAAGCCAGACGCAATTATGGATATGTACTCAACCTGACCATAAATTGTGGTGAAAACGTAGAAGGCATATTTGCAGAGACTATTCTGAGAATGTTTTATTATCAGGAGTCACTGGGTTCAATATGATTAGATTAGGTAGATTTTTGAAGATTTAATAATGTTGTCCTACAGCTTTTGCAAAATTGAAAAGAGTTTAACTAAAACTAAATGTAATTAACGAGATAATGCCAGTAATCCAGTGTGTTAAAGCTATAAAACATCTTTATTAAAGTTTGTTTAGAATTTCACTGAAAGCGCCCTGTATATTTTCAATAATTTTAAAAGAAGCAAGTAAATGTGATTTTTGTTGTGTCCAAGCGTTTTTTGCTCAGGTGTTTCGTTTACATTTGCTTCTTTATTTGTCACATTCAAAACGTTTACCTGTCGATTACATTGTTACTTCGTCTTATTGTTTCATCACTTTACCAAAAAAATCGTATTTTACCTATAGTGTAATCAATAAGAATTATCTGATCACATTCGATCGATTATGTCTACATTTAAATGTTCAGAACTATTATATTTTTGCGGAAAATTACTTGGAATGTGGTTTTGAATGGAAAATGTAGTGGGTCAAAGTCGTTAACACTGTTAATTATTTTGTAGTTTTTCTGTTTTACAATAGTATTATTCATTCGATTTGAAAGTACCAGTCGTTTAATTTAATCAAAAATTATAGGAAAAATTACCTAAAATATAGTAAAACAATTTTTTCGAGTTATAATTAAGTACGGTAAATTATTTTCATGTAATCACCAGTATTTATGTTTTTTTTTTTTAATTTTTATGACCGTGTTTTATGTTCAGCATTTTAATGGTACTGTCTTTGTTAGGAAATCCTACAATTTCTAGAATAAATTCAGCTTTAGGTTAAATCAATACTAATTAATTGTGTGCGAAACTATTTCCGTTTTTAACGACCCTATAAATCAAAATCCAATGTTGTTTCTAAATGTATACTACCAGTGTAAGGCCTTAAAAGTAACGGGTCTTGTAGTAACATAAATATGGATGTTATGAACGTTACCATGACCTATTTAGCACATTCTACAGTTTGTAGTAAAAACTAATGATATATTATTAAGTTCTTTAGTTGTTATTGCTAATCAAAATCGTAAGATCACATTGATTATTCTTCTAGCCTATGCGATATTAATACTCAGCTTAACAGATTTGATTATCTGTATAAAATTTGTACGTTTCTATAGAGTAATTTTGGAACTATCCATTATGTTTCTTATCTCAAAATCCATTGTCGAAAGTAACTTTAAGCTCTTAACAACAAAGTAACTAATTTTTTAATTGCTTATAATCTTATGAATGAATACAACTGTACCAAAAATATTAATTTTCAATAGCTGAGTGATACTCCTTCAAAATATCATCATGTGATTTGTGGAATATTTCAAATGGAATATTTTTCCTGTTTACTTCCAGTTGCGTGAATGTGTGTAGTTTCTATAATGGAATTTTAATTGTGGCGATGCAGTTTAAGTTCAAATATAAGCGGGACAAAGTGATGTTGATGTGACTTGGAAATTTCCAAACGAATCAATCAGAATGTCTGGTTATTTCCGTTGGATGAAAAGCAAGAATAGCTATGATATTCCCTATCAGAAACCTAGAAGCAATTCTTTGGACCCGAGAAGTTTAGAAGCGTCGGGTATTCGAAACTTTACTTCCACCTATCAAGGTAGTAAAGATGATCTTATTGACTTGGTAGGTACAACAAATTTACGACCTAAATAGTTCTGACTGTGTGAAAAGCACTATTTTGCAATTCTTACCCTTAAATTTCTATAGACAAATCTCTTTATATCCGTTAAATATGTTATCAGTCACTGTCGGAATTTATTATTTTAGCTACGGTAATTACTTTTGCATACCCAACCATTCAATTAAACAATTTGTGGTATTTTATGCGTTTTTTTTTTAAGTATGCTGTTATAAACCATGACCCATTTAAAACAATGCACTACTATAGACAGCCAACAAAATTCTCATTTAAATACCTATTTGTCTCACCGTTAACCACATAATTTCTAGGTAGTTTGTAGATTGAAAATGTCGCTGCTATCGAAAGCATACTTACAATAATTATGGGTAATGTCAAACAACCGCATTTAGTATTTTTTCAAGTTCTTGACATTTCTATCCAGATTAAATACTTTTGTACTCCTGCACTGGGACTCCGTGTGATATAAGTAGAGTAGAATTCTATTTATCGATTATATTCTAGGTGTCGGAAATTCTATGCACAAAGAGCTAGAAAGCCAAAACATGGCGGGAATTAGAGACCTTTAAGAGGTGCCAAATTCACGCGATGTTGTGGCTTTCTACCGGTTTGAGCACAAAAGGAACAATACCAAGAATATGATAGACAAATAGAATTCTACTCTACCTACATTACACGGAGTCCAGTACGATATGACATCAGTTAATTGGCTAGGCAATTGGTTAATTTACAGCCTATGTTTTAATAAAAAAAAGTCCTGGTTCCATTTTTTTTAATGTTTTTATTATAGTAATGTTGCATTCTGTAAATTAGTCCAATTGGGAACCGTTAATAAAGTTGTGGAAATGGTTCTATTAATTAAAATAATGACCTGCAAACAGTTTGTTTACACAGAAGTTTTCATGTGAAAGACTAATAGTTAAGATTTTGGCTTATTTGTAAGGCTTGTAGCAGTGGGTCTAGAAGTATAATACAGAAAAGAATAGACAATTGTCTTAAAGATGCATATTCTATGCATCTTTAAGGGACATCCTGTTTCAGTACTATTGCTTATAACCTTAGCAAAAATGTTGATGTTTTGTTCTTTGAACCTCCTTTCATACAGATGGAGTTACATGCCTGATGAAGCCAAAAAGCAGAAACACGTGTCGCCAGGTTATTATCCTTTTGTTCTTTTCTGCTTCACTTTTTTTTGCGGAATTTACCCAAAAGGCACTTGTTTGTTTTTTGTTTATCAAACCTCGTAAAAAATAGAAACTCGTAAAATCTTAATACTTTGCATAATTTCATAATGGCTTTTCACTTGTCTTATGGAATGTAGTAACAGGGTGTCCCATAAGTAATGGTAAATAATTGAAATAATTTAACAGCAGATTTCTAGCTCTTCCAAATGACAACTGGAACCCGAATGTCTGTTTCCCAATATCTTCTAACCAAAATAGGTAAATTCAGTTTCACTGGGTTTTAGTAGTATTGGGCTCAATGCATTTATGAGAGAAATTTAAGAAAGTTTTGGTTGAAATAACTGTCTATTATTGTTAGATCAGAAAAATCTTGTAGAATAACTCTTTTTAATTCTTTTGTCAATTTTTTTTGTTTTAATCTGGCAGAAATACCATTCTTAGCGAAATAATTGTATAAGTTTGGAAATCCTATTACATTTTTAGGTAGAAGACTTTTTATAAACGAAAGTCTTCCATATAAAACAAATTTTTTATAAACTGTCGCGTTATTCGCAGTTTTTCCAGTGATTTCCGTACAATTAATTTCCGAACAGCGCAAACTGCGAACAACAAATAAAAATCAACCGAGTTTATTAATTCCGATGAAAATCGTGCGTAAAAAGATTCAAAATTCATCAACTTTGACCATCATATTTTGAGTTGCCTCAACCGATCCAAATTTTAGAATATTTGATATTGAGGATAAAGCATCCTATGCAATGCATTATTCAAATATTGACACTGAAATCTAATTAATTAATTCGACAGATACAAGCTTTAGGGTTGAGTGTTTTTTTACTTTTATGTTGTTGAAGGTAGGAAATTAATGGCTGATTGCACTAACGTGTTTAAGGAAAGCTAAGTTGAGTGAGATTTGAATGTAACTGATAAGATGTAAAGGGATACAGTCAAAATAAAACCTATCCTAAAATTTCCTCAAAAAAGATTCCTCTTATCTCACACTCCGTTCTCTAACTCATTCGTTAGGGACTTTAGCAACGCCCTGTAAATGTTTATCAAGTTGGATAGACTAAATTAATGTTTTGCACCATGTTATATTGACGCTAATAATTTTGCGTTTAATTAGCACTTCTTTATGAATAATTACTGGGTGAAAAACCCAGCATTATGGTTTGATGGATTTAATTTTGCTAATTATTAACCACATAATTAAGTTATAACATAATTGATTTTACGTTTTATATTCTAATTACTCAGAATGTCCTACGATGACCGCGATAATTAATTTGATGACAGAATTAAGTTAAAAAGTGAATAAGGGTGAAGCAAATTTGTAGTTTTTTTTTATATACAAGGTGTCCGGATTTGGAGTGTTTTGACAGGAAAACACCATTTCCCGGCTAGATAGGAAAAAACTAGTATACATGTCTAGAGGTCGATTTTTGAAAAAACATTAATGGCGAAAACCGTTTTTCGATATCTTGTCAGTTTGCGACGCTAGATGGCGTTTTTCAAATTTCGCCCATTTCGAAAACTCTTCACAACTTTTTTGTTCTTAACTAATATACTAAGATTAATTTAAAAAATTAGTTACTTTAATGTGTGTGAAAATACTTAAAAAAGTAATTTGTTATTGGGTCTATATCTCTTACTCATTGCAAGTTAACTTCATATTTTAGTTATTTGTAGGAATAACTGTAGACATACTTACATCGTAGTAAATGTTTAAAAATTTACATTTTTTTAAAGTTATATTCGATTATTAGTTTTATTTAAAATAAGAAAGTTACGTCAACAATGGAATCACGTTGAAAAAGTGCTTTAAAAATGCTTTTCTACTCCTACAGGGATATTGGTTCATTCCTTAACAGTTTAGAGAACGGATAAGTAGGCAATTGCCAACGAATACAGAATTCTAGACTTTCTGCAACTGTGCGATATGAAATAGATCAATCACAGACAATCTTCAGCGTGCGTCATGAAAGACCAATTACAGCTAATCTTGAACGTAAACAAAATAATTCTTCTGATTGTCATCTTCACTGACAGTTGGCATCAAAACATTGCATTTTGGCTTATGTTTTGAGGTAATGAAAAAGCCGTTCAAGTTTCAGTTAATGTTCAATTAAAGAATAAAAACATCTACTTTATTATATGATAAAGCAAATGATACAAACAATTTACAATGAATCAAATCCATTCAACACCTCAACCTAAAAGACGTTAAGTTAATCAGCTGTTCCAATTGCGCTATACGCAGCAGAATCCTGGACCTTAAAAGCCACAGACATCGCCAAGTTGGATGCGTTTGAGATGTGGGTCTGGAGAAGACTACTGAGGATTCCCTGGACAGACCGCAGAACTAACGTATCCATACTCGAAGAACTTAACATCCAAGTCAGATTGTCAACTAAAATCATACAACTGATTCTCAAGTATTTTGGACATGTCAGCAGGAGGAAAGATGACAATCTCGAAAACCTATGGTCCCAGGGTAGGTAGAGGGAACACGACCTAGAGGACGTTCTCCAAAACGATGGTTGAACGAGGTGAAGCAGTTTACAGGAAAATCTTTCCAAGACAGCATTAGAAGCACATCAGATAGAGAGGAATGGAGGGAAACTGCTAAAAACACAACATGAGACTAACATAGGATCACGACGCTTCAAACATGAAGCTAAACGACTGGAGAGAGCGAATCAGCTGTCACCCGGTGACAATCCGGGACACTGGTCAAATTTTGGCGTTTCGTTCAAACATTGAGTATTTGTGTGAAATTTGGTAATTAATTCCAATTGGTCGTAGAAAAAATAGCCTGTAAAACTCGGGCGATTTGTCCATATCGTCCTCGTCCGATTGAGCACTCCGCTTTCGGCGTCGTGCTCAAATTTTTGTCCTCGTGCGATAGGGACATCTTATTCACCCTTGTTGTACAATATTTGTGTTTCACTTCGATATTTTCATAAACAAAAAATTGTGAAGAGTTTTCAAAATGGGCGAAATTCGATAAACGCCCTCTAGCGCCGCAAACTGACAAGATATCGAAACACGGTTTTTGCCTTCTTTTTCATTTTTCCTATCTAGCCAGAAAATGGGCTTTTCCTTTCCTGTCAAAACACACTAAATCCGGACACCCTGTACATATTATATTTTTGAATTTTATTCACTAATGTTTTTCTTTTTTTTTTCAGAAGGCTAACCAGCATTTGGGTAAGTACCACACAGTTTGTCATTTAGTAGCTTCATAGGAAGGTTATTGCTTGAATTACTTTTGATTTAGAGGGTCTATATTTTTGTGCTGTTTAAAAGCGCCATCTTTTGCGTATCAATAAAACTATTACACACGACTTCTAATACTTACTAGAAGTCTGTTTTAGCGCGGGTTTGGTTCGTAAACGTAGTAACAGATGGCAGCTACTACAATATGCTAGTTTTTGTAGGCTGGATCTATTGAAGAGTATTATGATCAATTAATTAATATGAAAAAACTTGCACTTTTTATAATCCTCCTAGGTTTGAACGAACTTTATTAAGTTGGTATAAAAGTATAATCGATTTGTGGTTTAGAATAGTACGTACCTTGCATTTTAGGACGTACAATTTTTTATGTCGACCTTCATCATGTTGAATTGTTGATATATGGAAAGTTTTTATGTATTCACGATTTGGAGAGCAATATGGCAGCGTTGCTGTTCTAATGCGCAACATTTGCAAAGGGGGCTCGGCTTCTACGTAATTCTACTAGCGATGTTTTATAACTGACTGGGTGACGGAATTTAAGTTGTATTAGATGTTTACGTTTTATATGTAGTAATGTCATTGTTAATGAGCAGCAAGTGTAACATTTTATTAGTTAACATTGTTCTCTTTTTTCTGATAACAAAGTTTAGCTATTTATTTACCAAGGGCGTTAGAGGGAACATAATGTCCTAAAGCTGTCCCTCGGGCTGTTTCGGCCTGATGGACATTATACTCACCCTAACGCCTGTGGTGAATACAATGTTTTATGTTTCACCTAATTCAGCAATTATTTACTGTTTCTGGAATTGAAAAGTAAGGTACCTTTACCGACAATGTTGTTTACTGTTTATTATACCTGAAAATGCAGCAAAAGCTAACGAAAGTTTATTACCTAAAAAGTCAAGAGCATTCTAAGGTAGGGAATACGTAGTTTTTATGGCATGAAAAAATAAAAATGCCATTGCTAATATTAAAAAAGGTTTCAGGGCATTATGATAACGCCCGCCTATAATGCCGTCAGGTTGTTATGAGCACTACAACCTACACCGTTTCCCAGTATTATGTATTATGTATAGTGTGATTTATATGATAAAAAAGTGTAATTTATAAAAAAAAATCCTAGAAGCTAGAATATTCAATTTTGATTATAATGAAGTCTTGCACATATTTACTTGTCTGGTTGACGCTAAGATTGGCAGCATATTAACAAGATACAACTTTGGTAAGCCCTAGTTCTCAGGGAGAAAGGTAAAACAAAAGGTATATTTGGCTAACGGTTAACTTGACATTATAAAAATGTCTTAAAGTTGACGTACGTAATATACTTTTAATAAAAGTAGTATGATGGCAACTTTTAATAATAAATTTAATTCAAATTTATACAAATAAGCACGCAAATTGCTTTGCAATTGCAAATCTGAATCGAAAGAAAATTTACGATAATTACCCAGCCATTCAATATTTCTTTTTCAAATATTGCCTGAAGGAGCTTTCTACGTCTGGAACTCCATTCATTTTATAGTGTCAACAAGTTCTAATGGAGTAGCAAATTGACGAAGATGAAGCTGGTAAACAAGGAATAAACAAACATCAAAATGTATTTATTTTCCTTCTTTTAATGTTGTTAAGGATCAGTTAATCGAAGTTGTTTTGAATGGCAAAGTTGGAAAATTCGTATTTTTGGAAAGTGAAGAAATATGTTTACTTTCCTGGAAAAATCGAATTAATGATCTCACAAGTCTAAATTAAAAATACACAAATTGAGTTTCCTATTTCGTGATTACTGCTGCATCGTTGCTGTTGATTATGGTATAGCATGTATAATGGGTGGACCAAATAACAGAGCTAAAGCATATTCCTGACATTGCTACTGCAAAATAGATGCCTTATTCGCAATTCGAACTCCCTTATTCGCATTTTCAGTAATTTATATCAAAAGACCTATATGGTGCAAATCCCAGGTCAAATACCTTGGTGGTCATTCTAGATTCCAGGCTGACCTGGAACGAGCACCTTGCAGTCAAAACCGGGAAGGCCCGCAATGCTCTCTGGGCGTGCAAGAGGGCCTTTGATACAACGTGGGGACTCCAGCCGAGAATCTTGTTGGACAGGGTTTAAAAGACTTGTCTGCGTTTGTATTACAGGTGCAATGAAAACTGCCCCAACAAGGGCACTGGAGCGGCTATGTGGGCTCGAGCCGCTGCACCTGTTTATACAAAAACAAGCCGCCAGGGCAGCCCACAGACTGGCAGGTCACAATATGCTGATTACAGACTCAGCTGAATCGTAAGGTCATCTCGGGGGCTGGGGGGAGGCTTTGAGGGAGTGCCCGGAACTATTGGTGAAGCAGGATCGGGTGCCTCCGACGCTTCTGTCGAGCGGACCTAAAGTTTGTAGTACCCGAGAGGGAGGACTGGGAATTCTCTCAAAACTCTATCCTCCCGTCGCATGGAGACGTCTGATTTACAGATGGATCCAAAACCGTGACGGGGGCAGGGGCAGACTTCAGGGACGAGGCTTAGCTTCCCTCCAGGCTGCCACTGTACCATCTTCCAAGCCGAGATCTTCGTAATCATCTTATGCGGGGAGTTCATTTTAAACTCACCGCTACGTCGGAAGGATATATTTATCTGTACGGACAGTACGGCAGCAATGGCTGCCTTAAAAGCTGATTCAACGACGTCTGCGCTGGTGCTGGAGTGTAAGAAAACACTCTTGTCGCTCACGGCCAAGGTACGTCTAACTTGGGTTCCAGGGCACTTGGTGTTAGGGGAAACAAGGAGGGGGACAGGTTGGCCCTTCGTGGCTCCAAAGAGAGACCCGTAAGGCCCGAACCTATTGTAGGACTAGCCGCCGCGGTCAGATCCGCCATTGTGGGCCGTATCTTCTGGCAAAGATCCGATATTGCTTGGGAGGAGGCCGGAGGCATGCGGCAGTCGCGATGTCTCATGGGCTTCTTTTCAAGGGACAAGTCGAAGTCCCTGATGGAATTATCCAGAAAGGACCTCAGATGTGTGACAGGACTTCTCACGGGTCACTGTCAGATGAGAAGACACATGCACATTCTGGGTCTGTCACAGGATCCGGTATGTCGCTTGTGTCTGGAAGACGAGGAAACTCCGATACACGTTCTCACACAGTGTCCGGCATTCAAGAAAATGTAGCTAAATCGTATTATTTTGATGTCAGAAATATGCTGTAGTACTATGTCCCATTACTTATGGTCCACCCTGTTCATTTTATCGTTGGCGAAATTGGAAATTAGAGTTGTTTTTAAGATGGTACTTTATCCGGTTGCAAAAATTATATTCTTCAAATTATCATAAAAAACTTAGATTTTAAAGATTGTTTTGAAAGAAGAAGAACTAGGAAGATCTCTTTTATTACACATTAATGTTAACTAGCTTAATTCACCTGCTACATAAGAATTATTGTAGTTTTTTAAATAGCTGCTTAAAGATGAAAAAACGATATAAAACCGATTTTCCATGTTATCTATACAGAATAGAAACTTTCAAAGAACCTAAACAGTCAGGAAGAACCAAACAATTTTTTTTACAATTATTTTTTATTCTGCAGAAAAAACTATCCCACTTGCTTATCTCCAAATTTGTGATTTATGCAAAGAAGTCCAAAAACAATGCCGGTTCAGTTTTCATTGTATCACCCTGTAGATAGAATGAAATCTTATCAAACTTGCTTACAGCAGTTATTTTTAAAATCCACTGGTTGTTGATCTTTTTGCGTTTGATGCTTTTTTTTTAATTATAATAAATAATATCCATAATTATACGTTCGTTGAGAAATATATCTGCTTTCGCTTCGTTGGAACGAAATTAACATCTACAAACATTTTGCACTTGCTTTGAACTATATTATTATACACAATTGTAATTGAAATTTGAAATGTTTATTGACATACCGTTAATGTGGTTTAAAATTTAAATTATTATTATTGTTCTGTTTAGAAAAGAACGATCCAAATAACAATTTTTCAAACACCTGCCTGTTTAGTGTTAAGCACCAAGTTTTCAGGAAATATTACTATAAAATCCATGATTGATAATAGATTTTAAAATTGTTACATTTGTCATAGTCTCTATAAATCCGAACAAAATATCCTAGTACCAAAGCGTTTATTGATCTGCCCGTGTTGGAATTCTAATCTAAGTAATAATTTACCGCCTACGAATATTTTCAATCATAAATCAGTCAGTTATTACTCCTTTACTGGTAACTCAACTGTGATGAACGAGTTACGGTACGGCTGATTACCGACTATTTGTAAGTTTTAGACAATATTTATGTCATAAAATGTGTTCGACGGGATTTTAATATCGCATAAATTTACTGTGACGAAGCAGTTTTATGTTGGCAATATTGCGAACTTTAACGATCCCGCAACATTTGCAATTATTTTGCAATAAAATGCAGAAAAATTATTTATTTTAATTTCAATAGATTTATACAGACTTTCAGTATTCATACGCAAATTAATCCCATTAATAATCTAAAGTGTTTACTATATTTTTCACTAACCGGTTTGGCTTATTTATTCACCGGTCTTTGAAGTACACTCCTGTTATACAAATTTGCCGATTAATAGCCCACTCTTGCTGGAATTAAATTATTCCTGAGCTTTATGGAGATGATTGCCGAATCATTCATGAGTGTAAATAGGAAACTCATACTTGCTATAAATGTATGAAGCGATATTATTAACTTTGCCTTAATTTAGAATATTGCATACTATTTAATTGATCGAATTATTGGAAGTTAATGGAGTTTTTTCATTGCTAATAGTTCAAAGGTTTTACTGTCGTCGAACTTAAACGGAAAAAGGCTTTTATCTTTGAATAAAAATTATATTTTTACGGAAGCGTTTAATGACGTTAGAAAAGAAATAATATAATTAACAATTCCAACTATGCAGTGTTATTAGTGTCACAATTTTCTCTGGATAAAGGGCAAATATTTATGATTATGTTTAGTCTCATTTCGGTTTATGTAAGATTAACACGCGACTTCCAAATTGCGCCTAAACTTGCTACTTTTAGTTTTTGAACCAATTTTCATGTTTTGATCAATTTTCATGGTTTTGCTCATTTTTTAGTTTTTGAACCAATTTTCATGTTTTGATCAATTTTCATGATTTTGCTCATTTTTTAGTTTTTGGACCAATTTTCATGTTTTGATCAATTTTCATAATTTTGTTATTTTTTAGTTTTTGAACCAATTTTCATGATTTTGCTATTTTTTTGTTTTTGGACCAATTTTCATGTTTTGATCAATTTTCATGATTTTGCTCATTTTTTAGTTTTTGGACCAATTTTCATGATTTTGCTATTTTTTTGTTTTTGGACCAATTTTAATGTTTTGATCAATTTTAATGATTTTGCTCATTTTTTAGTTTTTGAACCAATTTTCATGTTTTGATGAATTTTCATAATTTTGCTATTTTTTTAGTTTTTGGACCAATTTTCATGTTTTGATCAATTTTCATGATTTTGCTCATTTTTTAGTTTTTGAACCAATTTTCATGTTTTGATCAATTTTCATGTTTTTGCTCATTTTTTAGTTTTTGGACCAATTTTCATGATTTTGCTATTTTTTTGTTTTTGGACCAATTTTCATGTTTTGATCAATTTTCATAATTTTGCTATTTTTAAATTTTTGGACCAATTTTCATGTTTTGATCAATTTTCATGATTTTGCTATTTTTTTAATTTTTGAACTAATTTTCATGTTTTGATCAATTTTCATGATTTTGCTCATTTTTTAGTTTTTGGACCAATTTTCATGATTTTGCTATTTTTTTAGTTTTTGGACCAATTTTCATGTTTTGATCAATTTTCATAATTTTGCTATTTTTTAGTTTTTGGACCAATTTTCATGTTTTGATCAATTTTCATGATTTTGCTATTTTTTTAGTTTTTGAACCAATTTTCATGTTTTGATCAATTTTCATGATTTTGCTATTTTTTAGTTTTTGGACCAATTTTCATAATTTTGCTATTTTTTAGTTTTTGGACCAAAATTCATGTTTTGATCAATTTTCATAATTTTGCTATTTTTTAGTTTTTGGACCAAAATTCATGTTTTGATCAATTTTCATAATTTTGCTATTTTTTAGTTTTTGGACCAATTTTCATGTTTTGATCAATTTTCATGATTTTGCTATTTTTTTAGTTTTTGAACCAATTTTCATGTTTTGATCAATTTTCATGATTTTGCTATTTTTTAGTTTTTGGACCAATTTTCATAATTTTGCTATTTTTTAGTTTTTGGACCAATTTTCATGTTTTGATCAATTTTCATAATTTTGCTATTTTTTAGTTTTTGAACCAATTTTCATGTTTTGATGAATTTTAATGATTTTGGACCAATTTTCATGTTTTGATCAATTTTCATAATTTTGCTATTTTTTAGTTTTTGGACCAAAATTCATGTTTTGATCAATTTTCATAATTTTGCTATTTTTTAGTTTTTGGACCAATTTTCATGTTTTGATCAATTTTCATGTTTTGATCAATTTTCATGATTTTGCTCATTTTTTAGTTTTTGAACCAATTTTCATGTTTTGATCAATTTTCATAATTTTGCTATTTTTTTGTTTTTGGACCAATTTTCATGTTTTGATAAATTTTCATGATTTTGCTCATTTTTTAGTTTTTGGACCAATTTTCATGTTTTGATCAATTTTCATAATTTTGCTAATTTTTTAGTTTTTGAACCAATTTTCATGTTTTGATCAATTTTCATGATTTTGCTCATTTTTTAGTTTTTGAACCAATTTTCATGATTTTGCTAATTTTTTAGTTTTTGGACCAATTTTCATAATTTTGCTATTTTTTAGTTTTTGGACCAATTTTCATAATTTTGCTATTTTTTTGTTTTTGAATCAATTTTCATGTTTTGATCAATTTTCATGATTTTGCTCATTTTTTAGTTTTTGAACCAATTTTCATGATTTTGCTAATTTTTTAGTTTTTGAACCAATTTTCATAATTTTGCTATTTTTTAGTTTTTGGACCAATTTTCATAATTTTGCTATTTTTTTGTTTTTGGACCAATATTAATTTAAGGTAAATGTCACCGCCGAAAAAATTACATTGTTACCAAAGTGTAGAAATATTGACAAATTGTCAGGTGTATTATTATTTTAAAACAATTTGTAATTTACTGACAATTGTCAAAATAATAACTGTCATAAATCTCAGAAGCACGTCTTGTTTCGAAAACCATAAGAAAACTGTGTTAAACTGTAATTCTTGCAAATTTTTACTTTAGTCACAGATATCACGTGGTTTTGCAGGATAATTTAGCTAGGCAGTCACGTGGCGACTGTCATAAATCTCAGAAACACGTTTTGTATCGAATACTGCAAAAAATCTTTCCTAAACCCTGATTTTTGCAACTTTTGAACACAGTTTGAGAGTCAGTAAACAAAATTGCTTACAAACCCACTTGGTGATATATAAGAAAATCACTGTTTTACACATTTTTGGAAATCCTCATTAAATTTCTATATAATAACCTAAAAATACAATACAAAATTTGGTACAGTTAGAAAAAAAAACAACTCAAAGTTTGAATTGCCAGAACCACAGTATTTATAATTTATAAGTAACTTTCTGGTAATTTAAACGCTCAAATTTTCCTGGGTAAAGTAAAAATATTTACTCAACCGTAATTTACCCATCACTATAATTTAACCAATGTGTACTCCCTGTCCTCACCTATGGATCAGAAACGTGGACACACCCAAAAAAACATGGATAAAGTAACAAAAGCACAAAGATTAATGAAAGCAGATGTTACATGTGCGGGCGGCTNNNCTGATCNNCNACTTTAGTATCGCCNGACCGCAANTCCCNGTTCTGTTNACNNCNCTANNTNTGTTCTGNAGACGTCTNGAGCTACTTCTNCAACNNNCACCTACGCCATGGGNNCAANTNACTCCGTCATATCAGCATTGAGNACTAAGCTGNCCCNTCTAGGAANGGACTCCGCGCACCTTATNGGNAATGTGCGAANGNGNTGGTNGGNAAATTNATGAGGCCCCNCTAGAAGNTGNATGAATACNTAGACCGANANGATNAGACGGNTCTGATTCACGGGNAAATAGNAATACNCTTCGCACANGCCCAANTGGATAGCANGTCCTNGTACNGCAGTCAATGNATTGTATGNNTCGNAAACTATCATNNGNACTNAACCCGGTAGTNATGTCCGTTGTNNTGCCNACNGNTCNTNNGCGGAAGTANGNATNNNACTGNANTNCAGCNANNGTCTCNNGGGNNCCTTACTNTTTCNGGAGNAATCCAATTTCAAAGGCCGAGATATTTTTCAAAAGTTGTTCTGTCATGGTCCATGCTTTACTCCGTATAGCAAGACTGTGAATATGTAGTCTTTTATCAGTCTAATTTTTAGTGGTAGTGAGACGTTTTTCTTTCTGTAAATATGCTTTTCATTCTAATAACATTTGATCTTGCCTTCTCAATCCTGGATTTGATTTCTATGGTCATGTCCCATTGACTGTTGACAATTGTTCCTAAATATGTGTATTTTTCAATGTGCTCTATGGGTGTTTGGTTTAGTGTAAGTCTTTCTCTTGGTCTTTCTATTGGTTTGGTAATGCACATTCACTTTGTTTTTGAGATATTTAGTTTTAGTCCGAATTCCTCGGATATATCGTTCACCTTCTGTAATAGACTCTGAAGATCTTCAAGACTACTAGTTATGATGGCAGTGTCGTCAGCGTATCTAATGTTATTGATGAGTTCTCCATTCATCTTTATTCCCTCTGTGGCATCATAAAGCGTCTCATCAAAGATCGCTTGTGAGTATAAATTGAAAAGTGTAGGCGATAGCACGCATTCTTGACGGACACCTTTTTTGATTTGAATGTCTTCCGATAATTCTCCAGCTATCTTTGCATATTGATCCCAGTATAGACTAGTTATAATTCTAATATTTTTAGAGTCTAGACCTGTAGTTTAAGAAGTTCCACAA
Organism: Ips nitidus; assembly: GCA_018691245.2. Lineage (NCBI taxonomy): Eukaryota > Metazoa > Arthropoda > Insecta > Coleoptera > Curculionidae > Ips > Ips nitidus. The sequence continues at coordinate 4,333,249 of CM042798.1, forward strand.
GTTTTCCGTGCTGTACGTTGTCGAAGGCTTTTGAAAAGTCGATGAAACCTACATATACATCTCGGTTCATGTCTCTGCACCTCTGTATAAGCATCACCTGTAAGGAGAAAACCACCTCTCTTGGGTCTTGTTCATCTTTGCAGGTTATAATGGTCACAAGTTGTTGCTGGGGAATTCTTGGGGATAGTGATAAATACTGAGTTGGTCCATTCGTGTGGCAATTCACCGCAGTGATATATGTTGTTGAACAGTGGTATCAGAATATGGTACTGGTACTGTCTCATTCATGAGTTTAATAACCCTAATACAAGGAAAAAGGATCAGTGGGAAGAAGGAAAAACTCCTGGCTGAAAGACTTAAGAAGATGGTTTGGATGTACCTCAATTGACATCTTCAGAGCTGCTACATCCAGAATAATGATTGCCTATTGGATCGCAAACCTCCGGCGGGAGACGGCGGATTAAGAAGAAGACTATGTATTGTTTCGTTGTGTCGTCGTGTTCTTAATTTGTTTGTACATGTTGTGATAGTCATACTTCCTTTCAAGTTCTTCGATTTCTTTACATCTTTCTTCTAGCCATTTCTCTTTGGCTTCCTTTATCTTTCCTTTAATTGTCCTGGGAATGTGACGATGTTTATCCGGATGCTTATTTTTGTAGCTTCTTCTGGTGTCCATTAGTTGCATAATTTCATCTGTCATCCACTCCTTATTATTGTATGTTCTTTGGCATGTATTACCTATGATCTGCTTAGTTTTGTTCCACTTGTCTACTGGATCTTCCTCTAATGCTGTTAATTTATTTCCAATAAATTTATTTCTGACCTTATTCGGAGAACGTATCAACTGATTTTAGTTTTTTAAACGATGTGCTTTCGACGTCCTTTAACATAATGTGGTACAAGTTATCCTAAAATACAAAGCTCACTTTAAACTTCAAAACCAGTTTTGTTTGCTGAAAAAAATAGTGACGGTGGAAAGTTTTGAATTGATGGCACTCTATATGGACACCACTAATATTTTCCTAAATTTCAGAAAAAATTTCATGGTCACTCTGCCTTTGTAACAGTATTTTATGTAGAAAGCATTAATGGTATTTTACATAACATGATCTTGCTTCATCAGTTTCTTTATGGAGCTAAGAAATTATTTCGTGTTATTATGTTCGTGTGATAGGACAAAACTATAATTTTATTCAATTAACTGTTTGCATCACCCACCCTGTAACTGCAGAAAAAGATTACCTTGCAAGTATCCAATGTGACCATGATTATCGGAGGTTTTTTTCACAAGACACCAATTTAAAATAATGGTAACACTATACCGTTCATGATATTCCTCGTGGTCAGCAAATATTTGCAACCTTATAGCCACTTGATTCCAATGTGTTAATATGATTGTTTGATAAAAACTTTATTACTCTTTAGTCCGGTTTTGTTGGTGGTTTTATTAATTCCCAGATTACCATTGGAATGTGTTTATATCGTTTTGTTAGGGTTATCGGTACAGTGATGGTGCGGTAACAGGTCTAATTGAATTGTACACACCGCGACATTAATGGTTTCAATGAAATATTTTTTTCTCAACTGATTTAAGGCGTTTTGTGTAACTTGACTGATTAGGCATTTTTTGGTGACAACTTGGTTAGCGTTATTTGATAACCATTGAAACAGTGTTGTATTTTTTAATAGAAATAATTTGATTCTAAGTTGGTAAATTGGTCTATTAAGTGCCCACGAGCTGGACTGTAATATTTCTAATACCTCTTTACTTGAGATGTGTTTGTGTTGTGTCTAGTTAAATGATTTACAAGATGTTGAGGCAAATGTTTTGAAACACTTAGAAGAAAGTGCTGATGGAAGGTTGTCCTACTACAGAAGAAAGGTATTTAAACTGATTACTGCGAGTTCAAATTAACACTCTACCACAAAAATATAACTGAATTGTTATCAGCATACGCATATTCTGGTACGATTATTGCCTCGTGATTAATTTGATTAGTTCCATTTAATTATAATCGCTCAGCGAGCCGCATTAACGTTTTCATTATCTCTTAACCACACATTTAATCGGTAGAATTGCCACTCATTCGCACTATTTGTCGTACTTGCATTAAACATATTTGAACTTGAATAATGTTAGGACACTTACTGGAGTAGGCATTCAACTAGACATAATGTCGACGTCTTTTGATATGTTAATGTATCGCGATTAGTTTGCTCGTTTATTATTGTGGTTTATGAGCGGCATTTTCCATTGGTGATAATTATTGGTGGTTTAATTATTGTTGATGTAGTTTTTATTTTATGTTTGACAGGACTATGATATACTAATCCACTTTATGTTTTTTATTTACGGGGTTATTTAAACTGAAGCACATAATAAAATAATAAAGAAATTAAGTTTTGTGGCAGATTTACAAAATAAGAAAGAATTAATGTTGAGTTATAATTAATTTTTTATTTTAATTTAAGCTTGCGCTATTCATATACCATATTTTTATTGTCATTTGATCGTGGATGGACTAGAAACCTTAAATTTGAATTTTTAAATTTTTTGTTTCTATTTTAGGTTGACAAAATATGTTTACAAATCAACACTAAACATGTTTTATTGAGAAACTATTGAAATCTATCAAAAATTACATTATTTTGTTTTAGATTTTGGTAATATCAGCCACTTTTAGGTCTAGGAAGCATTTGTTACATCTACCGTTTTTGTGGTTCTTCTACCGTTCTCCAGTTATAATTTTGGTATACAGGGTGTTTCACGTTCATATTTCAGGGTTTGATTAAATGTAAAATAATAACCATAGTGTGCTATATAAACCATGGTCCAAAGTTGTTACGTTATGGAGATACAGGGTGATAAAGTTTGGATCAAAAATCTATTTATTCAAAACTGCTGCAGATATTTTTATAAAACTTTGTAGGTGTCAACTGTCAAGGATAAGGCATGTTTTGCAACAAAAAAATTATTTTTGCCAGTGACGTCCAAACTCGGTCCAAATCGAACTAAAAATATGTACGTCACTGTTTTTCCATAAAATGCAAATCCGTTCTGAATTTCTCATTCAATTTAGAACAGAAAAGCTATCTAGTAACTTTTCTGTACACCTTTCTGTTTTTGAGTAAAAACAAACACAAAATGTGTAAAAACAAACAAAAATGTGTTTAAAACAGTCATTTTCTCACTCCAAGTGGGTTTTACAGGCGGTTTTGTTTATGACTGTCCTTTCAAGCTATGTTTCTGGCAGTTCAAACTTTGACACCACTTTTCTCCCTGAATGTACCAAATTTTGTAATGTTTTTTAAGTTATTGGATAGGAAATTTAATGATAATTCGAAAAATGTGCTTAAAACAGTCATTTTCTCACTCTAAGTGGGTTTTACAGGCGATTTTGTTGCTGACTGTAATTTTAAACTGTGTTTCTGGCAGTTCAAACTTTGACACCGCTTTTCTATCTGACTGTACCAAATATTGTAGTGTCTTTTCAAGTTATTGAATAGGAAATTTAATGAAGATTTCAAAAATGTTCTTCAAACTGTCATCTTCTCATTCCAAGTGGGTTTTACAGGTAATTTTGTCCCTGACTGTCCTTTCGAACTGTGTTTCTGGCAGTTCAAACTTTGACACCGCTTTTCTCCTTGACTGTACCAAATTTTGTAGTGTCTTTTCAGGTTATTGGATAGGAAATTTGAAGATTTCAAAAATGTGCTTAAAACAGTCATTTTCTTACTCCAAGTAATTTTTACAGGCGATTTTGTTCCTGACTGTCCTTTCAAACTGTTTCTGGCAGTTCAAATTTTGACACCGCTTTTCTATCTGACTGTACCGAATTTTGTAGTGTCTTTTCAGGTTAATGAATAGGAAATTTAATGAGGATTTCAAAAATGTGCTTAAAACAGTCATTTTCTTACTCCAAGTAGGTTTTACAAGCGATTGCGTCCCTGACTGTCTTTTCAAACTGTGTTTCTGGCAGTTCAAATTTTGACACCGCTTTTCTCCTTGACTGTACCAAATTTTGTAGTGTCTTTTCAGGTTATTGGATAGGAAATTTGAAGAGGATTCCAAAAATGTCCTTAAAACAGTCATTTTCTTACTCCAAGTAATTTTTACAGGCGATTTTGTTCCTGACTGTCCTTTCAAACTGTTTCTGGCAGTTCAAATTTTGACACCGCTTTTCTATCTGACTGTACCGAATTTTGTAGTGTCTTTTCAGGTTAATGAATAGGAAATTTAATGAGGATTTCAAAAATGTGCTTAAAACAGTCATTTTCTTACTCCAAGTAGGTTTTACAAGCGATTTCGTCCCTGACTGTCTTTTCAAACTGTGTTTCTGGCAGTTGAAAGTTTGACACCGATTTTCTACCTGACTGTACCGAATATTGTAGTGTTTTTACAAGTTATTGAATAGGAAATTTAAGGAGGATTTCAAAAATGTGCTTAAAACTGTCATTTTCTCATTCCAACTGGGTCACGTGACTCCGAATTTGTCTGGAATCTGCAAAAATTAAAGTTTAACACAGTTTTCGAAACAAGACGTGGTTTTGAGATTTATGACAGTTATTTTAACAATTATCATGCGACCGTCAGGCTAAATAGTTCTATAGGACTACGTGACAACGTCAACTACAGTCAAAAATGTCAAACTGTGCTCAAAAGTTTAAAAATCAGGGTTGGAAAATGTTTTCTTGCAGTATTTGAATATGAAACGTGTTTCTAGGACAGTTATTTTGACAGTTTCCACGTGACTGCCTAGCTAAATTTTCTTCTAAAACCACGTGATATCTGTCACGAATGTTAAAACTTAGAAAACAAATGATGAAAATCTGTACTTTTGAAGTATGGCTTATATAGCAAATTGGCAGTGTTTTTCATCAATGTAGAATTTTTGCAATCACTGCTAGGAAGGAAAGTTGTCATTTCCTATTCAATTTCGTCCGACGATTTTTTTTCTTGAGTTAAATATTATATTGATATGGCGTAATAAAGTAGTTAACTATACTTTTGAAACTTTTGTTATTGTCTTGAGAATTAGTTCAGCTCGTCACTGCGCATCTTGATGAACAACATAATTATTATTCTTTCAACCGTAATGCAAAATTTTCCATCTCTCATTTTAATATACTATGATGTACTTATGTTAAATTATTCAGATTTTGTTTCATATAACGATAATATGAAGAAAACCAATTACAGTTTTGTAAATAAATGTCTTCTGCGTCAGCTTTGCTTTAGATATTCAGAATTGTTTGTTTTATTTTTCTATATTTAAAATTACAGACAATTTTTTTAAGTAGATCAGAATCTTTTTTGCTAGATTATACTCTCTTGATTTCCGAAGCTTGGAAATTATATTATTACATTTGTTGGTGTTATGAGTCATTGCTTTCTAGTATCGGCAATTTTATTTCATGTGTTTATTGTCAAATTATAAACTGTTGTGAAAAAGTTGTTAAATGCTGTATAAACATTACGAATGAAATTACATATACCCTAGAATATTTTACTAACTCAGTAATATTCTAGTTTTAGTTGCCAAGTTAGTGCTCTTCTAAGGTTTTGTACAGTGTTTAAGTCAATGTTTTTAAGGGTATGTTGTTTAAAGATCAATTATTCAAATTGGTGATTAGTGATAAGAAATACATAATTATATGAATTTAAATGTATCAAACTATTGCAATAGTTATGCAAAGTTATTTTTATGATGAGTAAACGTAGGTTTAGTAAGAAGACAAATAACCTGGAGCCAGTGGTGATCTCATATATCCGTGTGCCATAAACCGAAATAGTCTTAACAAGAAAAATATGTTGTTTATTTTCTTGTTATTAGAAAGTTAATTATGAAAACATGTTGTAATTAGATATCCAATAATGTCTGTAATAGTTATTTACGTATTAAAGGCTGAAAGAAGAAAATTGGGCTTCAAAATTGGATGATCGTGTCAAAGCTCTAGGTTGTAAAGTTTGTTTAAAATTGTTTCTTCCATAGAAACCTAGACGTAAACAAACTTTAAAGATCCAGTTGTGAGTAAATGTATTTTCTAATCGAACTGCAATCAAATTAATTAAGTAAATACACAAACCTCTTTTGATGCTTAACGTTGCTTAAGGGTTGTCATTTTTTTTTAATGTAATATTATGTTGTAAATTGATTAATGTTTTGGATCCTGAGTTTTAATGAATGTTGAATAAAACAAAATCAATAAACCAAGTCACAAATGGTTTAATATAACGAAAAAGAACAGAATATTAGTCACCTCATACATCAATCATCAAATTGTGACTCACTTTTTTATATTTTTGTCTAGGAGTTGGGATCTCAGCCACTTCCAACCGTCTCAGTAGATGAAGTGGAGTCTGCACTTCCCAGACCCAGGTCTGGCACGTGGAGCGCCAAGGATGCGAAGAAGGAGAAACACGATAAGAACAAAAGCAAGAAACAGGAAAAATCAAATGACAGTAGGAGAAAAGATAAAATACAGGCGGGAAGTCGAAGTGGCTCGACATCTAGGTACGATGTAGACAATGTTGGAGAGCATGTGTTATTTATTAGGTTATCAAATGTCAACGATTGCATAATTAATTTACTTACATTGTGTAAATATCATTGTACAAGTTGTTATTTGTAGGTCAAATTCAGCTGAACGTAGAAAATCCGAAGATGCCAGTCCTAAAAAAGAAGGATCGAGGAGCCGATCTAATTCAGATGCTAGTAAGCGGAAAGGAAGTGCCTTTATGGCGTCGATGAAAGCCGCGATGTTGGTAAGTTGCTTATTTCATGTTTGAAACTAACAGAACCTTCATATAGAATAGCCTGCCAACTGCCTGATTTGTTGTTGTTAACCGCTAATGGGCTTATGGTTTTCTCTTTACATAGCTTAGATTAGTTAACCAAGTGTTGGTAGTGAATGGTGGTTGTGAGGGAAATGGAAATTCAGCTTTCTGATGTGTACTGTGTATATACTGAAGTTACAAAGTGATCTTGTTGAAAGTTTGTTTATTGTTATGATTTGTTCCTACTAGATAATGTCGTTATCGCGTGTGGGCAGTTGCTCTGATAACAAGTTAAAATACCGGTTAATGTTCTGTATAAGTTTGGCAAGGCCAAGGTTAACTTTATCTTTTAGCAGGTTTCCAGAGAGTTTATAGATTAATTGTAAAAACAATTATTTGTTCATTTATATTATTTATTGTATAGACTATTGTATTGAATCCAATTGATTGGATGCGGTAGAGAAGGAATCCAAAAAGTCTCTTTATTTTACGGTAATATTATTAAATTTGGATATTGTGAGAGTAATGCGGCAAAAATGTGACTCTATTTGCTCTTGATAAGACGGTGGAAATAATTTAAAGTGAGTCGTTAATTATCCATGTGTCCACACTGTGCAAAACAACTAGATTTATTCAAAACAGTTTTTAAGTTGAGTTTTGAGTGATCTTTTATTTTTTGAAACCATCCATACAATAATTTAAAAACCAGAAAAAAATCTAGGTTATTTAGTAATGACAATTTTGAATTCAACTATTTAAGCAATATGGAATAAATGTCAATCAAACTATAAAACAATTGGATAATTAAAAACAAATATTTTATCAAAACAATTTTTAAAATGTAACTTTACCAGTCTGTAGAACCGTTATTATTGGGTTTTCGAGAAAGTGTTGTAGGGACTTGTTACCATAATTTTTGAAGCTGAAAATGTTCAACTTCTTGCGTCTGTTTACTAGATTTTTGACGATTTGGATGACGCATAAGAGGAAATTTGTCTCTGGCGAAAATAGTTAAAATAACTTTCTTACTCTAACAATTCTTGATCACTATTTAAAGTGTGGTACTTAAATGCTGTTTGTTTTTCGACTTCTCAATGTTGATCTAATCCAATAATTTCTAACAAAACCAATGCAGTTTTGAAATTAATGTCGTAAGAAAAATAAATTTTGACTAAAAGTTTTACCGCCATTATAGAAAACAAAAAACACTATTTGTATTATACTTATTGGTTGATCCTCCTCTTTCCATTATCCTCCAAAGGATGTAGTGACACCATTTATATTTGATTCAGCAGTTGATTCTTGCGTATCCTGTGCAATCCTTTCGGCATCATGCACTCATGTTTATTAAGGGTTTTGTTTGGTCTACCCATCTAGTTGGAGATCTGCCTCTTGAGCGTATGCCTTTTATGATTAGTCGCTCCATTGTTCCTGATTTTCTAGCTATATGCCAAGGAACTGCAGATACATGCGGTTTACTCTGTTTAGCAGCCTTGAACGTGGACCAATTTCGTGTAATACGGATACGTTGGTTCGGTGTTCTGTCCACGAAACTCTTAAGAGTCGCCTATAAACCCAAATTTCGAAAGCCTCTATTCTGTTTTTATCTGCTTTGTTTAAAGTCCATGTTTCCGCTGCGTACGTTGCAATGGGGAAGACAAGAGCATCAACTAGACGGAGTTTCGTTTTTTTTGGTGATAGATCTGTTTTTCCATATTTTATTTAACTTGGTAGTTGCTGATCTTGCCATAGTCAGGCGACGCCGTATTTCGCTTTCACATTTCCCAGTGTTGGTAATCAAGGAACCAAGGTAATTGAAATTGTTTACCACTTCATAGCCTGCAATTTCTGATATTTCTGGAGAATTGATATCTTGTCTATCAACTATCATTATTTTCGTTTTAGATTTATTTATTTTTAAGCCATATTTTTCGCTAATAACTGACAGTCTGCTCATAGTTTCCGTTATTTCTGGTATTGTTCACGTTATGATCAGTGTGTCGTCGGCGTAGCGGAGGTTGTTAATCAACCTTCCACCAACTGGTATTCCGTCTTGTCACTCATCTAGAACCTCTCTCATGACGTATTCGCTATAAGCGTTAAATAAGTTAGGTGAAAGAATGCAACCCTGTCTAACTCCTGAGTGCATGTTCTTGAAACGAGGGAAGGGAGTTATCAAGAGAAAGGTCTGTAGAATGTGACAGGAACTCGCTATTGTCAGCTTCGTCTGTTACATTCTATCAACACTTCTCTTGAGAATTCCGTTCCCTGCTTTCAAGAATAGGCTCCCTGCAGTCGTTTTGAAGCTCCCCGAGTAAATCCCGTCGATTCTGACTTTTGAAGCAGGTGTTTTGGCGTTCCCATTTCCTCCATTATGGGCCAAAGGCAGCTCCAGTTTACTTTATGAATTGCTTTTTGATAGTCTACAAAGCTGAGATACATTGGGATATTAAATTCTCTAGCTTTTTCAATAAGTTGCCTGGCATTTAATATTTGTTCCCTAGTTTCTTTTCCTGGGACAAAACCTGCTTGTTCCTCTGAGAGCTGCGGGAAAAGAAATGGTTTAAGACGGTTATGTATGATATGGAGGAAGATCTTACTAGCGTGAGAGATAAGAGAAACCGAGTGAAGTTGTTGCATTCCAAGGGCAAACTCTTCTTTTTTGAATATTGGAATGAACAGCGTCTCTCCCAAATCTTCAGGCCACTGTCCTGTTTTCCTTATAAGGTTACAGATTTTGTGAAAGATGTCTATTTCCTCCTTGCCCAGAGCCTTTAGGACTGAAATTTGTTCTAAATCAATTATTGGTTGATGTCAAAGTTATTTTGCCAGTAAAATGTCTTCTTTTAAACTGTGCGTTAAATTAGAAACAAAAACACAACTACAGAGTATAGCAGCTGCCGTCTACGCTCAACAGTTTACAAATGAAGTGAAAATGACAACAACTGATATTATTTTTACATCAGAAACTTTGACATTACTTCGTAGTACTTATCTTATAAGTAAATTCTAAATTCAAATTTTATTTAAGTTGAGTACTCGTTTATTCCAAATGCGGTTAATGCGCATTTTTGTGTACTTTATTTCGATACTTTATTGTATAGAGAAGAACTTACAAAACTGTATAATGCACATTATTGGATAGTTTCGTATAATTTTGGTACTTCTTTGTAGAGACGTTATAACTAAAATACAGGGTGGTCCAAATTAATTATAACATACTTAAAGGCTGGAAAGTACATAAAAAATAAACTCGAAAGTGTCATATAAACCATGGTCGAAAAGCGCCCCCTAGCAGAGCTAGCAAACCCTAAAATATGTGCCCCAAAAAACAGGTTTTTTTTATTTTAATTCCTAATCAATAAAAACTCAAAAGAAATTTGGCAAATTTGTCACCATTTTGAAGTAACAATTTGGACATTTTTATTTATTTTTTCAATATTCCGAACAGAAGCGAATTTTTTTATTTACGCACAAGTTTATAAAAATGACTGTATCTGAAAAACTATGCAAAATGAAAAGAAATGCCAAGACAAACTTTTCTTGGGAAAAAGTATGGGCTATCACATGTGCCACATCAGAATGTCCTAAAATTATAGCTTATAGAAATTTGAAGCTGTCAAACTTTTTGAACGGCTTCCGTAGCTGTCCGGATTATTTTCAAAATTTGAAAAAATTTCCAAATAAACATACTCAACATAGCAAACATGCATTCCAAATTTCATTTGAGTAACTTTTTTCGTTTAGGAATTAAAATTTAAAAAATTGTCTTGGTGCCTCACCTTTACAGTTCGCTAGCTCCGCTAGAGGGCACTTTTCGACTATAGTTTATATGACACTTTGGAGTTTATTTTTTATGTACTTTCCACTCTTGAATTATCCTACAATCAATTTGGACCACCCTGTATAGTCCAAAATGTGTGCCTTTAGTTTCAGCAAATCGTTGTTGATCTAAAACATCACCAATCTCACTACAACACCTCCCATAATAATTCGGAATATTTTTGTCCTTTTACTAAAATATTACTTTCATATGATCTTTAAATATAATTTTTTTTATGACATTGTATAAATAAACATTGAGGAAATACCTTTCCCCTAAAGCACACCGGCCTCATCCACGCCAAACAGAAAGCCCCAAAGGATGGATCCGCCCATCCGGTGCTTGCCCCAGATAGTTCCGACACTCGGTATTATCACACGGTTACGGCCGCTTCAAACCGAGGTGCCATGACGAAAGTTTATGGACATCTTCAGGTTAGTGTTCAACACTTAATTTTTGTGCTAATATTATACATAAACCACGTTGATCCACTGAACATTATTAAATGATAATTTCAATATTAGAAATAAACCCACGTTTCAATCTGAGGAGGAAATTATTCGCAAAGAAGAACGCAAGGAGGACAAAAGAAAGGAAGAGAGGCGCGAAGAAGAGCGTCGACGGAAGGAGGAAAAAGAAAGAAAACGCGAGGAAGAAAAAAAGAAAAAGGATAAGGTAATGTAGTGCAACTAAGAACAATTAGTGTGCACTGAAATTAGTATTTTTGTATTATACGTTATTTTGGTTTATAATTTGCCGAATATTTTTTGGTGGGAGTGGGTAAGGGATCTTGTAGTAGTTTTTGTGGTTTTGTGGTTGCTTCTTCGCTTTCGAATGCAAGTAGTTGTAGAGTGGTATTAGAGCGTGATTTGAAATTAAGACGATGGACTCATTGTTTTTTTAACATGCATTTGAAAAGTAGTTTATTTATTTAACTTGTAGTGATTTAAATGTTGAATTTGTTTGAGAATACCTGAGAAAAAATACCTTAGTTAGAAGTGTACTGTTAATGTAGACTATAATTTATAAGTCAATACAAAATATCAGTCAAAGTTACCTCGCCGATCAAAACATGTCTACTACTTCAAATAAGGAAACATATTCATAAAGAAGGTACTATGAATTCTCCATTTTCAAAAAGTCAATGATTTCAGTATCATATACCATTAGTAAGTAAGTAGTATAATACTCTTTTACATTTCCTCCAAGACGTGATATACTGACTGTTTAAATAGAGTTGCTCAACTTATTTCTCCTATCAGAGTACTAGTTTTGAGATTTAATTTTAATTTTTTTTGTTATTTTATTAGGACACTGACTGTTTTACTGATTATCCATTTATTCGTAATGTTTTTTATTATTATTTTCAGCATGCAGCTTTTGCACAGGGCCGTCCGAGAGGGCCCAGGGACGGTTCCGCGCATCCTGTACGTGACAGCGACAATATGTATTATCATACTGTGACTGCAGCATCGTCGAGTAAAAGCCCAATGACCAAAGTGATGGACATATTCAGGAACAGGACGCACGCCAGTACGCCTGGAGACGAGCGAAGAAAGGTAGGTGGTTTTGTACTTTGTTTTTGCGAAAGTACTCGGCGTATAACTTAGAATTATGGTAAATATCCAGCAAATATAGTGTCGAAACTACAAACAGGAAGGTTTGAAAATTTGGCAACCTAGTGAATAAGTCAGTCTTGTGCATGTTATGGCACTTTTGGTTTAAATTCAATTTAAAATGCTTCCTCCTGTATATTATCATATTTTTTATACATTCTCAACAATTTTAAGTTTTTCGGATTTAACGGGATGTGGAATTATCGAAAGAAAATGGATGGAAAGAGAATGGATTTGTGGCCTCACTAAAGTTACATTTTTAGTTATTTACTTTTGAGTGCCCTTTTAAAATATCCTAAAATTTACTCCCGTTAATAATTTATACACATGTGCTAGTTCACATATGTAGAATAACTAGTGTGTGTAATTATAATTAACTTACCTTAGAAAAAGTTAACGGAAATAAAAATACAGAGGGTTGAAGTTATTTTTTTTAAATGAACTTTTTCAAATAACTTGCGTTCCACTTTGAGATTCTTGCTAAAATTTGGTATTCTTGAGTGCCAAATTTGATTACCTACTCAGTTTTAAGCCAGCTTTATAGAGGGCCTAAAGATTTGCTTTGAAATCGCTTTAACTTTTTCTGGTAAAGCGAAATAACAACCTAAATTCGAGTATCGGTCTTTTTAACAAAAAAGGTATATTTAGTTGATATCCTTAAGATCAACGGTTTTCGATGTATTGGCAATTAAAGTATTCGGTGCCATACATGATTGCAATTTGTAATCTTCTTGGACGATGGAGCCTTAGCTCATTTCTCATTGCACGTGAGAAATTACTTGAACAAAAATTTTTCGAGTGGTTCAATTGGTCGGGGAAGTCAAATATCGGCACAAAGTTTGAATTTTAGTCCTCCAGATTTTGGTGTGTGGGAATACCTGAAGCTTTTTCTGTATGAAGATAACCTAACCTAACCTAGACAAATTATAGATCATTTTGAGTCACCTGGTTTTGACACTGGCTTTTGACGGCAGCCATATTGCCGGGGGGGCAGACAACTGAATTTAGCTGTATGGATTTTCATTGTTATTTGTGATCTCCTGGTGTTTAATAAACTGTTTAAAAGGAAGCAGAGTACATTTAGTTGATATGTAGGGAGAGACACTGTTAAAAACTTAAAACATCATCTGTGCTTTTGGAAAGCCTGTAAAATATAATGATTTTGAATCATTACCTTTAAATGACTCTTCTGACAAGCCAAACGATTTTAGTTTTTCTTGCAATGTATAATTTTTTGATTTGCAAAATTGAGATCTTCTGATAGACAATTTATACACAGCATTTTGTTCACTTTTCAGTTGGCTATTGTCATCAATTTGTTGAAGTTGTTCCAAGTAAGATACAGATACTTCTGTAGATGGACCTGCAGTGGGTTTCCTGTCCATGTTCATAGCTAACGTGCTCTCTCACCTTCATGCTCATCTTCCTATATAAAGGTCTTATTACAGATAAATTATAACTTTTGTACAAAAACTTACTATTATGAGACGTTTTGTTTAACACTTAACTGCTTGAACATGCCGCTATACACTTTGTACATTTTGGGTTTTGGTAATAATATTGTTACGATTTTCCCGTGGGTTCACACAAAGTCAGTTTAACTGAACAATTAATAAATTTATTAACACTTCAAAACACTCCGTACAATAATTAACACAGCTACTAAAAACACTACTACAATTCCACAATTATTCCACTATTTAAACTTTACCGCGTTCCCAAATTCACTACTACACTACACTCTAAACTACTCTCTGTCGTCGACGACGCCGCTTCTTTTATATTCGCAAACCACGTTCTAGAATGACCGCGAAACGCTTCGCGGGTTGCCTTGACCATTCAAGAATATTCCAGGTAGCGCTTCCTAACTGTGGCCTACTTTAATACGCGCCCGGCCAGATATTGCGGCGCTTCGATTCCATCCCGAATCGAGTATAGTAGGCCCAAACCGTAACACTGCCCCCCTCTTAAAGCTGATCGTCCCGATCCGCTTCATCTAGTCCCTGGTATTTCTTGAGTCTGTCCAGATGGACAATTTTCATCTTGCCTTTGGGGCTGCGTTGGACTCTGTACGCGACGTCATTTAACCTTTTTACCACATGGTAAGGTCCCTCCCAGTGTCGTTGCCATCTTTGACTTAATCCTTTGCTCCTCCTGGGTTGAAACATCCACACAGCATCACCTTCCTTATAATTGCCACCAGTTGGTCTGTGGTCCAGCGTCATCTTCATACGGTCGTTGTTTGGTTTCATCTTCTCTCTCTCAAGTTCCCGAATTGTGATGGATCCCTTCTGTAACGAACACTGGTCACACCGTTTACACCATTCCTCAACGTCCTTTCTAAAGTTAATCCAGTAAAATCGATCTCTTATTCTAGCCAAAGTCTGGTTTACTCCAAAGTGTCCTCCTCCGCAACTGTCATGTAGTTCTCGCAGCACATTCTCTTTGCAGGAATTGGGCACTATTGTTTGGTAAACAAAGCGTTTTCCGTCTGGACTTTCCCATTTGCGAGTAATTAAGTCATCTCGCAGTCGAAGCGAATTCCACTGCAACCAGTAACCCCTTACTGTTGGTCCATATCTGGAAATCTGTTGCCAATCCGGTTTCAAATCCTTCTCCAACCATCTTCTGATTACTTTCAAATCAGAGTCTGAGCGCTGTCCTTTTATTATGTCTTCCTTAGAAACGCTGCTCTTCATTCTTTTTGTAGCCTCTTTATCTGTCACCATCGCGATTTGACCAATCCTCCAACCATTATGAATTTGTCCTTTCCGGTAACTTAAATCACTATCCAAAGCTTGACGATCCTCTACATATCGCGGTAAATGTCTTTCTGGATTCTTCATTTCCTGCTCCTGGTTACGCCAGTTCTGCGGGGTCGGTAAACGAGACTGCTGTCTGCAATTCCATTGGTAATGTCCTTTACGTCCACAAATATAACATGTAATGTTTCTTTTAACAGAGGAGTTCCGGTGATTTGTTCTAATGTCCTGATTTCGTCGGCACTGTGGGTTTGGAGAACAAGACCGCTGTCTGCAATTCCTTCTAATGTGTCCCGTACGTCCGCATCGATAACACTCCACTCTCGTGATCGGACGTGATCGTTCCAACTGTCTGGACTGACCATTTCCTAATGCTGCCATTTGTTGCACTAATTGTCCGAACATTGATTCAATTTTATTTATTGATGTAGCAACATGATCGGTTGGCGGTACTCTTTCCTCTTGAATAGTCTCTGGCTTTAAATCATTGCACGCAGCTTCAATTTCCAGCGCTCGAATCAGTAATTCGCTGTTGTTGCTCCCTTTGAACATCTTCAGCCATTTCTTTACCTCCGGATCTCGAATCCCATCTACAAAATACTGTGCCACAAGTTCTTCTTGGATTTCATCCGGGACGGCTGGGTAAGCCAGATGCACAAGGCGACGAATTTCGGTTTCAAACTCTTCCAGATTTTCACCAGTTTTCTGCTGTCTTGCCATTAATTGCGTTCGATACAGTCCTTTCTTATGTTGATCCCCATAACGATGTTCTAATGCAGCTACTAATGCTTCATAGTTGCTTTGTTGGGCGATAGGCAGAGTCTGTAACAGCTCCAATGCAGGTCCTCGTAATGCCACCACCAGTGCTACAGCCTTTTCCTCGTTACTCCATCTATTTGCATTTGCAGCGGCCTCAAATTGGAGTTGGTACGTTGCCCATGAAGTTTGACCGTCGTATGTGGGAGGCTTGATTTTGTTGAGCCCGTTTCCGGTGATCACTGTAGAGCTGGCTCCTCTGCTGTCAATTTTCTGCTCTAAGTCGCGTAGCTTTATCTCAACATCATTCTGAATTTTATTAATGTCCTCCCGAACATCAATCTGAATTTTACTAATGTCGTCCCGAACATCATTAATGTCTTCCCGAACATCCTTTAATTTTTCCTCAACATCACACTCCATCTTTTTAAGACTATGGGTTACATACTCTTGAATTTCTGTTTTGGTCCCCGCTAGACCGTTCAATATTTCTACGTTACGTTTTTCTTGCATTTCTATATCTTGTTGTCTCATTCTTTCTTTTTCTTCTTTGTCTTGTTGTCGAATTCTTTCTTGTTCTTCCTTTTCTTGTTGTCGAATTCTTTCTTGTTCTTCCTTTTCTTGTTGTCGAATCCTTTCTTGTTCTTCCTTGTCTTGTTGTCGAATCCTTTCTTGTTCTTGTCGAATCCTTTCTTGTTTCTCTTCTTGTTTTTCCTTGTCTTGTTGTCGTTCTTCCTTGTCTTGTTTAAGCATTGCCATAATAGCTGCAAATTGGGCCTCCATGTTTGCACTTTGACGTCTTGTTATTGGCATAAAATAAATTTAACACACCACTGTTCCGAAAATCTCTAGTCCGGTTCTGAACACAAGTCTTTAACCCGAAGTTTAGTTCCAATTCACGTCGCACTAACGTCTGATCGCACTTCTGACACCAATTGTTACGATTTTCCCGTGGGTTCACACAAAGTCAGTTTAACTGAACAATTAATAAATTTATTAACACTTCAAAACACTCCGTACAATAATTAACACAGCTACTAAAAACACTACTACAATTCCACAATTATTCCACTATTTAAACTTTACCGCGTTCCCAAATTCACTACTACACTACACTCTAAACTACTCTCTGTCGTCGACGACGCCGCTTCTTTTATATTCGCAAACCACGTTCTAGAATGACCGCGAAACGCTTCGCGGGTTGCCTTGACCATTCAAGAATATTCCAGGTAGCGCTTCCTAACTGTGGCCTACTTTAATACGCGCCCGGCCAGATATTGCGGCGCTTCGATTCCATCCCGAATCGAGTATAGTAGGCCCAAACC
Organism: Ips nitidus; assembly: GCA_018691245.2. NCBI lineage: Eukaryota > Metazoa > Arthropoda > Insecta > Coleoptera > Curculionidae > Ips > Ips nitidus. The sequence continues at coordinate 4,350,309 of CM042798.1, forward strand.
GTAACAATATATATCCCATATTTACAGAAGGAACCCAGTCAGGATTGTCCTTATCTTCCAATTTGGCTGGTTCGCCTAAAAAAACCAAACAAAACTGACACAATACACTAAAATTAAAACAATATTTTATTTAACCATACTTCGTTAGATGCTGTACTACTGACAAATAATAATAATAGATACCTGAGACAGTGATTTGCACAAATTCGTGCATTATTAAGGAAGGTTTTACTTAAATCCCCACGTTTTGAAGCGGCAACCCATTTAAGTCGACGTTCTTTTGACAAGGCGTTTAGTTGTTCTCCCCGGTTCTTCAACGCTTTGGGAATCTTGAAAAATCGAACTTTATCCCTTTCTGCTCTATTTCCACAACTCACGACTAAACAAAACGACGGCATTTTTCTACAATCTTCTGAACTCAATCGAAAATTTCTATGGTTTACATTTAGCTAGTGGGTCTGTATGCCCCCCCGGCAATATGGCTGACTTACGTTTGACGTTTCTGACGTCACCTCGAAATGGTCTATTAATTCAAATTCAAAATGTTATTGAGACATTTTGGAACAATAGTAGTCAGCTATTTCAATCTAAATTTTTTTGAATTTTTCTCATAAATATTTCGAAAACCGGTGATTTTAGAGATACTAGTAATAATGCGGGGGAACCTTAAAAGGTCCGGCAATTTAAGGCCCTTTTCGCCGTTTTCCCTCAAACCCTCCCCACCTTACCACCCCCGACCTACGCCACCCAGACGTCTCGTCTCCCTGACGAAGGCAAGGATCCGTCCCCAATCCAAGGAAGACAGTTCCCTGCAGGAGAGTGTAGAGGCCCAAGAAAGCGCCTCCTGATAGACGACCAGCGATGGCAGACTTCTAATAGGTAATATGATGTTTCCTCCGCCGTTTCACATTGTGAACAAACAGAGCTATCACCAATTCCTAGTAGATGCAAATGTCTGTTTAGCCTACAATGGCCTGTCAGAACTGCAACCAGTGTTTTTAAGACTCATCAGCGACTCCTTGACATCAACCATTTGGATTTTGCCTTGGCGTCGCTTGGGATTCCAATCAATTCCTTGGCTTGTCTGCACCCTTCCGCCTTTTTCCACGTCTCTGTGGTACCTTCAAGCGCCTAGTCACTTAGTGCGCTTGCTACCTGTCTGTTGCTTAATCCTATGCGAGGTTCGGCAGTTATAGGACTCTCAGGAGACCCGAGCCGGGCCAGTGCATCGGCCCGCTCGTTTCCCACAAACCCCATATGTGCCGGAATCCACACTAGATTTACCTGCTTCTGCTCTGCCACTTTGTTCAGGGCATCCCAGCATTCCTGAATCAGTCTGTTGCCCATCCTGGCACTACAAAGTGCCTTTAGGACGGCCTGACTGTCGGAGTAGATCTCGATCACTCCCTCTCGTCCGTTAGAGATACTAACTATAGGTATATAGTGTTTTGGTTAGACCTGTTTAGTTATTGGGAAACAGATATTTGGCTTCCAGTTGTTACTTGGCTATACTAGAAAAAAGTTAAGTCGACTTTGAGACTAATTTTTTGCTGCAGGTAGCGACCTATACGCGCTGGCAATGAGTTGATAATCAAATTTGTCATCCTCGAAAACTTCCGAATATTTAATTTTAGCAAAAAACTCCAAGTTGTTCGTGAGTTATCGTTATCGAGTATTATTAGTTAAAAAAGGACCATTTAAAAAAAAAATAACTTTGACCCTTTGTATTTCTGTTTCCGTTAACTTTTCGTCTGAGTGAAGTTATCGAATCGAATTATTTTGGTACCAGAAATTCGCCATTTAATTATTTACCACTACTTATGGGACTTGTATAATAATTATTTAATTACGTATAATTCTGATACTCCGTTGATAGTTAGCCATTTAGATATCGTTTTCATTCAAATAAGGTAAATAATGATTTATGATAATCAGAGCTGTCGCAATTACTCAAAAAAAGTAATTAAATTACAATTACCAACTATTCTCAAATTCGTGAAAGTAGTTGAATTACAAGTAGTCAATGTTTTTAAAATGTAGTTGAACTACCAATTACTTCAGTAAAGTAGTTGAATTAATAGACAATTACAGTAGTTCAACTACTGGCATTAATTCAATTACTGATAAAATGTAATTGAACTACTAAAAAGTAATTTATTTATTGGCAGTAGTAAATGTACAGGGTGTCCAAATAAGAGTGGCACTCGGCTTTTTTGACTTAACGTTTAATCATAGAGCTTTGAAAAAAAAAATTTTGTTATAAAAAGGGGCCAAAAGAATCGCTAGAAAATATTTTCAGTTTCAGAAAATGTCCTCAAGAGGGCGTACTAACAACTTTAACTTAAAAAAAGTGCATATCTCCAAAATTTCAAATACAATGGCACTTTGAAAATAAACTGCTCGTCAAAAAGAATGGGACAACAAAATTTTTGCTCTTTTTTGAGCGGCTGCTTCTTCAAATTGATTTACTTGATTCTAATAATTTTTTTGAGGATTAAAAGGTATTTTCTTCCTCTTTCTTTTGACCTAAATGATCTTTTTGAGGTGCCACGGATCCGAGTATACAGGGTGTGACTGAGGTGTAGTCAAAAAATGAAAAATTCGGTCTAACGCCATTTCTCGCAAAAATTTTTTTTACGTTTTACAATAGCCTTAATCGAGTCTTGCGGTCAATATCTCTAAACGTTTTCGCCAGTTTGGCGATTAAAGGCCGTTTACAAAATTTAATGCAAAATTTTTAAAATGTGGTTACTTTTGATTCTCTTGTTTAAAATTAAACAATTTCTTTAGATCTTTTGTGGAAGAAGAGCGGGATTAGCAAGTTTACACTTAAAACTACCCAATTTAAGTAAAAAACATACACTGCGAGATACAGGGTGACCCAAAAAAAAATTTTTAAGAAAATCATATGTTTTATCATAAATCTTAGCATGTTCAGTCATTTTAATGGAAAATAATATTGGATAGAGAAGCACACTATTTGTTTAGTAATCCATCCATCATATCTTTTTGTTTATACCGGAAGTCGATCACAACTTTCTTATTTTAAATAGAACACCCTATACAGGGTAATTCAAATTCGACCCTCACCATTGGGATCTCGGAAACTATAAAAGATACGAGAAAGTTTAAATTGGGGCAAAGTTGCGCAATATAAAGCTCAACCAAATGCCGTTTTAAAAATTTCGATTTTCCGAGTACTTCCGAAGATATCCGGAAAAAACTGAAAAATTGATTTTTTGTTATTATTTTTTTCTAACCTTATTTGAAAAGATATCCCAAAACTAAAAGCACCTTTTCATTGCCACTTTTTCCCAGCTATTCGATGTTGGATTCAAATTTGCCACACGACGTTTCGTTTTTTGGCAGCCATCATCAACTTTCTTTTTTCTTATGGGCGCCATATTGGATTTTTAGCCCACCAAATAGTACGTTTTATTCTGATTTTAGTGATGTATAATAACTTATGATTTGCTTCATAAATAACAAAATAATTCAATAAAAACTAATTTTACCTTAGTTAGCTTTGAGTTAATGAGACGTTTTATGAAGATTATTTCCTTCCTATCAATTTTGACCAATCGCTATCAAGAATTAGTATAACAAATGTAAATTTTAAGTGGAAAAATCACTTGTCAACAACTGTCAACTTAGCTGTCAGCAGTTTTTCCGGAAAAAAAATCGAAAAAATTGCACACTCCTCACAACAACATAAAGAATAGTGTTACCCTTTCTAGCTTGAAAGTTATTGTTCTTATTAATTATTGTTCTTATTGTTTTAATTAAAATAAAATGTTTATTTAACTCAGGAAATAATCTTACCAAATATCCCTCGTGCATCTAATTTTTCCTGTGGAAAAATTAAATGAACATACTTAGTCACAAAGGTGTACACGTGACTTAAACTGGTTTATTCACTCGAAGAGCTTAGGCCACTCGCTACGCTCGTGGACCTAGTTGTTCTTTTCGTGAATAAAAAATGGTTTAAGTCACTTGCTGTATAAATAACTATTAAATCACTCTGAATAACATTCGCCTATTGACAGATGTAAACAAACAAACATCAATGTTACATCTACGGTCCACGGGGCGGGGTTCAAATTTAATAGAACTGTAATTTTAGTTTTTTTTTAATATAAGAAGTCGAAATTTAATAAAATACTGTATAAAACACGTGACTTAAACCGGTTTATTCAATCGAATAAATATGAATGAATAAAAAATGGTTTAAGTCACTTGTTGTATAAATAACTATAAACTTGCACATAACATTAAAAAAAATCTAAATTTGGCAAAAAATGAATTTCCTAAAATGATGTTTTTTCTCTTGGAAACATAAATGTTAGGTTAGGTTAGGTTAGGTTAGTTGACTTGCTCTAATGATCGTCCGAATTAACGTGTTTGACAAGTACTGTCAAAAATAATGACATTTTATAAAACGGGCCATTAACTCAAAGCCATAACTAAAGTAAAAATAGTTTTTATTGAATTATTTTGTCATTTATCAAGCAAATCATAAGTTATTATACATCACTAAAATCAGAATAAAACGTACTATTTGGTGGGCTAAAAATCCAATATGGCGCCCATAAGAAAAAAGAAAGTTGATGATGGCTGCCAAAAAACGAAACGTCGTGTGGCAAATTTGAATCCATCATCGAATAGCTAGGAAAAAGTGGCAATGAAAAGATGCTTTTAGTTTTGGGATATCTCTTCAAATAAGGTTAGAAATAAATAAAAACAAAAAATCAAATTTTCAGTTTTTTTCGGATATCTTCGGAAGTACTCGGAAAATCAAAATTTTTAAAACAGCATTTGGTTGAGCTTTAAATTGCGCAACTTTGCCCTAATTTAAACTTTCTCGTATTGCTTATGGTTTCTAAGATCCCAATCAAATGGTGAGGGTCGTATCTCTTATGGTTTCTAAGATCCCACTCAAATGGTGAGGGTCGAATTTGAATTACCCTGTATATTATAACATATTTGGATTCCTCACATGCAGCCTAATAAAAAAATGTTTATTCTCAAATAAAACGAAATGGGTTGGATTTAGGTATAGGCAAGTAAATTGAAACGTATAGTAGTTTTTAATGCTCAAAATGATTCCGTCATAAAAAATGTGAGTTTCTATTTAAAAAACTTGAGATTTTTCATTGTTTTTAGTGGCAAGTTTATGATTTTTTTTTGACGACCCTGTATACAAATGACTCATTACGCACACTCAGTTTAATAAAACGATCCTTTATTTACAATAACCCAAAGTTTTATTGCAAAATAAAATACGCTTTTGACAGAGTACAAAAAGATGTTGAGCGTTGCAACTGTCAATTTTGGAAAAACATCAAATATTTCGAAAACGGCTAGAGATAGGCATAGGGCATTCTATACAAAAGTTGGTCAGAATTTTGTGAGGAATCCAAATATGTAATAATATATAGGGTGTTCTATTTAAAATAAGAAAGTTGTGATCGACTTCCGGTATAAACGGAAGTGCAACCATCTTGAAAATATTTTAGTTAGATTGGGCATGCCCACATCAGTATCCTGCCTAATTTTCAAAACTCTCCTATTTATGCTTTTTCCAATATCAATCGATGTCTTTCGTCGTGGGACACCCTGTATAATATTTTATTTGTAACCTAATTTGAATACAGTGTCTACATTTTACTACAAAAAGCTCGGAAAAAATGAGGTTAAATTAAGGTTATTTAGGTATTTAAATTGCGGTAAAGTTGAGCATATTTAACCTTTGTCAAAAATGTCATTTTCATCTGCAATTCCGAAACCATTAACTAATTTACAAATAGTGCAATTGGAGTAGTCAATTGTAATTCAGAAATAGTTTTAACTAAAAGAGTATATTAAGTATAATTTAGTTTCCTAACTTTACTTGTGGTATGATGATTTATTCCAAAATGTTATCCCATCAAACTTATATGGTAATCCAGTCGGCTTACTAACTTTAAGTGCACTTTATAAAGTCAAACCCGCTTTCCTCTCGAATTTTGAACTCCACAAGACCATTATTCTGGCAACGGGAGATTGTTCAACAATTGTCCCTGGTTCTCTTAAACCTTATTTTAAAAATATGTCACCGCCATCCGTCACCGATTCCGAATTTTAAAACTCGCGCAACTCCTATTGTTTAAATCAGTAAAACAACCCTGGATTACCCATCATTTCTAACAGAATTGACCTTACATTATTATAGGACATTTGCGACACGCTTCTTTTTTAATATGGTTTATTAACCCCTTGTAATAACTCATTAAAATTTGATTTAAAATTTGTATGGGCTTGAAAAGACATTAAGGCCCAGTTGTACAATCGCAGTTCAAAGACCGGTTCAGTTGAACTGCAACTAGTAGTTGAACTTTTCCATAAGAAATGCATTGCTGTCAAAGTGACATTTCTGACATAAACCAGGTTCAAAGGTTGAACCACTATTGTACAACTGGGCCTAAGTATTTATTTATTTAAACCGAGAAGGACATATTTCTATAATAATTAAAATACGTTTTTTTTTTTATCCGTTATCTTATAGAAATATCGTTTCAGTATGAATACCTACTGTAAATAGTAATTAATTCATATTTGAAAGGAAATTGCAATGTTTATCACTGATAAGTTTTTATACACGTAAATGTCCTTGTTTCAGCAAGTATGACTTTTGGTTCCGGTTGTCATTCTTTTTTTGATCTGTGTTTTAGAAGCGTCAAAGGATCGTTGTTGTTGGATTTTATCAGTAGTGATGGTATAGAAGTTCAAACAACGAGACACTTAACTAATTAAACCATTAATTATATTGTGTGTTGTTTATAAGGGGACAGGAGACTAGACAATCAGCTGTTTTCATATGACGTTATATTCGCTACCGGAGTATATCGGGTACCAACAATCGTCGCCCGATTCGTCTACAACAGACTGGTATTCGTTGATTAAGTAGGGCGCGCGCGAGGTTCTGATAAGGCAATAAAATTGTAGGATTTTATTGTTTTTTCTTTTGTTTTCTTAAAACCAGGAACTGTATAAATTTTGCATGGGACAGCCAGTGTCAATTCGTGCGGTATTGTGCTGAGTTTTAGTGGTTTTGTGGTAGCTTAATGCAACATTTTGCGGTAACATCAAATTCTACAAGTCACATGTTTGAAGGGTTATTAACTTTGTTTGATAATCAATCAATGTATTGCTTTTATACCTAAAATATTGCCGCGTTTACACAAATTTTGTTGGAACATGTGTCCAGACTTAATAATGCAAAGTTGTTTCTGTAAATCAAAACTACTGATTGTTTTTTAAGTTTGTTTTGGCAGTTTTTTGTAACTTTTTCTTCATTGAAACATGAGTTAGTGATATGAGATTATAACAGTCTTCATTGCATTAGTTTATCAACCTGAGCTAAACATTTCAACCAAAAACAATTAATAGCTTCCTATCCGATTAGTATTTTACTTTAATTTCCGCTTAGACCTTGTTTAGCCCTGGAACAAATAACCACACTCCACACCGTAACTAACCTAATTGTTGACCAGTTACAGGAGAATTAAATAAAATTAATACTTTAAATTGCCGTCAGTTTGGTAATTTACTACTAACATGCATACAGTATTGATTAGCAAACCAAATTTTTTTGTTTCAAGTGAATTAATCGTTTTTCCTTTCATATACGTTTGAGGACTTTGCTTTTTCAATGCGTCATGTTCAAAGTATGGAAATATAATGCACAGCCAAGTTTAAAATTATATGAAGTTGTAATACAAGGTGTCCCAGTCTAAATAGAATCATTTTAAATGCTTGTAACATTTAAACTGGGTTTACTATCCACTTTGCCACTTTTGCTAGCCAATTTTGGACATGTGGTATGTTTTGTCTTCCTTCCTCTACTAAAGTTAGAGAAAAACGAGAAATTTCCGTTTAATGCAATCACTTCAGTTATGTTTCCCGTTTTTCCTTTTTTGGCATAATTTTCACACCTCATAATGTGTAAAATGGGTTTTAATTCTATGCGCCATTCTCAGTTCTATCAGTTTTGTGTTATTTGTCTTTCATGATTATTGTGTGTCTTAGCTGCCATTTCTTTTAAGTTTTTATGCATCTAGGAAATGATTGCAAAATGTTGTAAAACTTAAGTAAGCTCCCAACAGAATATCGTTAAAATAAACAAATATCGTTTTAAAGGTTGACATTTTAAGCCAGACGCAATTATGGATATGTACTCAACCTGACCATAAATTGTGGTGAAAACGTAGAAGGCATATTTGCAGAGACTATTCTGAGAATGTTTTATTATCAGGAGTCACTGGGTTCAATATGATTAGATTAGGTAGATTTTTGAAGATTTAATAATGTTGTCCTATAGCTTTTGCAAGATTGAAAAGAGTTTAACTAAAACTAAATGTAATTAACGAGATAATTCCAGTGTGTTAAAGCTATAAAACATCTTAATTAAAGTTTGTTTAGAATTTCACTGAAAGCGCCCTGTATATTTTCAATAATTTTAAAAGAAGCAAGTAAATGTGATTTTTGTTGTGTCCAAGCGTTTTTTGCTCAGGTGTTTCGTTTACATTTGCTTCTTTATTTGTTACATTCAAAACGTTTACCTGTCGATTACATTGTTACTTCGTCTTATTGTTTCATCACTTTACCAAAAAAATCGTATTTTACCTATAGTGTAATCAATAAGAATTATCTGATCACATTCGATCGATTATGTCTACATTTAAATGTTCAGAACTATTATATTTTTGCGGAAAATTACTTGGAATGTGGTTTTGAATGGAAAATGTAGTGGGTCAAAGTCGTTAACACCGTTAATTATTTTGTAGTTTTTCTGTTTTAGAATAGTATTATTCATTCGATTTGAAAGTACCAGTCGTTTAATTTAATCAAAAATTATAGGAAAAATTACCTAAAATATAGTAAAACAATTTTTAAGTACGGTAAATTATTTTCATGTAATCACCAGTATTTATGTTTTTTTTTTTTAAATTTTTATGACCGTGTTTTTATGTTCAGCATATTAATGGTACTGTCTTTGTTAGGAAATCCTACTAATTTCTAGAATAAATTCAGCTTTAGGTTAAATCAATACTAATTAATTGTGTGCGAAACTATTTCCGTTTTTAACGACTCTATAAATCAAAATCCAATGTTGTTTCTAAATGTATACTACCAGTGTAAGGCCTTAAAAGTAACGGGTCTTGTAGTAACATAAATATGGATGTTATGAACGTTACCATGACCTATTTAGCACATTCTACAGTTTGTAGTAAAAACTAATGATACATTATTAAGTTCTTTAGTTGTTATTGCTAATCAAAATCGTAAGATCACATTGATTATTCTTCTAGCCTATGCGATATTAATACTCAGCTTAACAGATTTGATTATCTGTATAAATTTGTACGTTTCTGTAGAGTAATTTTGGAACTATCCATTATGTTTCTTATCTCAAAATCCATTGTCGAAAGTAACTTTAAGCTCTTAACAACAAAGTAACTAATTTTTTAATTGCTTATAATCTTATGAATGAATACAACTGTACCAAAAATATTAATTTTCAATAGCTGAGTGATACTCCTTCAAAATATCATCATGTGATTTGTGGAATATTTCAAATGGAATATTTTTCCTGTTTACTTCCAGTTGCGTGAATGTGTGTAGTTTCTATAATGGAATTTTAATTGTGACGATGCAGTTCAAATATAAGCGGGACAAAGTGATGTTGATGTGACTTGGAAATTTCCAAACGAATCAATCAGAATGTCTGGTTATTTCCGTTGGATGAAAAGCAAGAATAGCTATGATATTCCCTATCAGAAACCTAGAAGCAATTCTTTGGACCCGAGAAGTTTAGAAGCGTCGGGTATTCGAAACTTTACTTCCACCTATCAAGGTAGTAAAGATGATCTTATTGACTTGGTAGGTACAACAAATTTACGACCTAAATAGTTCTGACTGTATAGAATTTGTTTATCAAAAATGTAATATGATATTATGTTGCTCTTTTTCTCCTCAGGTGTGTGAAAAGCACTATTTTGCAATTCTTACCCTTAAATTTCTATAAAATATGTTATCAGTCACTGTCGGAATTTATTATTTTAGCTACGGTAATTACTTTTGCATACCCAACCATTCAATTAAACAATTTGTGGTATTTTATGCGTTTTTTTTTAAGTATGCTGTTATAAACCATGACCCATTTAAAACAATGCACTACTATAGACAGCCAACAAAATTCTCATTTAAATACCTATTTTTCTCACCGTTAACCACATAATTTCTAGGTAGTTTGTAGATTGAAAATGTCGCTGCTATCGAAAGCTTACTTAGAATAATTATGGGTGTTTATAAGTAATGTCAAACAACCACATTTAGTATTTTTTTAAGTTCTTGACATTTCTATCCAGATTAAATACTTTTGTACTCCTGCACTGGGTGTGATATAAGTAGAGTAGAATTCTAATTATCGACTATATTCTAGGTGTCGGACATTCTATGCACAAAGAGCTAGAAAGCCAAAACATGACGAGAATTAGAGACCTTTAAGAGGTGCCAAATTCACGCGATGTTGTGGCTTTCTACCGGTTTGAGCACAAAAGGAACAATACCAAGAATATGATAGACAAATAGAATTCTACTCTACCTACATTACACGGAGTCCCAGTTCGATATGACATCAGTTAATTTGCTAGGCAATTGGTTAATTTACAGCCTATGTTTTAATAAAAAAAAGTCCTGGTTCCATTTTTTTTAATGTTTTTATTATAGTAATGTTTGCATTCTGTAAATTAGTCCAATTGATAGCCGTTAATAAAGTTGTGAAAATGGTTCTGTTAATTAAAATATTGACCTGCAAACAGTTTGTTTACACAGAAGTTTTCATGTGAAAGACTAATAGTTAAGATTTTGGCTTATTTGTAAGGCTTGTAGCAGTGGGTCTAGAAGTATAATATAGAAAAGAATAAGTATTTTAAAATATCATGAATAAAAAAGAGACTTCTTTCTTAAAAACTCGTAAAATCTTAATACTTTGCATAATTTCATAATGGCTTTTCACTTGTCTTATGGAATGTAGTAACAGGGTGTCCCATAAGTAATCGTAAATAATTGAAATAATTTAACAGCAGATTTCTAGCTCTTGACAACTGGAACTGGGTTGCAGTAGTATTGGGCTCAATGTATTTATGAGACAAATTTAAGAAAGTTTTGGTTGAAATAACTGTCTATTATTGTTAGATCAGAAAAATCTTGTAGAATAACTCTTTTTAATTCTTTTGTCAATTTTTTTTGTTTTAATCTGGCAGAAATACCATTCTTAGCGAAATAATTGTATAAGTTTGGAAATCCTATTACATTTTTAGGTAGAAGACGTACAATTAATTTCCGAACAGCGCAAACTGCGAACAACAAATAAAAATCAACCGAGTTTATTAATTCCGATGAAAATCGTGCGTAAAAAGATTCAAAATTCATCAACTTTGACCATCATATTTTGAGTTGCCTCAACCGATCCAAATTTTAGAATATTTGATATTGAGGATAAAGCATCCTATGCAATGCATTATTCAAATATTGACACTGAAATCTAATTAATTAATTCGACAGATACAAGCTTTAGGGTTGAGTGTTTTCTTACTTTTATGTTGTTGAAGGTAGGAAATTAATGGCTGATTGCACTAACGTGTTTAAGGAAAGCTAAGTTGAGTGAGATTTGAATGTAACTGATAAGATGTAAAGGGATACAGTTAAAATAAAACCTATCCTAAAATTTCCTCAAAAAAGATTCCTCTTATCTCACACTCCATTCTCTAACTCATTCATTAGGGACTTTAGCACCGCCCTGTAAATGTTTATCAAGTTGGATAGACTAAATTAATGTTTTGCACCATGTTATATTGACGCTAATAATTTTGCGTTTAATTAGCACTTCTTTATGAATAATTACTGGGTGAAAAACCCAGCATTATGGTTTGATGGATTTAATTTTGCTAATTATTACCCACATAATTAAGTTATAACATAATTGATTTTACGTTTTATATTCTAATTACTCAGAATGTCCTACGATGACCGCGATAATTAATTTGATGACAGAATTAAGTTAAAAAGTGAATAAGGGTGAAGCAAATTTGTAGTTTTTTTTATATACAAGGTGTCCGGATTTGGAGTGTTTTGACAGGAAAACACAGGATTTTTGAAAAAACATTAATGGCGAAAACCGTTTTTCGATATCTTGTCAGTTTGCGACGCTAGATGGCGTTTTTCAAATTTCGCCCATTTCGAAAACTCTTCACAACTTTTTTGTTCTTAACTAATATACTAAGATTAATTTAAAAAATTAGTTACTTTAATGTGTGTGAAAATACTTAAAACAGTAATTTGTTATTGGGTCGTCTATATCTCTTACTCATTGCAAGTTAACTTCATATTTTAGTTATTTGTAGGAATAACTGTAGACATACTTACATCGTAGTAAATTTTTAAAAATTTACATTTTTTTAAAGTTATATTCGATTATTAGTTTTATTTAAAATAAGAAAGTTACGTCAACAATGGAATCACGTTGAAAAAGTGCTTTACAAATGCTTTTCTACTCCTACAGGGATATTGGTTCATTCCTTAACAGTTTAGAGAACGGATAAGTAGGCAATTGCCAACGGTTGAACGAATACAGAATTTTAGACTTTCCGCAATTGTGCGATATGAAATAGACCAATCACAGGCAGTTTTCAGCGTGCGATATTAAATAGACCAATCACAGACAATCTTCAGCGTGCTTCATGAAATAGACCAATTACAGCTAATCTTGAACGTAAACAAAATAATTCTTCTGATTGTCATCTTCACTGACAGTTGGCATCAAAACATTGCATTTTGGCTTATGTTTTGAGGCAATGAAAAAGCCGTTCAAGTTTCAGTTAGTGTTCAATTAAAGAATAAAAACATCTACTTTATTATATGATAAAGCAAATGATACAAACAATTTACAATGAATCAAATCCATTCAACACCTCAACCTAAAAGACGTTAAGTTAATCAGCTGTTCCAATTGCGCTATACGCAGCAGAATCCTGGACCTTAAAAGCCACAGACATCGCCAAGTTGGATGCGTTTGAGATGTGGGTCTGGAGAAGACTACTGAGGATTCCCTGGACAGACCGCAGAACTAACGTATCCATACTCGAAGAACTTATTAACATCCAAGTCAGATAGTCAACTAAAATCAAACAACTGATTCTCAAGTATTTTGGACTTGTCAGCAGGAGGAAAGATGACAATCTTGAAAAACTTATGGTCCAAGGGAAGGTAGAGGGAACACGACCTAGAGGACGTTCTCCAAAACGATGGCTGGACCAGGTGAAGCAGTTTACAGGAAAATCTTTCCAAGACAGCATTAGAAGCACATCAGATAGAGAGGAATGGAGGGAAACTGCTAAAAACACAACATGAGACTAACATAGGATCACGACGCTTCAAACATGAAGCTAACGACTGGAGAGAGAGAATCAGCTGTCACCCGGTGACAATCCGGGACACTGGTCAAATTTTGGCGTTTCGTTCAAACATTGAGTATTTGTGTGAAATTTGGTAATTAATTCCAATTGGTCCTAGAAAAAATAGCCTGTAAAACTCGGGAGAATTGTCCATATCACCCTCGTCCGATTGAGCACTCTGCTTTCGGCGTCGTGCTCAAATTTTTGTCCTCGTGCGATAGGGACATCTTATTCACCCTTGTTGTACAATATTTGTGTTTCACTTCGATATTTTCATAAACAAAAAAGTTGTGAAGAGTTTTCAAAATGGGAGGGCGAAATTCGATAAACGCCCTCTAGCGCCGCAAACTGACAAGATATCGAAACACGGTTTTTGCCTTCTTTTTCATTTTTCCTATCTAGCCGGAAAATGGGCTTTTCCTTTCCTGTCAAAACACACTAAATCCGGACACCCTGTACATATTATATTTTTGAATTTTATTCACTAATGTTTTTCTTTTTTTTTCAGAAGGCTAACCAGCATTTGGGTAAGTACCACACAGTTTGTCATTTAGTAGCTTCATAGGAAGGTTATTGCTTGAATTACTTTTGATTTAGAGGGTCTATATTTTTGTGCTGTTTAAAAGCGCCATCTTTTGCGTATCAATAAAACTATTACACACGACTTCTAATACTAACTAGAAGTCTGTTTTAGCGCGGGTTTGGTTCGTAAACGTAGTAACAGATGGCAGCTACTACAATATGCTAGTTTTTGTAGGCTGGGTCTATTGAAGAGTATTATGATCAATTAATTAATATGAAAAAACTTGCACTTTTTATAATCCTCCTAGGTTTGAACGAACTTTATTAAGTTGGTATAAAAGTATAATCGATTCGTGGATTAGAATAGTACGTACCTTGCATTTTAGGACGTACAATTTTTTATGTCGACCTTCATCATGTTGAATTGTTGATATATGGAAAGTTTTTATGTATTCACGATTTGGAGAGCAATATGGCAGCGTTGCTGTTCTAATGCGCAACATTTGCAAAGGGGGCTCGGCTTCTACGTAATTCTACTAGCGATGTTTTATAACTGACTGGGTGACGGAATTTAAGTTGTATTAGATGTTTACGTTTTATATGTAGTAATGTCATTGTTAATGAGCAGCAAGTGTAACATTTTATTAGTTAACATTGTTCTCTTTTTTCTGATAACAAAGTTTAGCTATTTATTTACCAAGGGCGTTAGAGGGAACATAATGTCCTAAAGCTGTCCCTCGGGCTGTTTCGGCCTGATGGACATTATACTCACCCTAACGCCTGTGGTGAATACAATGTTTTATGTTTCACCTAATTCAGCAATTATTTACTGTTTCTGGAATTGAAAAGTAAGGTATACCTTTACCGGTATGTTGTTTACTGTTTATTTTACCTGAATTTTGTGACTTTGATAGTCCTGTCAGTCAGTGAAAAGGTAGGGAATACGTAGTTTTTATGGCATGAAAAAATAAAAATGTCATTGCTAATATTAAAAAAGGTTTCAGGGCATTATGATAACGCCCGCCTATAATGCCGTCAGGTTGTTATGAACACTATAACCTACATACACCGTTTCCAAGGTATTATGTATTCATAACGTATAAGTGAGACATAAGAAAAGTTGCGTATTTATGATAAATTAGCAAGTGTGATTTATAAAAAAATAAAAATCCTAGAAGCTAGAATATTCAATTTCGATTATAATGAAGTCTTGCACATATTTACTTGTCTGGTTGACGCTAAGATTGGCAGCATATTAACAAGATACAACTTTGGTAAGCCCTAGTTCTCAGGGAGAAAGGTAAAACAAAAGGTATATTTGGCTAACGGTTAACTTGACATTATAAAAATGCCTTAAAGTTGACGTACGTAATATACTTTTAATAAAAGTAGTATGATGGCAACTTTTAATAATAAATTTAATTCAAATTTACACAAATAAGCACGCAAATTGCTTTGCAATTGCAAATCTGAATCGAAAGAAAATTTACGATAATTACCCAGCCATTCAATATTTCTTTTTCAAATATTGCCTGAAGGAGCTTTCTACGTCTGGAACTTCATTCATTTTATAGTGTCAACAAGTTCTAATGGAGTAGCAAATTGACGAAGATGAAGCTGGTAAACAAGGAATAAACAAACATCAAAATGTATTTATTTTCCTTCTTTTAATGTTGTTAAGGATCAGTTAATCGAAGTTGTTTTGAATGGCAAAGTTGGAAAATTCGTATTTTTGGAAAGTGAAGAAATATGTTTACTTTCCTGGGAAAATCGAATTAATGATCTCACAAGTCTAGATTAAAAATACACAAATTGAGTTTCCTGTTTCGTGATTACTGCTGCATCGTTGCTGTTGATTATGGTATAGCATGTCTAACGGGTGGACTAAATAACAGAGCTAAAGCATATTCCTGACATTGCTACTGCAAAATAGATGCCTTATTCGCAATTCGAACTCCCTTATTCGCATTTTCAGTAATTTATATCAAAAGACCTATATGGTGCAAATCCCAGGTCAAATACCTTGGTGGTCATTCTAGATTCCAGGCTGACCTGGAACGAGCACCTTGCAGTCAAAACCGGGAAGGCCCGCAATGCTCTCTGGGCGTGCAAGAAGGCCTTTGATACAACGTGGGGACTCCAGCCGAGAATCCTTCGATGGATCTACTGCGCTGTTGTTCGCCCGATGATAACATACGGAGCGATTGTTTGGTCCGGAGCTATGGATACGGCCAAGTCACGAGCCTTGTTGGACAGGGTTCAAAGACTTGTCTGCGTTTGTATTACAGGTGCAATGAAAACTGCCCCAACAAGGGCACTGGAGCGGCTATGTGGGCTCGAGCCGCCAGGGCAGCCCACAGACTGGCAGGTCTCAATATGCTGATTACAGACTCAGCTGAATCGTGGGGTCATCTCGGGGGCTGGGGGAGGCGTTGAGGGAGTGCCCGGAACTATTGATAAAGCAGGATCGGGTGCCTCCGACGCTTCTGTCAAGCGGACCTCTAAAGTTTGTAGTACCCGAGAGGGAGGACTGGGAATTCTCTCAAAACTCTATCCTCCCGTCGCATGGAGATGTCTGGTTTACAGATGGTTCCAAAACCGTGACGGGAGCTGGGGCAGGTGTGTATGGTGCGACTTCGGGGACGAGGCTTAGCTTCCCTCTAGGCTGCCACTGTACCATCTTCCAAGCCGAGATCTTCGCAATCATCCGATGCGGGGAGTTCATTTTAAACTCACCGCTACGCCGGAAGGATATATTTATCTGTACGGACAGCAAGGCAGCAATGGCTGCCTTAAAAGCTGATTCAACGACGTCTGCGCTGGTGCTGGAGTGTAAGAAAACACTCTTGTCGCTCACGCTGATGGCCAAGGTACGTCTAACTTGGGTTCCAGGGCACTCTGGTGTTAGGGGAAACAAGGAGGCGGACAGGTTGGCCCTTCGTGGCTCCAAAGAGAGACCCGTAAGGCCCGAACCTATTGTAGGACTAGCTGGCGCGGTCGGATCCGCCATTGTGGACCGTATCTTCTGGCAAAGATCCGATATTGCTTGGGAGGAGGCCGGAGGCATGCGGCAGAAGTTCCAAGAAACAAGTCGAAGTCCCTGATGGAATTATCCAGAAAGGACCTCAGTTGTGTTACAGGCTCAGATGAGAAGACACATGCCCATTCTGGGTCTGTCACAGGATCCATTATGTCGCTTGTGTCTGGAAGACGAGGAAACTCTGAGTGCCCGGCACTTGCTTCGGTCAGAAAAGAGCTTTGGGGTAAGGGTGTGATCTAAGAAGGTTGCAAAAATTATATTCTTTAAATTATCATAAAAAACTTAGATTTTAAAGATTGTTTTGAAAGAAGAAGAACTAGGAAGATCTCTTTTATTACACATTAATGTTAACTAGCTTAATTCACCTGCTACTTAAGAATTATTGTGGTTTTTTAAATAGCTGCTTAAAGATAGAAGAAAGAAAAACGATAAAACCCGATTTTCAATGTTATCTATACAGAATGGAAACTTTCAAGATTGTTGATTTAAACCTCAACAGTCAGGAAGAACCAAAGTGCCAAAGGAAGAACCACTTGCCTATCTCCAAATTTGTGATTTATACAACGAAGTCCAAAAACAAGGCCTGTTCAGTTTTCATTGTATCACCCTGTAGATAGAATGAAATCTTATCAAACTTGCTTACAGCAGTTATTTTTAAAATCCACTGGTTGTTGATCTTTTTGCGTATGATGCTTATTTTTTAATTATAATAAATAATATCCATAATTATACGTTCGTTGAGAAATATATCTGCTTTCGCTTCGTTGGAACGAAATTAACATCTACAAACATTTTGCACTTGCTTTGAACTCTATTATTATACGCAGTTTTAATTGAAATTTGAAATGTTTATTGGACATACCGTTAATGTGGTTTAAAATTTAAATTATTATTATTGTTCTGTTTAGAAAAGAACGATCCAAATAACAATTTTTCAAACACCTGCCGGTTTAGTGTTAAGCACCATATTACTATAAAATCCATGATTGATAATAGATTTTAAAATTGTTACATTTGTCATAGTCTCTATAAATCCGATCAAAATATCCTCGTACCAAAGCGTTTATTGATTTGCCCGTGTTGGAATTTTAATCTAAGTAACAATTTACCGCCCACGAATATTTTCAATCATAAATCAGTCAGTTATTACTCCTTTACTGGTAACTCAACTGTGATGAATGAGTTACGGTACGGCTGATTACCGACTATTTGTAAGTTTTAGACAATATTTATGTCATAAAATGTGTTCGACGGGATTTTAATATCGCATAAATTTACTGTGACGAAGCAGTTTTATGTTGGCAATATTGCGAACTTTAACGATCCCGCAACATTTGCAATTATTTTGCAATAAAATGCAGAAAAATTATTTATTTTAATTTCAATAGATTTATACAGACTTTCAGTATTCATACGCAAATTAATCCCATTAATAATCTAAAGTGTTTACTATATTTTTCACTAACCGGTTTGGCTTATTTATTCACCGGTCTTTGAAGTACACTCCTGTTATACAAATTTGCCGATTAATAGCCCACCCTTGCTGGAATTAAATTATTCCTGAGCTTTATGGAGATGATTGCCGAATCATTCATGAGTGTAAATAGGAAACTCATACTTGCTCTAAATGTATGAAGCGATATTATTAACTTTGCCTTAATTTAGAATATTGCATTTGAACTATTGAATTGATCGAATTATTGGAAGTTAATGGAGTTTTTTCATTGCTAATAGTTCAAAGGTTTTACTGTCGTCGAACTTAAACGGAAAAAGGCTTTTATCTTTGAATAAAAATTATATTTTTACGGAAGCGTTTGATGACGTTAGAAATGAAATAATATAATTAACAATTCCAACTATGCAGTGTTATTAGTGTCACAATTTTCTCTGGATAAAGGGCAAATATTTATGATTATATTTAGTCTCATTTCGGTTTATGTAAGATTAACACGCGACTTCCAAATTGCGCCTAAACTTGCTACTTTTAGTTTTTGAACCAATTTTCATGTTTTGATCAATTTTCATGGTTTTGCTCATTTTTTAGTTTTTGAACCAATTTTCATGTTTTGATCAATTTTCATGTTTTTGCTCATTTTTTAGTTTTTGGACCAATTTTCATGTTTTGATCAATTTTCATAATCTTGTTATTTTTTAGTTTTTGAACCAATTTTCATGATTTTGCTATTTTTTTGTTTTTGGACCAATTTTCATGTTTTGATCAATTTTCATGTTTTTGCTCATTTTTTAGTTTTTGGACCAATTTTCATGATTTTGCTATTTTTTTGTTTTTGGACCAATTTTCATGTTTTGATCAATTTTCATAATTTTGCTATTTTTAAATTTTTGGACCAATTTTCATGTTTTGATCAATTTTCATGATTTTGCTATTTTTTTAATTTTTGAACTAATTTTCATGTTTTGATCAATTTTCATGATTTTGCTATTTTTTAGTTTTTGGACAAATTTTCATAATTTTGCTATATTTTTGTTTTTGGACCAATTTTCATGTTTTGATCAATTATAATGATTTTGCTCATTTTTTAGTTTTTGAACCAATTTTCATGTTTTGATGAAATTTAATGATTTTGGACCAATTTTCATGTTTTGATCAATTTTCATAATTTTGCTCATTTTTTAGTTTTTGGATCAATTTTGATGTTTTGATCAATTTTCATGATTTTGCTCATTTTTTAGTTTTTGAACCAATTTTCATGATTTTGCTATTTTTTTGTTTTTGGACCAATATTAATTTAAGGTAATGTCACCGCCGAAAAAATTACATTGTTACCAAAGTGTAGAAATATTGACAAATTTTCAGGTGTATTATTATTTAAACAATTTGTAATTTACTGACAATTGTCAAAATAACTGTCATAAATCTCAGAAGCACGTCTTGTTTCGAAAACCGTAAGAAAACTGTGTTAAACTGTAATTCTTGCAAATTTTGACTTTAGTCACAGATATCACGTGGTTTTGCAGGATAATTTAGCTAGGCAGTCACGTGGCGACTGTCATAAATCTCAGAAACACGTTTTGTATCGAATACTGCAAAAAATCTTTCCTAAACCCTGATTTTTGCAACTTTTGAACACAGTTTGAGAGTCAGGAACAAAATTGCTTACAAACCCACTTGGAGTGAGAAAATCACTGTTTTAAACACATTTTTGGAATCCTCATTAAATTTCCTATCCAATAACCTAAAAATACACTACAAAATTTGGTACAGTTAGAAAAAAAAACAGTCTCAAAGTTTGAATTGCCAGAACCACAGTATTTGTAATTTACCAGTAACGCTCAAATTTTCCTGGTAAAGTATAATATAGCTACTTTACCGGTAATTTACCCATCACTATAATTTAACCAATGTGTACTCCCTGTCCTCACCTATGGATCAGAAACATGGACACACCAAAAAACATGGATAAAGTAACAAAAGCACAAAGATTAATGAAAAGCAGATGTTACATGTAACACTGGAGAAACGAATGGATAAGGGATACAACAAAAGTAGGAGATGTTAAGGAAGTGGTAGCAAAGTCAGGATGGACATTTGCTGGTCACAATGCCAGACAAAAGGACGATCGATGGAACAAATGCATTCTAAACTGGAGACCCTGGGAAAATAAAAGAAGCAGAGGAAGACCCCAGGATGCATATTCTCTGTGGAATGTGACATGATCCCGTCATAGTCAGCTTCTTCTGTCACATTCTATTAACAATTCTCTTCAGAATTCAGTTTCCTGCTTTTAAAAATTAGGTTCCTGATGAGGTGAGCGGATGATCTGAGGAAACAGACTAGAACTAAATGGATAAAGAAGGCGGCAGACAGAAAAACGTGGAAAAGACTGGGAGAGGCCAAAGATGGACCGAAGGAGGCTAAATAGATAGATAGATAGATGGAATCGGACCAGCAGTGTGTTTTACTTTACAATTTTTCTCCGGTTTTTTTATATCTATGTTACATAAGTAAATAGACAAAGTCATCTCCACAGTAAATTTAGTTGGTCTTTTAAACCATAAAATGCCCCATTACATGTTTCGAGCGCAGAATCAGCTCATCTTCAGGGGCTTCATTCTATACAAGGGGACAGCAAACTTTCGGTTACAAAATGGAATACTACTTCACTCATAAGTAAAAAGGTTAAATTTAAGTGAATAGTGCAAATCAAATAATGTACTGAAAATGTATGTTGTACTATAATCTTGTGTACTTATTGGTCTTTATATTATATTGGTGACAGATTGGGGCGAATGATTGAAATGTGAGATATTCAAGGAAAACTTTCATCAAAGCATGACTTGACACCATTTTGACCCGCCTGATTTCAAATTTGCACACTGTTCGTATTCAGTACCCGTGTTGAGGTATTTAAATTTATAATTCCTATACTATGTACTTGCGAATTAAATTGTTGCTTTAAATGTTGAAATTGTCGGTTTTTTATAGATTTGAAACTTACCTTGCTCTTATTTCTTCTTTCTAGTTTTCCAAATTAGTTTCGTTCAGGTGTAGCTTTAAAAAACCCAATCCAAATCATTGATCAATAACGCTCACTTTCTCCAAGGGTCAAAACTAAACATGGATATCACAACCAGCAGCGACACAATTGTGATTTCCGCAAGAAGTCCCTCTATTCTAGGTTACACCCGTATATGTTTCACCATGTGTATGTCAGTTGGTTTTTGAACCTCCTTTCATACAGATGGAGTTGAAGAAGCCAAAATGTCCTGATGAAGCCAAAAAGCATCACCCTAGTTTCTTTCTGTTCATTTTTTTGCGGAATTACCCAACAAACTTTACTGTCATAGTAATCCAGGTTACTTGAGCTGGGTAATCTCGGCCTAACTGAACTATCAGTTTATGATAATCATAATAATTTCACTAGATACACAGAGTCCTTATTGTCTTCTTTCAATGCTGGCATTTTTCGCATTTTTACTAACATCTCTTCTTTTATTTTCGGTTGGATTACCTCTTAAAGAGCGTTTGTATATGGAAATCCTAGTCGAAAGCAAAATTGAAAGTTGCTATGAATAGAAGCGAGCAGAATGATTAGCGCGTCGAGTCAACGACAAAAACGGCACGTGGATGGACCAATTTACGAGACTAGCGGTGTAGGTATAATCGCATTACTTGACGTCCTCCAAAGAGTGTTTGAGTGTTGATAGATTCACTCATTACTTGGTTTGCAACTGAATATTAAACATGGATTATAGCAGCGGAAATTCGAGATTTAACAGCTTCTAGTCGCATTGCTAATACAAGTAGAGTACACCCCAATCTACATTCTTCTTGCAACCAACCGGTATACCAATTTAAACACATAGGCAGCTTCTACATACATAAAAAGCATCAGAGATGCGCTGTTATCTATTCTCGTGGGACCTTTCAGAAAATAAATAGTAAAATGGTATTGACCTTTTTGTAAAACTTCCACTTCATGCCGCATTTCCTTGATTTGCCTTTTCAAATAGAGTGAACAAAATTTGTTTTAACACAAGAGTTGGTTGCTTGTTAGAAGCTATTTTAGTTCTTAAAGTGCTATGTATTTGTTTTTTACAAATTCTTAAGCTACAATTCCTACTACTACCTGTGCTACTACCCAAATTGATGAGTGTGTTTTTTTTTTAATGTTCTGACAGGAAACCCCTTAATATGCTATCTTTTAAGTTCACAACATTGGATAGTTATAGTGTGCTCATTTGGAAAACTTTTTGTTTATCAAAATATTAAATACTCCTGCTATCAATGTAAATTTTGGTAGTAATTTTGAATTATGCACAGAAAATGCAAAACCCTCCTGCATCACTGTTATCAGACATCTGCATGAGTGATTCAATTCAAAATATGACCTTTATA
Source organism: Ips nitidus (assembly GCA_018691245.2). NCBI lineage: Eukaryota > Metazoa > Arthropoda > Insecta > Coleoptera > Curculionidae > Ips > Ips nitidus. Next base: position 4,373,227 of record CM042798.1, read on the forward strand.
GTTTATTTGAAGGCCCAACATCATCTCTGCCCACATTATCCCGGCTGCATTTAAAACCTGTTGAAATTATGCATGGTTGGGGATGCAAACATGTCGGCCTTGAATCAAAATTGAATGCGTAAATTTGCGGCAAAGCAAAATACGTTCCATTTCACTTCCAACTATACGTTTCAAGGCCAGCTATACTCGTGTTGTGCCCCACTGACCCTCCGGCACCGGAAGAATGGAAACCTGTCCCTCTAACTGCGCGGGCACTTTTTAGGGGCAACGTTGCCTCGTAGAGCAAAACTTCTCAGATTTTTCGACATTTGCTATATCAGCTTCAGATTGTTAGAATAACATACAGATCATTTTTGCACTTAACACGTGACTCATGTTTTCAACGTCATAGTAAAAGGTAACTTTGGATTTTGAAATTGAAAAAGCAACATTTTCTTTTCCGTACTTAATAAGGAGTAAAATATGAGTCAATTTTATAGGAAACAGTTCTTTTGTAACTTAATTTTCAACATTATCATAAATGAAAATGTAAACTAACCAATTAGGGAATAGGCATAGTATTTAAGTGTCTTAGGAACCAAAGCCTTAATTACTTACTTTACTGTTTCGTGTCCAAAACAACAACTTAGTGCCTTAATGAATTTAAAGATGTTAGATCTGGAAATTTAGCAAGCCTGAAGTTCCTGTTCCAGTACTAGTATTAATTTTATTCTGGGCCCAATAATGCTCTTTGATGATGAACATACCAGAATTTAAACAGTATATAGAATTTAACAAGCCCCTTTTTGTCTGTTTTGTGGATTTAGCAAAGGCATTTGTCAGGGTTCGACTAGATGGCGTAATGAAGATTCTAGACCAAAACAACATCGATTACCGTTACCAAAGAATTATACAAGAACTGAACAGCAGAAGTAGAACAAAAATAAAAACGAACGATAAACTGACTGAGGAAGTGCAAATCAATACGGACATACAAGTGGACACCCTTAGTCCTACCCTGTTCAACATCATTATGGACCAAATCATTGAAAATTTTGCAGATGATGCGATCCTCATAGCAGAGAACGAAGACGACCTACAACGCCTGTTATACAAGACGAAAGTAACAGCACACAAATTGGTTATCTCTAAAAACTTATAGCAGCTAAAGCCAACTAGCAGTCGACAACAAGATAATCCAGCAGATGAGAAGATTCAGCTATCTAGGAGGTATCAAGCAAAAGAAACCTTGTTGAAGAAGCACGCACACAAGCCATAAAAGCAACAAGGGTCAGCCGGATACTTGGGAGATAACATATGACGAAATAAAGTGATGAGTACCAAAAGCTAGGTGAAGATTTGCAAAACAAGCGTAAGACTTATTTTAACGTACGCCACAGAGATCAGAGCTGAAACATCAACAACGGAAAAAATAACGAGAACGACCGAAATAAACATCCTATCAAGGGTGTTACCATCAGGGATAGAATAAGAAGAGAAGATAAGAAGATGTGGTAAAATGCGCTAGAACAAGCATGCAAGAGATCTTGGAGAGATCATGTGCAAATGATGTCAGAGGAAAGATAGTTAAAGCGGGCCATGGCACGAAAGCTGCAACTCCGAAGGAGGCTAAACGCAACGGACTAATCAGGACCAGGTCCTGTTATAAGAAGAAGAGGTAAACCATCCTCCAAGGCAGGGCGAAGCAGGCAGAAGTTTGGTTAAGCTTCATGGTTTAGACCATACGGTTTTGACGCAAACAAGCATTCAAGAGATCTTGGAGAGATCATGTGGAAACGATGTCAGAGGAAAGATAGGCAAAGCGGGCCATGGCATGAAAGCTGGAGCTCAGCGTCACAGGATGAGCTCCGAAGGAAGCTAAACGCAACGGACTAAACAGGACCAGGTCCTGTTATAAGAAGAAGAGGTAAACCATCCTCCAAGGCAGGAAGAAGCAGGCAGAAGTCTGGTTAAGTTTCATGGTTTAGACCATACGGTTTTGAAGCAAACAAGCATTCAAGAGATCTTGGAGAGATCATGTGGAAACGATGTCAGAGGAAAGATAGGCAAAGCGGGCCATGGCATGAAAGCTGGAGCTCAGCGTCACAGGATGAGCTCCGAAGGAGGCTAAACGCAACGGACTAAACAGGACCAGGTCCTGTTATAAAAAGAAGAGGTAAACCATCCTCCAAGGCAGGACGAAGCAGGCGGAAGTCTGGTTAAGCTTCATGGTTTAGACCACATAGTTTTTTTTTAAATAAGCCATTTTAGAAATATTTAGCTTTCTCAAGTTAAATGGACCACCCGGTATATTAAGGTAAGAGCTGGGCGAGCAAAATCTATGTAACTAAGGTCATCCACCTCTTCAACGAGACGAGAAAAGAAAGTCAAAACATTCTAAAAAAATATCAGTAAAGTGGCTGTAAGAACTCCATTTGATTACATAATATCTTGCAAATATCAAATACACGAAATATAAAGAAACAGGGTGGCACTCAGAATTTTCCTATTAATATGTACTTGATGACTGACTGGTTTAGATTTGGAATTAGGAAGAACTTTTATCAAATTGCTTAAATCATAACTTAACAGCATATCTTACAACAAATAAAAATACCCGTCCATTTAAAAATGCACACAATATATTTCCTTCTATAGTGAAAACGGAATTGCATGTTGTTGCATATGAAATATGTTCTAGATATAATAAAGTAGGTTTATAAAACTCCGAGTTCGTAGCATGTTTAACAATAACGGGTCCAGATAAAAATGTCCGACTTGAAAACGGTGGAGATTTTTTAAAAAAGTTTACGGAGATTGCCCTTTTTGTCAGTCGTATGAAATCTCGTTATTAAATTCTCTACAGAAACAAAATATCTAGATTCTTTCCTTGCTGGTTTAAGTAAAGTTGATAGTAACAAAACACACACAGATTAATATGTTTTGTCTTTGAATTCATGAGCCGCAATTCCTAAACCTTAAAATCCAAACATTTCTTCATGATCTTCAGAGTCTTTCAGATTTCTATTCTTATATTTTTTTGATCAGTTTGTCGCACAAATTAACTTTATTTAAGTCGATTAATTCGGTTTGATACATTACGTTATGTTCTTTTAGAACTGTTATTTTCAGCACTTTTAGTTTTTGTAGAAGAACGGTTTATTTATAAGAACTCACAAGATAACAGCTCAACTCACGTGTGTCAAGTGAGTTAAATATCGCGAAATTTGGAACATATTATCTGGTTTACATGTTGAAACTTGTGTATAAGAGAAAACTGGCATGAGACATTCATCAAACTCACGCTATCTCATTGCGAATACAGAGGTCTGTTTATGATGTGATCATTATGGATTCTCTTCTTCTTCTTCTTTGTCTACTTGTTAGAGATCTAGATGATCTGTTGATTTCCTGAGATGTGGACTTCCAGCTTTCTCTCCATCTCTTTGGTGGTCTTCCGGATGGACGGGTCCCTGCTGGTTTACTCTCTAATTCAATGCTTCTCATTCATGTCTATCGTCGTCATCCTCACGTGGTTATACCATTCTCTTCTACTCTGCCTTCTTCATCTCACCACATCCTGAACGTCGCATTGTGTTCTAATGTCAGTGTTTTTTACGTGATATCTTCTTGTTTTCCCGTTTTCTCAGTACTGACATCTCGCTGATATTATGGCTGATTTGTTAATTTGGTTTCTGACCTGCTATGGGTTTATTATAGCTTGCATCTTATTGGTGCCCTAGCGATGGTCATGGTTTTCGTTTTACCTATGAATATGTCCATATTTAGTTCCTGACTGATCTGGTAGTACTTAAATAACTGTCTCTGTAGGTTATTCTCACTTTCTGCGAATATGCCAGACCATGCTGATAACTTTATTGTTCATTCTGTATCCTGAATTCAGGGATGTTACTTCTTCTATGATTTTGTCCATCAGGAGGTTGAATAAAAATGGACTAAGGCTAATTCCTCCTGCAGTGGGGATCCTAGATGGGATATTCTCTCCAGCTTTGATTTGCGTCCTGTTATTAGTGTTAATAAAGTTGTTTACAGTTGATACAGCTTTAGGATTTGTATGATGTCTTCCAGCCGGACTCTGGCAAATGCCTTATAGTAAGGTTGACGAAGCACTATTATGGATTCGCGCCTAAGAAATCGATATTGTGCACATATTTCAACAGGTAAACAAAATATAGCAAAATTTAAAGTAAAACGGGATGGCGTAGCAATGTTATAAGAGGGTAAATGTTTTCAATGTGACAAAATTCTCGAGAATAATAAAATGGAGAATATTCTTAAGAAAGTTCTCATATTTGGTAATTTTCTGAGAATGAATAGTGTTTTGAATGTATAGTGTACCTATACGTTTGTATGTAATAATCACCAAAAGTAAGTTAAAATATATTGTATTATAAGATATAGGAGCAGCAGCATTTTAAAATAATGCGCCTAGAAACCAAATCAGTAAGGATAGTATCTTTGACCTCATCCTCGATTGCTTCTACCTCTTCTTTTTGGGAAAATATTACCTTGAGAATTATATCCAAGCCAATATTCCCTAGAATATTCTCTACTCACATCACTTACTAGTTCAGAGAGAATCTTTAACTAGTAAGAAGCAAACATAACCTTTAAAACGTTTACTCCTGTATTACATTGTTACGTCATCTCAATTTAGTTTGAATTTTTCCATATCTATTGCAAAACTCTCATAAAAGATTTATATACATTTAAAGAATTAGAGCATTTTTTTAATTGTCAGAATTCTTAAATAATTTCTTCTTCAAGTACTGCCGGACATTGTAGGTACGTATTTTTACTGGGTCACAAACACATTCTTTATAAGATGTTGATTAGAGTTACAATTTATTTATTTAGTGTTTTTAAGGAAATGGGGCAAACTTTTTGTGATTTTTAAGATGATTCTAGGGGGGTTTACGAAAAAAATTTGGCAACAGTGCTCCACTACGTTCTGGAAGCTAACCAAAAAGGCTGAAGCTGAAGTACAGCCAGAAGCGTTTTAGTGCATCTCGTGTCTGTTGTCTCTTCGCGCACTGCGGTATATCTATCGTGCTCTCTCTCTCTAAACATATCTGATACTAAAAATTTTTTTTTAGAACAAATTTTAGACTTGATTTTGTGACTGAACGGTGGCATCATAATATTATTAAAAATCAGTGTTTACACTACTTTTTGATGTGTTTGAATGGAACATTTTATATTATAAACGTCTGTTTTTATTATTGGTGAGAAATGGAAAATAAACAGTGAAAGTGGCCAAACACGCTTTGGATACTCAATAATTGGATTTTGACTTGGTTTACACTGTCGGTAAAGCAAGATAAAGGCTCAAGATTTAATTGCATCCTTTCTACATTTCTGTAAAGCTATTATTGCCATTTATAGACACAGTTTCCATTTATCTAAAATTTATACTGGACTACGTGATCAGCGTCTGGTGCAACACCATTATAGAATTGCCATTTGTAATGCTTAACTGTGGCTGAAACGTCCAATTAAATTAAATTTCCTTTATGGGGCTTCCAGGTATCTAGAACAAATTTGTTATTATGTATTTTTGCTTTAAAATACTGACAGTTTTTAGGATCCACTTGTGTCTGTTTATTTAGCAGTTTAAAATTTACTAAGGTGACTAAAGGTTAATTAAGCAACACTCATCGTTAATTGCTTAGAATTAACTATGACTCGAACCCAAAAATGGTCATCAAGCTACCTGATGTTTGATCCGCCTTGATTTATTAAAAAAAAAATTGTACACACCGCTTTTGTGATTTTGTCATAAATCCTCCAGCTATACTCGAATTTTTCATACTTTCTTTACCCCTTTTCACTACTTTAACATGCAATATCCCGGGGAAAACTTACTGGTCTATATTTGGGTTAGTGTGTCAACAAACTACGCTTACAACCCTTCTAAATTTACTATTCGTAGAAGTCTAAACGGAAAAATTGCTTTGCCGTAAATGCAACTTAACTTTTCTAATTTAGGACGTGGTTTTGTCGGTTGAGTTTCCAGGTTATACTTGAAGGCACACATTTATTTAATAGAAAGATTTATGGTTTTGAGGGTTACTTTGCCTTAATAGACTTAAACAGACCAGTCATTTAACATTCTAATCCCACTTTCCTATCTATTTTGATTGATTGCACTTGTGGTAATATCACCATCAAATACCGAGTTTAATAGCAAATTACTTTTGCTATTCTCTGCAACTCTCTGTTATTTAATTTTTAATCATACCTAAAGCATACCGCGTTCTAATTATTATTTTGCCAGCTCTAAATTTATTGTATTTTAACAGTTATATTTGGACCTGGCTGTCCCTGACTGTTTCATATGTTTTTAATAGCACTGTGACACTTAAGTTAAATAAAAGGAAATGGATTTAATAGTTCTCGTTAACTTACCAATACTTGTGATGTTTGATTATTTAATGTATGTATTGCTTCTTTATCTTGGATGCTCGCCAAATTGCCTCAAAAGTATCTTAGAGAATCTAATCATGTGTTACGAAATGTTTTGATTGAATTACCTTGAATCAAATAGTTTACAAAACAATACTCTTTATTATTATTATGATTTATGTTACTAGGTTTTCTCATGTAATTTTTTATTGTTTGTTTTTTGTGTCAGTTATCATCTAAGCATTTAAGTTGAAGCTACATTCTTCTATATTTTTATTTGTTGTAAAGCTGCAATGAGGATGTTATTCTATAACTCAAGAGGTTCAGAGTCTTTGGTTGCTAAACAATAACCCAAACGATCATCAATTTATGTTTTACATGCTTTAATTGGCCACTTTTACAGGGAGATTGATTGATTTTTAACATACTTGTTATTTATTTAAAATACAAAACTGGTAGATATTTAGGTTTATTAAAGGTGTTTTTAAACACGATAACCAACTTTTGATATAAAAAGACCTCACATTTCACACAGTTACTAAATTTTCTCCAACTTTTCTAGCCCATTGATGTCTCTTTTCTTATGAAACTTCCTTAACTGTTATACACAGTCTCATCTGTTAATGAAAGTGAAATTATCGATCAATGCTTATTATCTACCGTGTTTATTTTCCGACAGTTTTCACATTTATTCCTGTCGTCTAATTGGAAACGTGATCTCATTAAGAATTTATTGATTGTTACACACAATCGGCGCTAGAACGTTTTACTTTTCAGGTGACATAGTTTTAAGCTTCGAAGTTGCAAATTGCTCTAGTTTTCCTAAACTTATCATTCACAATGAAATTGCTTGGGAGCTGTCAGGTTCCTAAAGCCATGCACTAGGAATTTTAAGGAAATGATTAATTGTGCTGCAACATCCAAGGTAATTTATTTTATCTACGACTAGCATCGTATTGATTTATTATACATAACTCACGTTGAGTTACGTAATGAACTATTTTACTTAACTCGAAGTTAGAGTTACAAAAAAACTCATTTCTGTATATTGATCCTGAAGTTGTACATTACTCGTGTGGTCAAAATTTAATTAATTTATAAAAATATTTCTGAAAGCTTTAGAAGAAATATAACGTAACTTAACTTTTCTTTTAATGTTGCACTAAACCATTATCATTTTGAGTAGAGTTTACCAAGTATTTGCTTAATTTTGTTAAGTGGTGTTCAACCTAATTATATTGTTATAACAATTAGATAAACAACAAGTGCTATGTTTGTGATTTTCATGATTTTTATATTGATAAAGTAGAAAAATTGCATTATCAGTAACTGAGAGTTTTTTCGAGAGTTTTATTATTATTCTGAAATTGCATGGTTATAGAGGAAATGTAATTGAGAATTTGAGAACTGGTTCAACATATTAAGTGTTTTCCAACTGAATTGACCTAAGCCTGCATAGCTCATATTCGGGCAAATTATATTGATCCACGTTCTCCTTTTCAGTGGATTTATGGAATGCGTCACTTTACATGTTGTACACGCCTATTAGGAAGGAAGCAGTACTTTTTCACTTTATGTTGGTAAATACTGTAAATATTGATGCAACGTGCAAAAAGTACATCTTTTTTGCACTCAACGTGAAAGTTGCAAAAAAGAAGAACTTTTTGCACAAAAAACCATTACTATATCATCAACTAGTAGCAGTTATTTTGTAAAATATTGATTCTCAATCAAATTGGTTTCCTCACACTTTGGCAGCATTGTAGAAAGTTCAAGGCAAAAGGAACGTGCGATCTGCATTGAATATGTATTTGAATCCAATGTATAAATTTTATTCGAAGTTCACTCTTCGTCAATGTGTAATTAGAACGTCACTAAATCTAATTAAGACAGTTGACTTTCGTTCGCAAGCAAAGGTAAATATTGAATTCAATTTCTATACGATTAATTCCAACGTAGACTGTCCACAAAAGGTAGAGTGGCTTTCTTTTAAGCCAAAGTACAGGTAAAAATATAACAATACATCACTGTTATTTGATATTTCTGTTGGGCTGCCAAATGGGTTTTAAAAGAACGTGGATGATGAAATATCTAGAAGAAAAGATTGAGATTGGTGCAATGGTATAGAGTTACCCAAGCTTTAGATTTTTCTGTTGTCTCAGTGTCTCTTTGGATTGAGGGTTGTTTTGAGTCATTTTAGAGTAGAGGAAAAAAACATGCAATGTTCTTCAGTACAAAATTCTTATTTCTTTAATTTTACTCCTTACCTAAGTTAGGTAAGTAAGAAAAAAGATTTTTCTTTAAAACCAACGTTTATTGTTTATTTTGAAAACGGTTGCTTACCGGTTCCTTGGTATGGACATGATGTCCGGAATTTTAGCTACATTTTCAATCACTTCAAAGTGCACTTTGAATTTTTGAAAGTACAGTACGCTGGTGTGTTATTTAATATCTTGTTTAAGTGCAAAAAGCTTTTTAAATAAACATATCATGTAGGCGAAAATGCTTGAAAAATCCATTCGATTATTAAAACTGACCTGCTTCTTCAAATTGAATTTGACACCTGTAGACTGCTCTATTTGTCAGTTTAATAAAATATTCGACGTTATAAAGTCAATTTTTATCTTTCTTTGAGCTAACTGAGTGTACTAGGGTCACCTTAAATGTTTAAACTGAAAATGTGTTACAATACAATCGATTGTTGTTGCATTTATTAATGTGTTATCGTAATGATGATGCCATTATGGTAAACAGAAGTGATATTTTTAGAAACGTCACAATAAAAAAAATTCGCATCTTTAAAATGTATGCACAAATAACTGCGTTATTTTAGTAAGAGAAGCAACGCTGAAATTATTTTAAATGTATTTCTGATTATTGTCATATTACTTAATACTTCAAATTATATTGAAACTTGTGTCAATAAACGGTAATGCCGGAAACATTTTGAAATAGATTAGTTATTGATACTTATTTTATAATGGTTCTCTTCTCCATTATCGGAGGTTTGCTAACATCATGACAATCCTGACATTGGAATCTGCTGCTCTGAATAGATGTGTAGAAAACATGTTGAATCATTCTCGCAGATTCCGCAGCCAAGATTTTCTTTTTCTTCCAATTGCCCAACAATCTTCCCCTGGATTATCAAGTGCAGTATCTCATATTTTGAACCTCACATTATGTGACGCAAATAAGTGATCTTTCTCTTTTTTACTTCCTTTAACCCCTCCAACTATTTATTCATTCTGGTAAGCACTAGGTCTACATCTCAAATCTCATCAATTGGCTACAGAGCATCTTCTTCACTTTGACAAAAAACTGCACGTGGTTTTTTATATGGATCTTGATTTCGGAGCAACAATCAGCGGTGCAGGTGATGTTTGTACCCAGATAGTTATATCTTCCTTCCTTCGTTGTACACCTTCCTTCTTCTGGATGGAAGGAAGGTGTTATCCTCCCACTCCACCAAATGCAGTGTAAAAATTACCGAGGTATTGCCCTGCTGAGTCACGTCTACAAAGTATTATATATCGGAGACTATCAATGCGGCTTTCGAAGCGGAAGATCAACAACTGACCAGCTCTTCACTGTAAGTCACATTCTGGAAAAATGTTGGGAGTTTAACAAGAGGCTACATACCCTTTTCATAGACTTTGAACAAGGATATGACAGAGTTATTAGAGTGAGATTGGGGGAGGCTATGGGGGAACTTGGTGTCCCGTACAAACTGATTCGACTGCGTAGAGCGTGCCTAGAGGGGGCAAAGAGCCGCGTCATCGGTGGTAAAGATTCCATATTAACCGAGGTCTAAAACAGGGGGATGCTTGGTTGGGGGAACCTTGCACTAGAAAAAGGTATAGAAGCAATAGAACAGCATTAGTGAAAGCAGGGATTTTTGGCCCAGGAGGTCCCAAACTTATTTTGGCCTACGCAGATGACATAGGCGCAGTAGGAGAAAGTACTGTTAGTGTGAAGGAAAATTTCATAAAGATCGAAGAAGAAGCTCAGAGAATAGGTCTACGAGTAAATGAAGGAAAGACAGAGTCAGGCAGAACGTCACAATAGACATCTATAAGTTTGAGCATGTGCAAACCTTCAAGTACCTGGGCGCAGTGATAACGGCAGACAATAATATGCAGGAAGAGATTAAACAGGTTTTGCAGTACAAACCCTGCTAAAATCAAAATTTATCACAAGAAAAGCGAAAACCGGAATCTATCAAACAACGATACGACCAGTAGCAACATACGCTAGTGAAACATGGACTGACAGTTCGCGACACAGAGCTCCTAAGAAGGTTTGAGAGAAAGATCCTACGCATGATATATGGTCCCGTTCGAGACCCTGAAACTGGCCATTATGAGAAGCAATGCTGAGCTTGCCCAAATATATCAAAGCCCCGACATCATTCAGGAGAGAAAGTCCGACAGACTAAGATGGGCAGGGCACCTGCAAAGAAGCCAAAATGATCGCCTAATAAAACGGGTATGGGAGGAGGCACCAATAGGAAAAAGACCACTGGGAAGACCCAGGCTCAGATGGAGATAACATTAAGGATCTGTTACTCCTTGGTGTAGACTAGCAAGAATGGAGGGAGATGACCCACGACTGCTCCAGGTGGAGGCAGATAGTCAAGGCAGCCAAGACGCACCCTGGGTTGTAGTGCTGCGGAGTAGTAGTAGTTACATCTTGTAACCCTCTCTAATTGTTCTCCGTCTACACAGAGTTCTTATTGCAGAATCTTTGTTATAATCAGGTCTTTTTTGTGTTAAGTGTCAAGACTAGTGACGATCTTGTTCAGCAGTTCTTGTAGGTCACGCATATTTCCAGCAAGAAGTTAGTAAGTGTCTTGCCATTTGCTGTGATACCTCCCAAATCTCATATACGCCTCTGGTAAATATTTCTTCAGAGTAGATGGTGAATAAAAGTTGTGAGAGGACCCATTCCTGCCTTACGCTCCAGTTTGATAGGCTGACTTTCTTGTACTCACACTTTTGGTTGTCTTTTGGTTAAAGTAAAGGTCGACAATGATTTTGATATCTCGTGAGTCCAGGTTTTTCTGGTTTAGCACTAGCTGGTCATGCTTCACTCGCAAATGCCCTACTGTAATCTATAAAACAAGCGTAAACTTCCTGATCCTATACTATCCTGTCTCGAGTACTGTATTCGTTTCCAAAACCGAACTGGATATCCGAGGTATTCCTTTCCAGTTTCTGAAATACTCTGCTGTGTACAACTTTCAATGTGTGACTCGAACGACGATTATCAAGAGATACATTTTTCTAACCTAACGTGATATTCCAAAATTCCAACTTTGCAGCTTTTAGCTTGTGGAAGAAGGTAGACCGTACCGGAACATTTGGAATACCTTGTATAACAGGGTGTTTTTAAATAAGTGTGACAACGGAAGACTGTAGTGGACAAGACTACCACTTAACAGGGAGTATTAACAAACAATCATCTGCTAAGCAGTAGGTTGAGGATGAAAATACAGTTTTCATGAAAATGTCAATAAAAGTACAATGGGTGCTAAAATTCTGTTCTCTTTGAAGATTAAAAAAATCGACATCTATAAAAAGATCTTGCAGCCTCTTCAAAAGAATCTCTTTATTTACATGCATAACCTTTTTGTCACTCTTAATCCTGTTGCACCTCTCAACCTCGACCTCCTCCAAGTGCCACGTGCCACTTAAAGATATGTGTAGCGGCGTAATTTAGAACAGTATAAGCACTTTTGTTGTTGTTGTCAATAATTAATCAATAGCAAGCCTATGTTGATGTTTTAGCAAGGTTGTAATGTTATTGTTTTATGAACTTGTTTAATAATTTGTTTGCTAGAAAACATACCTTGAGGTGTACTTTTAGTAAATGAAGTTTTTACAAGGATATAGTAGTATCTATTATGGTTTTCTAAATGGAAGTCAATAATTTATTAAGGTTTCTCCCAAGTGGGAATTGTCCAAGATCCAGGACACATCACATAGAATTTTATCTGAAATACTTTACTTAAACTGAAATAAAATTGCAATATCACTTGTATTTTGATAAGTCAAGGTGAAGGTCAAACTTTAGTGTTGGTTTTCCAATTGAATATTATCAATCAGATTAATAAAATGCCTGAAAATAGTTAGGGGGGAATAAGGTTGAGGATGTAAACCAAGTCAAACATCTTTTACATTCTATTCGTGGGTCTAGGACCACCGCTACGGTATATCAGACGTAATATATACAGTTAGATTTCATCCACCAGGTTGACTGGCATTCTTGCTATTTGCCATGGCGTTAACTCACGTTTGTAAATAATAATCAGATTAGTTGTGAACCGTTCCGGAAACAAATTGCATAAAAGGACAACGACATTTACTACACAATCGCTATTTAACCCTTGGTCTATATGGAAACGAAACGGCAACGTTGTACGTGGTGTGCTTCCTTGTGACTAACGCAATCAGCCGCGTTGTGTTTTGGTACGATATAAATTATTTCATTTTGAGCGGTGGTACTACTGAGAACACGGCCACGTGGTTGTCGTAAGTCTAGTGGAGCCGGGTCTGGACCGTTTTCGGTCTGTGTGTGTGTGTTACATCTGGATTACTGCATACAAATCGCAATGCTGGATGTTTGTTTATTTTGTCATATGAGTGCAGTTTGTCACATAAGACTTTAGTCACTGTTTTTGTCCGGATTTTCTTGTAAGCTATTAGGTAAGTGATCTTATCAGGCGTTTGTTAATACATGAAAATGGTTGAGCATTTTTGACAAAAATTGTTTTTGTCACATATTGTCTTGCACCAACAGGTGTTATTTGTATTTATATCGGGGTTATAATTTACTTGAGCTCGACAATTTTCGTGTAGAAAACAGCTGGTTTAGGTACCTATATTAAGCGTCTTTTTGGAATGGTATTAATAACAACATATTTTGTCTAAATAATTTTTTGCCGACTCGTTTGTACTTGACCCATTATTATTTATGAAAATATTGTATTTTTTTGAAATAGCTTTAAAGGTTGCCTTTCTGTGATTGTTTCCTTGGATTTTCAACTAAATTTTGTCGGTAAAGGAAATTGTTTGAAACATGATGTTGGTGTAGAGGTCGTAGGCCTTCAACTCGAATTTACGTCAGAACATTACTTTTCTATTGTACTTCTAAAATTACGTAAAGTAATTGTCTTATATTAGTTGTTATAAAATGAATTAAATTAGGTACAGCCTGAGACTTTTACCTATTTTTAGTTTACTGAAAAGTAGACTTATTATTGCTGAAAGTTGACCTTTATTTAACAAAACGATAAAACTGTCCTTAGGAGGTTAATTTAACAAACAATAACTAAGTGAGTATGTACTATGAGAATTAGACAAAGTATTGGTCTTTATTTAATTTGGAAATTTGTACACTTAAACAAAACCCAAAATTTATAGATCTCTCTTCATAAATCCAAAAGGCGATCGGAATCTGCGTTAACAAAACAAAGTTTGAATCAAAGTGGATGATTGCTGCTAAAAACCGAAACGTCTGATTTCAAATGTGTCACGTCGTTCACGTTTTAGAGGAGAAAAAGTTGAAATGACAAAATATTCATTAGGTATTTTGAATTAACTCATCAAATAAGTTCAGAAGGGAAAAAAATCCAAAATTTTACATTTTTTTAGAAGACTCGAACTCCAAATTGTTCAACTCCAATTGTCATAATTTAACCAATTAACCAACTCTTACTGTTTTGGAAATCCTTATACTTACACACTTGCATAAGTAAACTTTTCTAAACCCTGATTCTTGCAACTTTTGAGCACAGTTTGACAGTCAGGAACAAAATTGATTATTTACTTATCAAACCCACTTGGAGTGAGAAAATGACAGTTTTAAGCACATTTTTGGAATCTTCATTAAATTTTCTATCCAATAACCTAAAAAACGCTACAAAATTTAGTACAGTCAGGAAGAAAAGTGGTGTCAAAGTTTGAACTGCCAGTAATACAATTTGAAAGGACAATCAAGGACAAAATTGCCTGTAAAACCCACTTGGAGTGTAAAAATGATAGTTTTGAACCCATTTTTGGAATCCTCATTCAATTTCCTATCCAATAACCTAGAAAAATACAAAATTTGGTATAGTCAGGGAGATAAGAAGTGTGTCCTAGTTTGAACTGCCAGAAACACAGTTTAAAAGGACAAGATTGCCTGTAAAACTAACTTAGAGTGAGAAAATGAATGTTTTAGGTACATTTTTGGAATCCTCTTTTTATTTCCTATCCAATAACTGAAAAAACATTACAAAATTTGGTACAGTCACGGAAAAAAGCGTTGCCAAAGTTTGAACTGGCAGAAACACAGTTTCAAAGGACAGTCAGGACAAAATCGCCTGTAAATCCCATTTGGAGTGTGAAAATGACAGTTTTAACCACATTTTTGGAATCCTCATTAAATTTCCTATCCAATAACTTGAAAAAACAACAAAATTTGGTACAGGCAGGAAGAAAAGTGGTGTCAAATTTTGAACTGCCAGAAATACAATTTGAAAGGACAATCAAGGACAAAATTGCCTGTAAAACTAACTTAGAGTGAGAAAATGAATGTTTTAGGTACATTTTTGGAATCCTATTTTTATTTCCTATCCAATAAACTGAAAAAACATTACAAAATTTGGTACAGTCACGGAAAAAAGCGTTGCCAAAGTTTGAACTGGCAGAAACACAGTTTCAAAGGACAGTCAGGCACAAAATCGCCTGTAAATCCCATTTGGAGTGTGAAAATGACAGTTTTAACCACATTTTTGGAATCCTCATTAAATTTCCTATCCAATAACCGAGAAAAATACAAAATTCGGTATAGTCAGGGAGAGAAGAAGTGTGTCCTAGTTTGAGGAGAAAATTGCCTGTAAAACCCACTTGGAGTATAAAAATGACAGTTTTAACCAAATTTTTGGAATCCTCATAAAATTTTCTACTCAATAACTTGAAAAAATACTACAAAATTTGAACTGTCAGAAACGCAGTTTGAAAGGACAGTCGGGACAAAATCGCCTGTAAAACCCACTTGAAATGTGAAAATGACAGTTTTAACCACATTTTTTAAATCCTCATTAAATTTCCTATCCAATAACCTGAAAAAACACTACAAAATTTGATACAGTCAGGGAGCAAACCTACAGGTTAAATATGACAATCTTTCCGAAAATATTCGAAAAAAAACTGAAATTTTATTTATTTTTTATTAATTTTCCTTAGTTTCTAACATTATTTGAAAAAATATCCCTGACGCTTTCAAATTTGTTGTCCGATTTTTCGTCACAATTGTCAAAATGTTAAATTACAATATTATATTGTCAAGTTGTGAAAATAGAAAGTCAAATTGTAAACTTTGCCGAATTAAAAAATGCCGCAATTATGTCAAATTACAAAGTCATTTTGTCAAAATACAAAATTATAGTGTCAAAATTGTCAAAGCTACAAAGGGAGAGAGTTCAACATTACCGTCTTTATGGCCGAATTGTCAAATTACCAAGTTATTTTCGAAAGGTACAGAGCCAAGTAAAATAATTAAGGAAAATTGTCAGAATACAAAGTCAAAAGGTGAGACGTAGAAAATTATCAAATTTATGTCCATATTGTCAAAATCCAGTTGAAAAGTGTCAACATTGTATACCATCAACATGCGTAGTAAAGTTAGAAAAATACTATATCAAACCACAATAGACAATTGTCAAATTACAAAGTTACATAGAAATAATTCTAAAGTGAAAATGTGTTTATGTGAAAAATAATTAATTTTATTCTAATTTGAGTGATATATAAGTTTTTATAAAATGCTTTGTACCTAATTTGACAAAAATTTCAATCCAAACTAATATTGTGCTGACTAATTCAAAATCATCCCTTGACAGTACTTATCTTGATTATACATATTTTCAATTTAAAAGAAAATTTCAAGTGAAGAAAAACTAGAAAGCTGGTTTTGTTGCAAATTTTATAGCAAGACTTATGAAAGAAATATATGTATTTTAAATATTTGAGAAGGCAAAAGCAGCAGAAAACTCGTTTAAATTAAAGTTGCCTTATTGATTGAAAATATGTGTGGATTACTTAATCTTGTTTGACAAGTACTGTCAATTAATCTTAACATAACAGTAACTTAGGAAAATGTCGTCCCAACTAAGACAATATCACTTTTTATTGAAATTTTTTACTAATTACAAAGCAAATCATCGAAAGTTATACATCAGTGAAATCAGAATAAAACCAGATATTTTGATTTTATTCTTTGATTCAAAATTTTAGTTTTTGTTACTTTTGCCATTTAATTTTGGGATTTCTTGAATACTTACTATACTAAACCGGCATTCTAGTTTCTTCTTTGTTCTTCAATTTTTCTATAACAATAATTTTAGTATTTTACTTTTTCTTTAATATGTATTGTGTGACACACATCTAGGTTAACGAGGCCAAACAAATGACAAGATAATTTAAAGGAATTGAAAAAAACGCTAAATTAGTTCAGTATTTTCACATAAATTTTTCCCCAGTGGGTCGTTAGTAATAATGAATAGTATAACATCTAGTTTGTCCCTCGGTCAGTCCATATTTGTAACTCGCTTTTACACGATTATTTTCTGTTTAAGGAAATTCTGTTAGTCAACTCGTAAAAACTCGTGTTCAATGCAAAAATATTACAAATTAGCCAGCACTATTTTTTAAAAAAAAAAGTTTTAATGAAACATTCAACAACAGTTTTAAGATCATTTGTTAAGCGCAAAACATTAATTTGAATTATTACTGGGTTTTTATTATGCACGTAACTCGAGATTGTTTTGGTTTTAAAATTTTACTATTCTGTTTACATTTTCAACTTATTCAAATCTGAGTAGAAAACAAATTTTATATTACCAGCGAAATACTATAATTTTGACCAATAAAAGTTTGAATTTTTCCTAAAAGCAATACTTTAAGCTTTTATAAGTTATGATTGTTTTTTATGGGTGTGCTACGTGGTTATCTTTATTTTTTTGTTTTTGTGATGGTGTGAAGGTGAAGTGCAATTATAATTTGATCATGCTTTACATATTATGTGTTTTATTATATTACCCACTGTTCTCAGCAAAATACATACCACCCTCGATACCACCTACTATTTTATTTATTTTTCGAATTTAAAGATTTGCTTTTTTTGGTTTTTCATGCCGTTTATTCGGGTTTCAACTTTCCTCATCATCAACATGTTTTTGTTTCATTTTCCAAATAAATTTCCTTTTGTTTACACATTTTTATTCTAGGCCACAAAGTTGAGTAGTCGTTTCAGTTTCTACTTTTTTCTTTTAAGTTTTAACTTTCATTATTTATTCAAGAATTCATCAATTTATTTTTAAATCTGCAATTACTGACATGATGAGCGAAAAAAGTAGAAATACAGTTCAAAGTCGATGAGAGTCATCCAAATAAGAAGGTATTCTCAGCGTGAGTCTTTTTTGTTATTTCGGCAAGTATAGAGCAATAAACTGAAATTGGCCGTTACGTAACCTGTTAACTGTTTGCTTCGCTATATTAAAATGTATTCACGTCTATTTTAGCATGTTTTTATTTCTTCTGGATCAAACTGAAAATCAGACATTGCCAGATTGATTGTTTCATTTTTTTTGTAGGTTAGGTTACATGTCATAGTCATATGATTCAATCTAAAGAGAGAAGAGTTAGAGAGAAGAGTTTAATCAAACGCTGACGTAAGCGACTGTTTTCGACTTTTACACGAAATAACATGTGGATTTTCAAAATATTTTTAACTTGTGAGAATAAATCCTACACGACAATCATTTTTCTATTTTCTATAAATTTTTTAAAATATTAAATTCAGAGAGAAAAATTACATAAACGTCCTTTTACTAAAGTTATTTTTAGACGTTAAATACACATTTCTTCTCGCAATAACTTTTTTTTTTTGAAAGTTGTAGAATTGCCTCGCTTCGTACTAAATTAACTTTTCGATCAATCTAAAAGTGATCAGTCATCATTCTCGTTTCTATTTTGCCTGATTCGAGATCAAACGAATCAGTCTAGTTTTGGGTCTTTTGCAGGATTTGTTTTCCCATATTTTTCTTATTAACTAATCAATGATGGGAATTCTTTGTGGTGGGTTTTTGAGATTTAATTTCAAGCCGGTTTTTATTACAAGATTGGTTTTTCTCAAGGCTTTTGACGGGGAGAGAGAAAAAACATTCTAAATTATTTAATGGGTGTTTCATCAGATCTAAGGTTATGTTGACTCACCATTTTTTTTAACTGGTCTTTTTGTTTTTCT
Organism: Ips nitidus; assembly: GCA_018691245.2. Classification (NCBI taxonomy): domain Eukaryota; kingdom Metazoa; phylum Arthropoda; class Insecta; order Coleoptera; family Curculionidae; genus Ips; species Ips nitidus. The sequence continues at coordinate 4,391,923 of CM042798.1, forward strand.
GTTTACTTTTTTTATATTTTAAAATAAATCCAGACTGATAGAGTGCAATTAACGGAAACCAAAAAAAATTAAATGAAAATGCTGCCTAAATCAACATCCGTTAATTGAATAACAGAACGAAATCTGTTTTTATAATGGTTTTCATTTTATTCATCCGTAAAAAATAAATTTATCCGAAACATTGGGGTAAAATTTTCTAAATAACTGTTTTAATTATTTCAGTAAACATTTGTTCCCGGTAGTGTTATTTACTTTTAGTATAACAACCCAAATGGTGACAATATTTATTTTTCATTTTATAAATATAAATTTTTAGAGTAAAGCTTTGATTTGGTGTTATGTGTGGTTGCGTTACTAAAGCCAGTAATGCCCACTAATTTCTTGTAATGCCCAGTAATTCCTAATAATTAACCTAACCTGACCTAGCCTAACAATACCCACTAACTTCCTGAATTATCACAACTGGAGAGTCTAATAAAACCTTTTTTAATTAAAAAAAGTAAAAATAAGAAAATATATATCAACTGCTGCTTATTTTAAATGAGACACCCTGTATATTTTTTCATTTTTGCATTCTCCGTCAAATTCTAGACATATTTTGTGTATTAATGTCATATACCTATCTGTATCCGTTTCTGAGATATTTACCATTTTATGTGAAATTTGATATTTTTGGTCTCCTAAAAATTTATACATATCAGGAAAGGTTTTTTTCTTGGTTTTTGTGTTTTGTCATGTTAGACAAGGTTTGTTCTAGGAATGGGTGCAGAAAAACGTCAAAATAAATAATACAGTGTGGTCAAAAAATCAGTTCTAAAAAAGGACAGAAAGTCTAGTTTTTCAAACGGAACACATTCTTATAATTCTGTCTGATTCTCTGTTCAAAATTAAAGAAGTTTGTATTACGCCACTTATTTAAAAATTGTCACACTTGGTATAAGCTTTTGTATGTCAATGGACAGCTAATGAAATGAGCTTTCTATTGACGTATAAAAGTTGATTGATTAGTTGTACGGTTTCGCCGCTAGAGACTTTTGAAAGTAAAATTACAAAATTCATAATTTTTCCTTGTTTTTCAACGGATTTCATTGAAATTACCAAACTTTATTTATTTTATTTATGTTTATATTTCAATGGTAGATAGAAAAAAATATTGAATGTAAATTTTTGCAATAATATAATTATTTAGACCTTTTCAATTTTATTAATAATACTAATTTAATGCCCAGTAATGCCTACTTATTCTTAGTAATGTTGCCAATTCCCAAGTAATGCCCACTAATTCCTACAGTTTGTACACTATAATGCCCCTGTGGTTTACCCTCGCTTCAAACTTATAATGAACACGTGCTATAATACAGTTTTATGATTATTTTTGTTTTTATCTAATTTCACACCGTACTAGGAACCTAAATAACAAACCACTGTAGTATAATTATACAAGGCGAGTCAGTTTATCAAGTTTTTGGCATTCGATGAGCAGTTTATTTTAAGATAAATTATGTCATACACATCTGTGTGCTTGATATTAATATTTTAACCTTTCTTAGTGTTTTCAACACAATTTCAAATATCTTTATAACATACATATTAGAAAAATGGTTGCAGTTCTGTATTTACTGTGTTGGTCTTACTGTCCAGTAACTTAAAAATGTATTTAAAAAAATATGTATAAGAGTTTATTCTCTCATGTACAGAGATTGTCAGATCGTTTATGTGGGCCATTCGGAAAAAAAAAACATTTTTAAGTGCAGGAAAGTGTTTCAGAAATTAAAAAATTAAAATACGCATTTAACACAACACAAGATACAATAAAAAGTTTAGAAAATGAAGTTTGAATCGTAAGTTGAACCTGTTGGAGAAGAGATAAAATTCCATTCTCAATTGTCTTAACTCAATGTGTTCAATTTCGAATCGAATTTAATGTTCAATAATTTAAAATCATCACACAATGTGTGTTTCCGTCCTTTTTGGTTTTACACTCTATTTTAATATCTATCTTGTTTTCAACACCCTGTGTAGTTCATAAACAACAAATGTGTAAGATAAACAATGTTTAGTTTTGTCATCCATCAGCACTCGGTATATTTGTGGTACCAACTGTATAAATAATTAAAATTACTTCCGTCAAGAAGTAAATTTCCTGTTCAATATTCAGGAGAGCCATCCCTAATTTCACTCAACCGGAAAATGAACTGGAGTAAACAAAATTTTGAGCTGAATTTACCCACCATCATAACGTTATCAACAACTCTCCTCTCCCAATTACAATTTATAACAAAAACCTCCGCCGGCATTTGTCTGTTTTTCTTCCTTATTTACCCTTCCCTGGTGGCTAATTAATATTTTACTCTCGTCTTTACAACCGAAATTGAGTTGATGTTTTGACGTAAACAATCTCTTCGTAAAGTTTTCATAGACTGTTCTCTTTACACTCGACCGCAACCCACCAGAAAATATTTTGTTGCCAAAGATAAAATTGCAGCAGAGGGTTGTTTATAGAAAATTTCCACGCCTTGTTGTGTCTGAGCAAACTTTTCTGTAGATATTGGCTTTATTAGTAAGGAGCTGTTTTGAGTTGACCTTTATTTTTACTTGATGGGCAAAACATTGACTGAGATATTATAGCTTTTTACATCAGAATTTCGATACTTCCTTCTCAAGTACAGAGTTGAGCTTTGAAAGATTACTATTTTACCGTTATATGCAGTCAAAATTGCTTTACCTTAAGCTGCTGCAAAGAAAATGTTTATATTATCAAGAAAATTGTCAATTGTACTTATTGGTGCATCCATTTGCTCCTGTAGAAAGTGATTGATGCTATTGTCAATAATTGATAGGAAATTTGATTGACGTTCATGGGCGAAGACCACACAGATGCATTCGATTTGAACGTGTATCGAGAAAGGACACTTTAAAAAATATCATTAATATTCGACGACCACATTTCAATAAAGCTTCAGAAGAACTGGTTTACTCAGCAATTGAAGAATTATTGGAGATATATGTTTCTTGAAACAAATTACTCATTTCTTCGTTTCTACATCATTTACTCATTTCTTCGTTTCAGTATCGTAAATTTGATTTTAGAAACGTGAGTTGGATTTTAGATGAGTCTCTTGTATTTCAGAAAAGGTCTGTTGGATATTAGAATAGTTATTTTAATTTCAGAATTTGTCACGTGTATTTTGAAAAAAGTTATTTCAATTTCAGAATTTTATTATGTTTCTGTGTGTTTATTAGTCCATTTTTTTAATTTAATATCAGCGAATTATTCTATATGTAGTAACAATTACGAGTTACAAAACGCCAACAAGAATAACTTTGTCAATGAATACGAAATTTACATCCAAACTGGCATATCTTCATTTGCTAAAACTTTTAATAACTTTGTAACAATGACAGCACAATTACCTTTCACAAATGTTAGTATGAAGATTTCTGATATACAACTTTAATTTTCCAAATTACAAATAACCCTGTCAAAAATCCGACTGATCTTTTCTGAAATTCAAGAAACTGTTCTAAAATACAATTTGCAATTTCTAAAATCAAAGTTATTATTCTAATATTAAATGTACCGTTTCCGGTGATCTAAAATCTGTTTCTAAAAAACTCTTTCTATTACATATTTGGTGTAAAAAAATTAAATTTAATTGAGACTAAGACATGGGAATTTATTTTTGGAGAAAATGCCAAGATAATTTTAGAAATTTTAAGAGAATGGCAAAAAAAGGCTAATAAATACACATCAAAAGCAACAATTCAGGCAATGGACTATTTGGACAATATAAAATTCCAAGTAGATCTGTTTCTTGTAAAATCCACACTGTAAGTAAGTAGTCTTTACATCTCCATGAAGCCAAAATTGACAGTTTTTTCTTACGTCACATGACAGCTGTCATATCTGTCGAAACTCGTTCAGCAGTAGGTAACCTGAACTTAAATTGAATGAAAATTAGAAAAAGTTGCCAATATGAGGATTTAAACTGGAAATTGTGTTTACAGCTCCATGGAGCCAAATTTGTGAGTTCTGACGTTAAGGAACGCTTTGATACTTACGTCACTTAACACAACTGTCAAATTCCGCTCCATAGAACTCTATAAATCTAGTCAGACCTATAAATAGAGTCAGAACTATTTGTGAGTCTACAGAGAGACTGTTTAATGAGTTTTGACAGCTTTTAGGTGACTATCAGTCATTAAACGTCATAGTTAGTTAAGCAAATAAATTCAAGGCGTCTTGAGCTTTTCAACGTTGTCAGAATGACTGAATCAAGAGTTTTGGGTTTGGCAAAGTTGATTTCAGTATAACTTTTAGAAAACTTGTTTTAGAGTCTGAAAAACTGAAATTTTTCGCTTTGTGAAGGTTTGGCGGGAGGTTAAAACGACTCAAGATCACTCGTCCAAAATTCCATTGCCTGGATTGTTACTTACATCTTAAACGGTACTTTACATGTTATTTTTGGAATCTACATGAAATTTTAAGCAATATTATTTATATCAACTATTTAGCTATGCTATTAGGTTAGATGCATTGATAGACAAGTTGCTTTCGTTTAAGGGCCACTACTTTCACTTCAGAATAATTTTATTCCAATAAATATTCAAAATTCTGAACACATTTGTAAAAGAAAGTTGTCGATAATTTACTTTTTTCCGTAAATTCTTCGTTGAGAAAATTAGGTACATCAGAACACGATTCCATTTTGTTTTTGTTCAACATTCTAGTGACACATATTATAAGACATATACTAAAAGTCAAACTAAATTAAGATGACGTCAGAAGTAGTTTTACTACATCCACACCAAACGACCATTTTCAGTTTCCTGTCAAAGTGATTATTATTTGAAAACGTAAAAACATGTATACTTTTGATAGATACTAATGATTCACATTGGAAATAATCATTAATTCAGTGGTTTCTACTTCTCAAACAGTTACAAAGAATAAACATGAACAATGAAGTCAAAACGTAGTGACGTAACATTGTAATCACAACGTTAATGTTTAGAATGTGATGTTTTCTTCAATATTTGTGACATTTGTCCCATTTCTTATTACATTGTAAGGCTATTGAATTTTAGATTGAATTTTGCTACAATAATTTTAAAAAAGCAAAAATATTAACTAAGGGTTCCTGCATTTTTAAAAGTGCTGATTCTTTAGGTTATTTAAAGAGATTTAAAAATTTATATGAAATGAATCTATAGGTTTGAGTTTAAAATTTCAAATTTTATTTAGTTTATCTCACAAATAATATAAATTAAGTTTAACTAGTGATTTCATTAGGTAGAGGATGTACATTTAACATGTATTTTTTTAACTATTTGTATCTGTATTTTTTGTATTATTTTTTTAACTTGATCATAAATAGCAAAATCGATAAAAATTGTTAAAATATGTATAAAGTGTCACAAAGCCACCCGGTTTTACGGTATCTCGGGTTAATTCTATTGACAAGAAATATTGAGCATCTCCGGTTCACTTAATGAAATAATTATCCAAGTAAACCGTCATTTTTCTAATAGCGTCATTTAGGGAAAAAACTTCATCAAAAAATCGGTTTTACCGCTTAAAAATTAAATGTTCCATTGTTTTCGATGAGCAGCTCAGATTGAAAATATCAACTCAAATTCGGCAAATTAGCATTACTATGTAAACTGTCATTGAATGACGCATTTCACGTTTACATGCTGATTTAAATGCAATACAAAACAGAACAGAGTTCAATTCGCGCTAAAATTTGTTGGGCGTATGCTTTGAGTTCAATTTGAACTAACCGACCTTTATCGTCATTACACTAACAAATATGTACGAATTGAATCGACAAATTCCCATTCAATAAAATTACTACCACTTTAAATGTTGGTTGTCATGAAACGATTCGTTTTTAGTGTCATTGATTGCTCATTTCGACTAACCTTCGTCAGTGTTTTATATATGGACTGTTATTGAAATTTTTCTGTTATTCTCACGACTGGCACCTACAATCCGATGGAAGTGTGCGATTAAGGTCACGTTTTTCCAGAGAATTGTTTTTGTGTTGTTTTATGTAAAAGTCTTAAATTTTCTAGGAATTCTTATTAATAATGCTGTAAAATCCCGATATTATTTAAATAGTTTCGCTTTATAGTAGTCAGTTTCAAAGTTTTTTCGTTAATTTTATGTGAACAATTGTTTTCTTTGTCAAAACATAATTTCGAATTTAAATAATATACGGCTGTGTAGGTTCTTGAAAGTGGGACGTAGTGACAAGCTTTACTACTATTACAGACATTTTAACCTTGTATTTTGGTGTCATCAGGTTCACAATCTACCTTAATATTGCGAAAACAATATACTGAGAGATAATGATCCTGTTACAATATCAATACAGTACTATACAAGATATGGACTAGGTTGAATGTATTTAAGCCGAGGGGTAAAACCCAAATTTTGTACACTAATGCCCAGTAATTCCTACCAATACTCACTAATTTTCTGAATTACCAGAACTGGAAAGTACGACTTCTATAGAAAAAAAAATTTTCCTCCCTCATTTGAGACATGAATGTCAGGTAGAATTGATGAAGTAGTCTCTGCAGCTCATCTTCGTTTTCTGATATAATTACTGCGTCATCCGCGTAAAACAGAATGGTTATTTCTCCATTGTTAGTTCTGTAACCATGCCCCGCGTTTTTAACGTGTTTTATTATTTCGTTCATGATGAGTCTGTCTGTCTTATTCCTGTTGATATGGGCACTTCTTGGGTCAGGCTGTTCTTCACAAGTATTCTGGTCGTTGTATTGGTGTTCAAGTTTTCAATAGTTCTAACTATTTCTTCAGGAATGCTACCTCGTCTCAATTTGGTTGTGATGTCATTTAGCCTCACTCGATCAAACGCTTTGCGCAGATCTATGAAGCACATATACACCGGTTTCTCGTATTCGATTGATTTCTCGACTATTTGTCGAATGATGAATATGGCGTCTGTGGTAGACTTGTTTTTCCTGAATCCCTTCCATTATGAATAGCTAAGAAGAGTTATTCCTCTGTAGTTTTCTGGTTGTTTTTTGTCGCCTTTTTTGAAGATAGGGATAGTAATGCTTTTCTTCCAGTCGGTTGGTATAGTTGTTTCATTTAAGATCTTCTGGTAAAGGTTGGCTAGTTGTTCGCTTAGTGGTTTACCTCCGTACTTTATCAGTTCGTTGTTCAATTCGTCGATTCCTGGGGCTTTTCTGTTTTTTAGTTTCCTGGTATATTTTTCTACTAGTTCGTGGGTGATACGGGTAGTTGCTTCTGCCATTGCTGGGTTTTCCTTGTGTTGAGTCTCATCTTCGTCGAACATTTGTTTGAAGTAATTTATCCATGTCTCGCCCGGGATAGTTGTTACTGTTACATATTCGTTCACTTTGCGTTTCCTTGGTCTTATTAATCCCCATATCTTTTGGCTGCCATAGAGGTCGTGTTCCATATCCGCAGTGAAGGTTTCCCAGTATTCGGTCTTTATTCGTCGTATTTCTGCCTGCACTCTGTTCCTTATTTCCTTGTATCGTATCCACTTTTCCGGTGTTCTGTTATTTAAGTATCTCAGGTAGACTTCACGTTTCTCTCTTGCGATTTGTTTTACTTCCGGCGTGAACCATGGTGTGTTATGTTTATTTGAGTTTTTGTTTATCCTCCTTTTGCCTAATGCTTCATTGGCGGCAGTTTCGATGTGTAATTTGACTTTTTCCCAACTAGCTTCCACGTCGTCCTGATCCAGGATTGGCTGTTCTCTGATCTTTTGGGTCATCCTTCACGGTGGGATCATTGATGGATTCGATGTTCAGTTTGTCTTCGTAAATAGTTGGTGCCTTCTTTTTTAATTGTGTTGTTAGTCGTAGTTTTGCCATGACTGCTTGTCATTGAAGTATGTATTATTTATTATCATCTCATTCTGTGCGCAGAATGTGGTCAGAGTTTCTCCACTGTTGTTGACGTGTGCTTCATTGAAACGTTGTTTTATGCCATCAACGATTGAGTTTCCAATTCTGGCATTCAAATCCCCCATAATCAGGATTTTTTCCTCATTGCGTATTTTATCGATTTCATCCTGCAGGTGCTCGTAGAAGGTGTCAATTTCCTCTTTGGTTTTGTTGGCGTCGGGGGCGTAGACGCTGAGAAGATGTATTTTGTCCTTGCCGATATCTAGAACAACTCTGAGTATTCTCTCATTGACGTAGAATGTTTTTTTATATTCTGTGTAAATTTGTTACTAATTTGCAGGCCTGTACCGGCTGTGGCTTGTTTGTGTTTCTCGCCTCCACAGTAAAATTGCTTGCGGGAGCAAAAGTTGCACTTTCCTCCCTAGTTGTCTAATTTTAAGTGATTACAGCACCTGTTTGAAGGCGGAAAAGACTAGTTCCTGCCTAGTTTCTGATTGCTAGGACTAGCAAACCGAGAAGTAAATACCTCCTCTACTTTCAATTGAACGGGAAGTACAGTACAGGATTAAAGAAAACTTGTTAAAATATTTTCATTTTATTTAATAATTGAGATGATTTTGATGAAGTCGTACAAAAAATAGTGTAAACGTCACGAACAGTAACAGCTTTACTGATCTCAGACAAATCCAAACTTTGTCATCGATCAGTAAAGCTTACTTTCTTATTCTTGACACTTAATATACTATTACATTACAAAAACGTAAAAAATCTCTTTGAAAAAGTCCATAGTTTGTTAATTTGTTTAGTAACAAATAGGATACCATTTTGGTCCATTTTTGCCTCAAGCTATTCTCAAAAAACTGTTGTTTTGAGTTTTTGGGTGGAATTTTGACAGTTTTGACATTTGACAGTCGGGTTGACGTGACATTTCGTCTGTCGTATGCGTCAAAGCTATCAAAAAAATTCTTAACGACCAAAAAACAGCTGAATACTAACTGAATAGGTTTTAAAGTTGTTGTACCGTATTTTCGAGTTTTTTTGGGTGGAATTTTGTCAGTTTTGACATTTAACAGTCGGGTTGACGTGACATTTTGTCTGTCGTATACATCAAAGCTGTCAAAAAAATTCTTAACGACCAAAAAACAGCTGAATACTAACTGAATAGGTTTTAAAGTTGTTGTACCGTATTTTCGAGTTTTTTTGGGTGGAATTTTGTCAGTTTTGACATTTAACAGTCGGGTTGACATGACATTTTGTCTGTCGTATACGTCAAAGCTGTCAAAAAAATTCTTAACGACCAAAAAACAGCTGAATACTAACTGAATAGGTTTTAAAGTTGTTGTACCGTATTTTCGAGTTTTTTTGGGTGGAATTTTGTCAGTTTTGACATTTAACAGTCGGGTTGACATGACATTTTGTCTGTCGTATACGTCAAAGCTGTCAAAAAAATTCGTAACGACCAAAAAACAGCTGAATACTAACTGAATAGGTTTTGAAGTTGTACAGTATTTTAGAGTTTATTGTTATTCTCAGTATCCTTGTGCAGATGTGCCTAAAACAATAAAGTGAACTTTTTTTCAGGTTATTGAATAGGAAATTTAATGAAGATTTTAAAAATGTGCTTATAACAGTCATTTTCTTACTCCAGCTGGGTCACGTTACTGCCTAGCTAAATTGTTCTCTACAACCAAGTGATATCTGTCACTAATGTCAAAATTTGCCTAGAATCTACCAAAGTGTTTCTGAGATTTATGACAGTTATTTTGACAATTGTCACGGGACCGTCTAACTAAATACTGTTCTAAAACCACGTTAAAATGAATAGATTGATCAATTTTTTTTGACATAAATGATATTTTTTTCAAATTTCAATCAACAATATACAATAAAAGAAAAACCGAAAAGCTTAATGTAAATATACTTACAAGTAACAATTTGATATGCCTTAAGGTGTGCTTACCCAAAACTTTGATACAACTTAGGTTGTAATAGGCAATTCATACTTAAAATTGGACTAAATAATAGTGGGCATGGATTTTTGAAATGGCCAATATTTTCTACATTTTTTTTGCGAACTATCTCTGTTAAATAATAATCTGTGCGTTTCTATGTAAAATAGGTAATAACGGTTGGATTATTTTAATTCACGTTTTCAAACTTTGTTTTTTAGAAGCATTTGATGGAATTTAAAAGTTGTCAAACAACCATTGATAGCAAAGTGGTGTTTTATACAAAAATTGGACATAAAATAGAAAATAAATACTAATTTCAGAATTTATCTTAAATGCTGTTTAAATCACAATTTAGCAATCCTGACGCAAATTTTACCTTGATGCTTGCTTTATTTGCTCTTTTATTATGTTATTTAATAAACCCTTAAGGTATTCATCCTGTTATTATACCTGAATTTAAGTTAAGCGATTAAACTAATATTTTAATTCTCATAATTTACTACCTTGACGTGTCATTGGCATTAGGCGTAATTGTTTCCCAAACAAGTATAATAAAGTAATTTTATTTGCAGAAATGCCACAATGATTTTTATAGGTGATAAATTTACGGCTGGATAAATTATTGTAACACGGTGTAGATATTTGGTGCCAAGTTTTTAATGCCTTAAAGCTTATAATTTGACTTGTTTACTTCTAAATGGCAAAAGTTTTTGTTTTTTTGCCTTGAAGGTTTTCGCACGTGTTCAATATTAGACTTATAAATCGAAGGTCGATAACAATTTATTGTTGGCTTTAAAGTAACCATAAACAACTAACTTCACAAGCTTAATAAACTTCTAAGTCAATTTTGTACTTTAAATACATAGTGTCATTTTGATAAGTTTTAATTTCAATCTGATTTTTTTTTGTGTTGCTTTAAGCTATGACTACGTTTGTTTTTGACAATACTAAAAACTGATTATTACACCTGGTCGTTTAATTAGGTTGGCGACATTTGCGGTTATTAAGGACAAACTATACAGATTACATAACCATTTCTAAACTTAATCACTTATTTTATATTTTTTTTTTAAGTGAGATGCAGTTAATTACAATTGTTTTAATACATCAGCCAAACGTTTATACATATTTGGTTTTACATAAAGCTTACTGGATTATAGTGAGTGGGAAATTGTTTATCGATTCCAACAAAGTAAGTTGTTTTTCGAAAATATGTTTATGTCAACAGTTGTAACCTTGCTAATCAATAGCTAATATCCTGTATGCTTGCTATATTAGTGAATTAATTCGCTTTCAATCATGTACACATACTTCCGATCATCAAAATCGTTTGATCCACCTATGGTAACCGCAAATTTAATTAATATTGTAGTTGACATCAATAATGTCACTTTACCGCTCTATTCCAGTACAACACTGGAGTTTATTGAAATTTTGACAATTTTACTACGTTGTGGTAAATAATTCCGAATTATTCATCTGTAAACTAATACCATTGAAAATAAAACAAAAACAATGGTCCGAAAGCCGAACACTCTGCATAAAAATCCACTAATAGGTCCATGTGCATTCTGTTGAGTTAGGCTTTTGCAAAGTGACACGTAGAATCGGAAACAGTCGCTGGTTTATTTGAAATTGCGCATTATTTCTAGCGAAATTCCTGATGGTTATTTACACTAATATTCCTGTCTATCAGCAAATATTGTACCGTGTTTGTTGGAGATTGTGTATGGTTTCCAATGGACAATAAAAATTTTCCTTCCGCTACGTTGATAACGTTTGTTGTTGTCACTATAATCGCTGTGTAATCCACGTTTTAGGGAGTTAACAAACTGGGTCAAAGTTTTGTTGGCCGTGTCTCACACAATTTTTGTTTTATGCTAAAATTTCACATTTTTATCTTCCTTCATACTTAAATCAGCTTTCCGGAGTAATTCAAGATTATTTCTTGAGAAAACATTCCTTATTTGATTTTAGGCAGAATGCCAAGAGGTATAAATGCAATAATTCTGGCACGTGGCAGTAAGAGTACCTCAGACTCATCTTCGTGTGCAAAATTCAAATTTAGCTAAATTAACGTGAATTTGGTACGTTTTCAACGAACTTCGTATTTTTAAACCTCATTTTTAATATTACTCTCTCTTGGTAAAAAAAAAACGAAACTTTGTCATCAATTAGTAAAGCTGTAAAACTGTTTTTTTGTTTGTAGCTTAATTCTTTGTCTGTTACCTTAAAGATAATAATTGTTGTTCCTCCATTTTCGATAACCGATTATGTACAAAACTTTTACTCTTCAAAATCTGTCATTCTTTATTTTTTCTTGTTTTAGCCACGACTAATATTATCAAAACCGTACAAAAGGGTAAAATAACTTTCTACTGCGGTGTACCTGTCCGAAAATAGGATAAAGCATTCCCAACAGGTAAAAAAGAGTGTTACAGCCGAGGGGTAGATTGCCGAAGTATTTTGGTGTACACACTCAAGGTATTATGAGGCACTTTGCCAGTATTACGAAGCATTTTGAGGTATTACAAGGCATTACGAGGCCTGTTGAGGTATTTTTAAGGCATTTCAGAGTATTTTGAGGCATTGACTGTATTTTTCTAAATGTTTTTGCAATATTTTCATTGGAATTTTGAGCGAAATAAAGCCAAAATAAAGGAAATTTTGCGATATTTTAAGGAATACATTGTAGTAGACCAAGCAGTAGACAATATAGTGTATCAATAATATAACAAAATTGTATATATTATGGTAAAATCTTTGTTGCATGATATTAAGTTGAAACAATATTAATTACAAATTATTATAATAATTTACCAGTTTTTCAACATTTAAACTACATTTTTAAGGTCACGTGACTGTTTTTGACAGGTGTCAACTGGATTTTATAGTGTTGCAAGCTCTAAAATTTCATAATCAAAATCACGTGATGTGTCTCTTACAATTTCAGCTTTTACAACTGTCTAAAATAGTCTAAATTAAATTTAACAAGTTTCTAAAGTTTAAATTACATTTTAACGGTCACGTGATTAATTTTGACAGATATCAACTGGCCTTTACAGTGGTGCAAGCTCAGAATTGCATTATCAACGTCAAGTGACGTGTACTTTACAATTTAAGTTTTTACAACTGTCCAAATTTTATTTATCAATTTTCCAAAATTTAAATTGCGTTTTGAAGGTCACGTGACTGTTTTTGACAATGTCAACTAGTCTTTACCGTGTTGCAAGCTCAAAAATTGAATTATCAAAGTCACGTGACGTAGTTCTTACAATTTTACCACTGTCTAAATTTAAAATACTATATATTTAATTTTTCAACTGTTTTTTTTAAATGATAGGTGTCTTTATTTGACACGTGCTAACTTGGTTACTATGACAGTTAGAAGATTCGTTTAAACGTCAAAATATAACCTGTAATTTCAGACAACCGTACAAAAAATATTTTTGTTCGTTAGAATTTGAAAAAACAGTCACCTGACCTTAGAAAATCAATTTTAAGCTTTCGGCACAAGGTCAAATCAAGTGTCAAAAATTTGAAAAAACGTTTACGTTGTCACCTAACCTAACCTAAAAACTGTCACGTGACTTTAAAAAAATTTAATTTCAAGCTTTTGGGTCTTCAAAATTTGGAAAAGCAATCAGGTAACCTGAGGAAGTCATTTTTTTTTAATCATTGTCATGTACAAATTGTAAAAGCGGACATGAGACTTAATTAATCTGACATAAAACTGCCACGTGACGAAAAAAAAATTTTAAGGGTGTATTTCATCTAAGTTTATCATTGTCTCAATACCAAGAGCCTTATAACTAAATTTAAGAATGCCACAAATGTGTAGGTAAATATTTGAAGGCATTCTGAGGCAGTTTAAATAATTTAAAGGCATTTCGAGGTATTTCAAGGTAATATGAGGCATTTTAGGAAGTTTTTAGGCATTATTACTATGAGGCATTTTGAGCAATAATGAAGCATTGTGAGGTATTTTAAAGGCATTTCAAGGTATTTTGTATGCATTTTGATGTAAAAAAAAATATTCGGCGATCTGCCCTTTATGCAAAACCCAGTTTTCTTGAAACGGAAATGTATTAAATCATTTTAAAACAGCCTTTTTTGTAATAATTGCTTTTTTTTAATCCTTGTTTTATCTCAATAATTAAGGAAAATACAGCAAATTAATTAAACAAATACAATGTAACAACATTGAAAAATAAAAAAGTTAGTGTAAGGTTAGGTTAGGTTAGGTTAGTAGTAGCAAATTTGTTATTTTCTAAAATAAGTAAAAAAATGTAACATGACTTCTCCGTTATCTTATCACTCCTCCGTTATCCGTCATCATCAAGAAATTAAACATGTTGGTCCTTCTGTTTGAAACTGCATCACATTTACAAAGGAGGTGTTTAGGATGTGTATTCTTGAGGGAAGGTAGTTGCCAAGAGAAGGGTATGCAGAATGTGACAGGATCCTGTCATTGTCAACTCTTTTGTCACATTCTATCAACACTTCCCTTGAGAATTCCGTTCCCTGCTTTCAAGAATTAGGGCCATGGAGTCTCTTCCTCATCCCCGCAGGATCTGTGGTCTCCGTGTTTCCTAGGCCAGTTCCTAGGCTCTTTCGTGTTCCTCCTTCAATTTGAACTCGTGTTTACAGGTGTAATCACCCAAGCCACAGAAGGGTTCTGGTTCTGTGAAAGAAGTCCGGCCTCTTTTTTCAGTCAGAGTTTTGGCTTTCTCGTTTCCCTTAATTTCTCTGTGTCCTGGAACCCAGAGCAAGGTGTCTTTTTTTTCCCCAATTTAATTGAGTTTGCCTAGATGTTCCCATACCATTTTAGAGCTAACTATGGTTGAACTCAGCGCTGTTAAGGCTGCTTCATCAAAATTACAATATCCTGCTTGCAATAGCCGTTGTCAATGCTGAACTGAGCACATCTTTCTATTGCGTGACTTTCCGCCTGAAAGATACTGGAGTATTTTCTCATTGGCTTCGAGTTATTCGGCCATCGGATAAGTAACATATTCATTAGTCCCCTCTCTCGTGTTGCTTAACTTAGTGAAAAACGTACTTCTAAAATTAAATTTCCTGATAGTTTTATCTTTTGGATACGTACTTTTCGATAGAGGTGTCCAAGCTGTCCTACTTACCAGCATTCCCCCTCCAACTCCGTTCTTAGCCATTCTAAACAAAGCTGCTTCAGCACCGTGAGGTGCAAGAGTGTGAGGTCAAGCATGACCTCCATTACCACTGTTAGACATGTTCTTATGGCTCTTGTTATCTATAGGAATGCCAGACCGTCTGGTTTTATTGTACCAAGCAGCCGCCCCATACGATTGTGGATCTAATCATGGTGGTATACATCCATCTCAGAATGCTTGGATTACAACCCCAGGTCTTTCCTGCCAGGCTTCTACTAAGTCTCTTGTTGCTTTACTGACAGTTATTCCTAAAAATTTAACGTCTTGCTGGAAATCTCTAAATATCTGGATCGTTTTCAGATTTGCTAGCTTCCTTCTTCTTGTGAAGGGTACAACAGTGGTTTTGGCTGGATCATGGCAGTGCACCATTTTCAGTAACTGATTCCTGCTTGTATCAGTTCAACATAAAGTTTGTTCATATTTGCTTTTAATTTTACCAATAATCAGGTTGCGTATAATAATCACGTGCGCAGGTTTCTTTGGTAAATTACATCCAACATCTAGTGTTCAAAATATGAACCTCTTGCAAATATACAAATCTTTGTTTTTTGTTACATACTCTTTGAGTCATTTTTTGCAAGAATCTGTGCTCAATTTTTGTCTAATTTGTAATGCATTACAAAAATATATTGGTTTGAGAAGCATGGGAAGGTTCTCCATGAGAAATGAATGGTGACACGAATAATGCACGTTTGCTTCAGAGTCATTTCTTATCCTGCTCCTTAGAATAAGAATACATTTAGGTAAGGCTCTGTTTTTGATGCATTTACTGAATTTTGATTTCTCTCTAAAATTAGTTGTTAACTCATGTTATTATTCTGACAGACATAATGCAATACTTCTTTTTTTTTTAAATATCAATTGGCAAAAATATTATTTTATAATTTCTAATACAGCATAATATATTTTTCTACCAACACTTATTTGAAATAACTTGTCTTAATGTATGTCAAGAACTTGGTTAATTTTACAATAATTGTGTTAAATTATTTCTGACGCTACAGACATTTTTATTACCAAGCCACTGCAATCCTCATTATAATGCATTTATGCATGCTGTATTTAACCACTTTTTTATCGTTACGTCACTAAAAAAATATCACTTTGTTCTGTAAAATGTGATGTTAGTATTGGAAACTATAAAGTTATGATTTATGATATTTCTTTACCGTTGTAACTGCCACTCATTTGAATAAAAATTAGGCGCTAAAGCTCGTCGTAATTCAGTTTTTAATAATTGTCAATCATTTATTAATGGAATTACTTATACTTTTTGTTATATTCCCTGAGCAGCTATACTATCTTAATATATTATTTCACTAAGTTTATTTTCTGCAGTATAATCAGTTTTTCTAAATTTACTTAATTGATATGAAATTTTATCATCTGTTACACCCATGTGGTATTCCAATTTTCATATTTGTAAAATGCTGTTTTGCCAGTTTATAAGTAAGTATATTTTAATCTAAATCACAGTTAACGCAAAAGTTACTTTATCAGACAAGCAAAACCATGATCTTTCATGTCGTAATGAACTGTGAAGTACAGTTTCTAGGCATCATAATATTGTTTGCATTTCTTGAGAAATGTATTACCTATTGCAATTTCAGGCTCAACAACTTCGAAGCGAGTAAAATCAATTTGAAGTTCAAATATTACACGAGACGCAATTTTCTGTTTAACATTGTTTATAGTGAACCCAATAAAGGCTTTTTGAGATTTTCCGATATATCTAAGTTTTTAACAAAGTGTAGGATCACGTTATTGCCGGAAGCTCGTATTATAGGTAAAGATGTTTGATTCCTTTAAGATTTCATATTTAGGTTAAAGTATTAGCCAAGGAAATTAGGAAGGTTATTAACCTAACTTAAAACCACGTAATTTTAATTACATATTATAAATTATTTGCAAGTATTTGTCACTTGGTTAAAAGCCATAGTCTGAGAAGTCAAATTGAATAGGTATATGGCTTGTAACCTACAGATGAAAATTAAGAAGAAGAAGAAAGTTTGGGTCAAATTAAATGTAACTTGGGCAAATCAATAACCTTACACTTTCAGTCCCGTAATTTATTATTTTACTTTATGTATAGTAAGAGTGTTACAACAGTTTGCTTTAGATGGAAAACTGTTCCTCTTAAATTCTCATCTAAGCATGTTAGTAACGCAGATGTCGACAAAGATGAAAACGTAAATTTTAATATCCTCATGCATGTAGGAACCCATCTGTTTCCAATTTAAGTTGAACCATATATTTGATTACCCTAGATTACTACATTTCAAGCTGACGAGAACTCGGACGAGATAGTAATAGCATTGCCATTAAAACAACTTTATTTTGCAATTCTTGTACCAAGCAAAATTGTAAATTCTTCTTAAATTGTGATTCAGTTCAAGTGTCTTTTAGAGCGGTATCCAACTTTAAAATTAATTTTCTGCTTCGGTGATGGTCAAGGTGGTTCCAAGATGGTTCAAGGTTTTTTTTTTGAATAAGTTTAGGATTCATTAACCGAAACTAATGTTGGGAAGAAGTGACAGAAAGAAGTCAGTTCAAAGAATACAAAATAATGTTAAATTTAAGTTAACCTCTTTATTAACCACCTTAATGTAAATCACAATAACAACGTCAATACAAACAAATTATAATGTAAAAGTGTCTAATTTACTAGCGAAAATATGCTAATCATATTTTCGTTTTTATGTATTTTTTATTGTAATGAACTGTTTGGTGATGTCATGAACAATAGTGGGCTCGTAGAGCTTGACCCATTAAGATAATTAATTTTGGAATATTATCTGTAATACAATTCAGAATTAATTAACCTAATGTGTCAGCTCCAAAATCCTAATTATGAAATTACTTTTTTAAATCATAGCTTGCAATTAATAATTGTAATATTACTACAACCTACAACGTTAATTTGTTTATACCATTCAGAACATCTAGCATATACAACAATGGGGTACTATGGAGCTAATATAGATTTACCCCCGTATAATGGAGTTAATTGGTTTCATATAGTCATTGTTTAACTGGTTATTTATTCGACCTTTCTCTATACGATTGATTAACATATTTATATCGCCTACTTTTTTATGCTTTTATTGAACTAAAAATTTTCGCTATTCTGCAATTTTTATTTTAACCTTTGATATTCCAATAACCGCTGTTTATATAAATAATTAGAGGGAATGTGCCTAACTATACAATTATCTTATACTACTATTTTTTCAGTTTAACCTAGTTTCTACATCGAAGTTAGATAAACCCATACTTTCGTGCTGTAGGTGTTTATAAATGAAGGTCGTAATGCGCATAATAACTTAATCGTGATTAACCTGAGCATATGATCGATAAAAATCGATTACCGAACTGCTCTAATTTAAATTCTTTCCCACTTATTTTGCCACAAGTCCAATCTGGAAATACTGTTTTTAAAGTGATAATAAAGTTCAGTTTTACGTTCAGTTTACCATTGTTTATTTAATTTTTCACGTCTACGTGATTATCCGCAGTTCAGTGAAATTTTGTGGATTTTATACGAAGTGATCGTGGAATGCTTGTGTTTTTATTACATAATCCGAGTTGCTTCACATTGTTTTTGGATATATTCTGTAAGTAAATAGTTTCTGCTGATTGCGGTGTACCTGTTGAACTTAGGATTGTTTGTTTGATTTAGTGAACTGACCTGAATCAAACTAAATGATGTGTATAGATAATTACTAATATGTAATTGATTTGGGACGTGACGTTGACGTTTTTTCTCTAAGTGAACAATTCCTTCACGTAGGGACTAATAATATAATAATGCACGATAGGAGATTTTGTTAATTTCGCTTTATGCATTGCTAATGTCCATATAGAAAAAATATAATTTAAAACAAAAAGAAACTACTTGTCCTTCTAATACAGCAATTATCTACTTTTGAACTTAATCCTAAAACTGCTAAATACCAACCTAATCTAAATTGGAACGTCAACGTCGTAAAACCCGTCTAAAGTCAAAATAAAATATGGAAATTATTACATTCAATAGCACTGCTTAGTTACCTCATATTGAAAAATATGAGCAATTTTTTTCGTTGGAATTCGAACTATATTTTTGCACCAATACTTCCTGTTCCTCCTATGTTATGCATTTTGGAGGTTTTCAAATCGCTGCAGTTCAAAAACTGCTATTCGTATAACTGTGGAATAAAATTGTGGATTTTGTAGAGTAGGCCCATTAAATCAACAATTCACTTAAAGCAGGTTTTACACTGCACTTTGAGGTCAAAGAAATTCATGAATTTATTTATAAAGTAGCTTAAAGGACCAATTTTATCAGTGTAAAACGAAATTTTCCATCAAATTTACCTTCAAATATCAGACTTAGAGGTTCAGTGTCTAGTTGTGTGAATATGTAACTTGTTTTTACATTAGTATCACTTAAATATTCTTATACACTTATGAGTTGCGGAAATAATGTAAAAGTACTTATTTCATGGATCATTCTTTATTTTAGAAAGAGTACGTTTTCTTAACCTAGTACCTATTCTAAAATGGTGGATTTATGCTCATTCACGTTTAAGAATTAAGATTTTTCAGTTTACAAAAAGAGGCCAATGAAAATGTACCTGAATATCTCCTAATTTTGACAAATGACATTGACAATGATACTTTATTGGGACAGCTGACAGTTTTCAATTAGGTTGGACTTTTGAATTAAAGACAAACCGTGAACCCTGGTCCCATTAATTTTTTGTGTAATTTGTATTCTTACTAAATTTGTCAAATCTTAAATGTTCAGGGAAGATAAACCCACTATAAGCAACAATTATTTACTTAGTAGTAAAAGAATTTTCTCTTCTTTCTCTTCTTCAATTCTTTTTGTAGTCAGAGAATTTTCTTATACAGAGTGTTTCAGGTTTTGAATATACACAAACTTAAACTCCGCATTCTACGTCTAAAAGATGATGAAAGATTTTAAGGAAAAAAACTTCATATAAACATATTTGAATAGGAAAGTAGAGGACTTAAAAGTTATATCTTTTTTAAACACTCAAAAATTACATTTCAGGAATTTTGTAGTAGAGAACAAAGCTGACAGAAAATTGACAATTTTGACATTTGGCACAAAAGTCAAGTGGGTTTACTGGTGAAACGTCAAATTTTTTCAGATTTTTTTCTCTCCGAAATAACGAAGATACAGTGTGAAACACGTAACCACCTCCATAAGTTAGACTGACTAGGCAAAACAAACTTTCAAAGTCTTGACAGCTTTAGTGAATTGAGCTTGCAGGATAAATAGTTTTTTCAAAATGAAAATACTTTTCTGGCATAAAAAACTACGTTTAATAATACCATTCCAAAAAGCGAGGTTTATTAAACCCCACATTTCCGGTAATTGAAACCAACCCTTTCTAGGTTATCAATCTAGGATCAAACTTACAGTGGCTGCTAATGGCTCGCTGACTCTTTTGGTTCCAAAATGCAGAGTTACAGCAATTTGTTTCAAATCAACCAGCAACCATCAATGCCGTCGCATCCTACTCAATTGACGCCTCCTCAACACATCCGCCAATTAGGTTATTTAGGGCACTACAATCACCAGCACCTAAACAATTTTTCGCACTACAATCCGACGCCATCGCCGAGTGTCAGCATCGAAAGTTGTCCGGAAACTCCCTCGGATGAAAGTAGCGAAAATCAGAGTTTCAGTTCCTCGCCGCGAGTGGACTCAAAGTCGGACTATTCCTCCTCCCCTAAAGTGGAGTTCAGTTCCTCACCAAAAGAAAATTTTTTCAAGAGACACACCGGCCATCATCACCATCACTCGATTCAAGAGCTGATAGGACATTTTCGGAAAAAAGTGCATAATTGGCGGTCCGAGAATGGATACAGGAGGAATTCGTGCAGCGAAAGCGGAAATAATCCCGGAGATGACTTTAGGGAGAGGAGCAAGTCACTCGATTGTAATATTAAAAGGCCGGCGTTGAGTGATTGTGAGAGTACTTATAGGATATACAACACTATTTTAAAAGAAGGTAAGTGTATTTTTTAAAAAATTGCAAATTGTAGTCTTTTGCATACCATCAGTTGTTATACGGTAATTTCTTCTAAAATTTTGCTCACCTGTGTGCAGTCGTATCAGGATCGAAGTTGCATGAAAACGGTATGATATCGAAATATATAGACTGACAAATAAAATGCCAAAATAATTGTCAAAGCGCCAATTCACCTGACCTTTTGCATATTCTTCTTGTGGCTGTCGAGTAATTATCATGAATTTAGTCTTCTTGATGTTGATATTGAGGACCATGTTCTTACTGCGTCGCCAAGCATATCCCGCAAATCCTCCATGTTATCTGCAATTAGAACTGTGTCGTCCGCATAACGAATAATTTTGACCCATACACCATTCCCCTTAACGCCCACGTTGCGTTCTTCTAGGGCTTTCTAGAATATAAATTGAAGAGAAGTGGGGAGAGAACACACTCTTGTCTGACCCCTTTATATTCTTGGTAGTTGTTCTAGTTCTTCACACTGTTGTTTCAGCCATTCTTAGCGGTTCTTATCTTCGTTCTAATGACTTTCTGGATTGTTTTGTAGTTAGCACCATTTCCTTTGTTTTTGTTCCTCCTCTTCATTCCTCAAACAGAGCCAGTATCTCATCTGTCATTCAATCGTGTTTTTGTACTTTTCGTTTATGTCCCAATTCTGCTTTTGCAATATTGGTCATGGCATCCTCCATTTCTTGCCATACGTCACCCATGTTAGCTTCCTCTACCGTCTGTGGATCTATGGTTGTCAGTATTTTCTCATTAAGATTTTTGGTAACTTTGTTTTTTTGTTTCTTCATCTTTAAGACTTTCGTAATCGACCTTTCGCTGTGGTGGGTTTTGATTTTGATTTCCGCCATCAAGAGCACATGGTCTGAAGGCACATCGGCGCCCGGATAGGTGCATACCCTCTTTACCGATGTTCCATAACGTTTGTTGATGACTATGTAATCGATCTGATTGCGGATTATGTTGTCTGGGCGATCTCCTGGAGCCTTCCACGTATATAAGCGTCTAGGTGGCAGCTTGTACCATGTGTTTGTTATTTTCATGTTTTCCTCTTGGCAGAATTGGCAAAGACGTTCACCACGATCATTGCGTAATCCTAGTCCATAAGGTCCCACCAATTCTTCAAATCTTCTTTCTCCCATTTTGGCATTGAAATCACCCATAATCATGTTTATCTCATGATTTTTAACTTGTTTGAATAAGGGAGAATATTTATTACAGATCTGGATAACTTTTCAGTCAGGACTATTCCTACTCCCTTTCTATGATTTCTGTCATTATTTCCTGAATAGTACATGACCCCTCCAGAAACGTAACTCCGGACAATTTTGGGTTAAATGCATTCATCATAGGAATCCATGTGTTTGTTGCTTGTTGAAGCCTCTAGTTTTCCAAATACAGTACCTCCCATTATTTAGTTGGTACAAGTTAGTTTACTTCATTTAAAATAACCACCATAAATAGTTTGTTTTGGCTTATTTTCCAAGACAAGTACCTAATAATATTTTTCAAAAACTTCTTGAAAATACATGTTTGTCCTTTCTAGTTTGATAAGTATACATTTTTTTCCGAATATCAAGCACATTTACGGTCACTAACAGCTCAAATATCAGTTATCTAAAGTGGATTTTTACCTATTTTTCGATATAAGCCCTTCAAACATTGCTTTGTTACTCGAAATTGCAACGGTGCAGATTTTTCCACTGGTGTATTTTTAATTCAGTTCAATTGAATGGATTTAATTAAATTGCGCGCAATTCTGCTCTTCAAAGAGTAAGAGTTATTTCTGACATCATAACAACTAATACCAACAAACATTGTGTTGTTTTTCTGTTATTTAAAATCATTTGTTTACTTGCTGTTCTGCGAATAGTTATTTAACCACAATAAAAAAATTGTTTGAATCAAGTTTTTGTCTAGATAATGAAATGGGTAGGGCTATTTAATAATTACTTTCTCCTAGAAATGCTGGTCATACATTATTTATTGGGATTAGTTTTGATTACTTGTTACCACTTTCTTTTCAAGTAACCTTTAAGAAAAAACAACACCACACGTGTACATCACATACATTTTTTTTTCTAGTAATTACGGTTATTTGTATTACTAACCCAACGAGGGCAAAAATGTCACCCCGATAGTAATTAACGTTTGAAATGTCGAAAGAATTCCATTTACACATATAAAAAAATGCTTGTTATTATTAATATTTCATGGGCGGTTGTAAAAAAATGGTTTTTAAGTCAATAACAGATATTTTATGTGCATAACTGCATAAGTAGTTCAAGGCAATTAATGTATAAATATAAAAACCCGGTACGGATTGTGGTAACTGTTTACCACTATGCAAATGTTTACAAAAGCTGAGAGGAACCAGAAAAGGTCAACCATCTTTGTCAAGGTTTTTATCAAGGGGATAAGTACAGTTAAATGTCATTGTCGTTTAGAGTTTATTGTGTTACTTTGTCCAGTTGCACGCATTATCAAAAAAATCCAAATGATTTTGTGGTAAAACAAAATGGTTAAAGTGTGATTTATATGCGGTCTTTGGTCCTTACACACCTTTTTTGATAATGATAATGAGGGTTTTATGTCCATTTATTTATATGTTTTTACTTTCTCTTGAATGTATTAGTTAAGTATTTACAAGAATATTATTTAACTTGTCATTGAGTACTAAAAGTTTTCCAATCGTATGGAAAGAAGTTAAGAAGGAAATACATCAAAAGTTATAGACCGATTGCCATTTTGTCATGTCCTGCGAAAATATTCGAATCAATGATACATAAACAGATTTATAATTATGTACGTAATAAAATATCACACAGACAACATGGGTTTCTTAAGAATAAATCCACTGTTACAAATGTATGCAATATAACACAGTACATAGCAGAAAAGTTGGACAAGAAATGTCAAGTGGATGTTGTTTACACAGATTTTGCAAAGGCTTTTAAATGTATCCCACACAATATTTTTCTTAAAAAACTAGATGCATAGTTTGGGTTTAGTGACAGCCTAGTTCTGTACTTTCTTGGTAATAAATAGGCAGCAGAAAGTCTTACTCAGGGGATTTAGCTCAGATATTTTTATACCAACTTCAGGTGTCTCGCAAGGATCTAACTTTGGAACACTAATTTACACAACAACTTAATTGATACCGTTAATAAGTCCAAAATATTACTATTTGCTGATGACTTAAAATTATAGCTTACAATAAAAAACATAGAAGACTACCAACGAGGGGTAGACCGTCGATAATTTTTTGTACACCAAAATGCCTTTTTGCATACAAAATACCTTGAAATGCCTTTAAAATACCTCACAATGCTTCATTATTGTTCCAATGCGTCATAGTAAAACTGCCTAAAATGCTTCATATTACCTTGAAATACCTCGAAATGCCTTTAAATTATTTAAACTGCCTCAGAATGCCTTCAAATGTTTACCTACACATTTGTAGCATTCTTAAATTTAGTTGTAAGGCCCTTGGTATTGAGACAATGATAAAATACACCCTTGAATTTTTTTTTTTTTCGGTCACGTGGCAGTTTTTAGAGCAGATTAATTAAGTAGCATATCTGCTTCTACAATTTGTACATGACATTTTGACCCTTTTCAAAATGTCATAAGGATTAATGATTCAAAAAAAAAAAAATTACTTTCTCAAGTTACCTGATTGCTTTTCCAAATTTTCAAGACCCAAAAGTTTAAAATTCATTTTTTTTTAAAGTCACGTGACAGTTTTTAGGTTAGGTTAGGTGACAACGTTTTTCCAAATTTTTGATACTTGATTTGATCTTGTGCCGAAAGCTTAAAATTGATTTTCTAAGGTCAGGTGACTGTTTTTTCAAATTCTAACAAAGAAAAATATTTTTTGTACGGTTGTCTGAAATTACGGGTTATATTTTGACGTTTAAACGAATCTTCTAACTGTCATAGTAATCAAGTTAGCACGTGTCAAATAATGACACCTATCATTTAAAAGAAACAGTTGAAAAATTAAATACATAGTATTTTAAATTTAGACAACTACGTCACGTGACTTTGATAATTTAATTTTTGAGCTTGCAACACTGTAAAGACTAGTTGAGATTGTTTCAAAAACAGTGACGTAACCTTCAAAACGCAGTTTAAACTTTGAGAAATTGAGAAATAAAATTTACACAGACAGTTGTAAAAACTTAAATTACAAAATACCCGTCACATGACTTGGATAATTCAATTTTTGAGCTTGCAACACTGTAAAGACCAGTTGACATTGTCAAAAACAGTGACGTAACCTTCTAAACGAAGTTTAAACTTTGGAAAATTTTTATTTGGACAGTTGTAAAAACTTAAATTGCAAAGTACACGTTATGCTATTTTAGAGCTTGCAACACTGTAAAGTCTAGTTGACACCTGTCAAAAACAGTCACGTGACCTTAAAAATGTAGTTTAAATGTTGAAAAATTGGTAAACTATTATAATAATTTGTAATGAATATTGTTTCAACTTAATATCATGTAACAAGGATTTTACCATAATAATTACATGTGCGGTTCATTTTGTTATATTGATACACTATATTGTCTACTGCTTGGTCTACTACAATGTATTTCTTAAAATATCGCAAAACATTTTGAAATATACAGTCAATGCCTGAAAATTCTATGAAATACCTTAAAAATACCTCAAAATGCTTCGTAATACTGGCAAAGTGCCTCATAATAACTCGAGGCGATCTACCCTTAAGAGGATCTGAACAAAATTTATAGTTGGACAGTTGAAAACGGTTTGGAACTTAATATCTGTCAATGTTATGTCCTTAGTTTACATTTCGGCTACACAATTAATGGAGCAGTGTTGCCTCGTGTTAATGAAATGCCGGATCTTGGAGTTACTTTTGATTACCTATTTATGGATTTATAGTTCGTAACTGCAAGAGCTTTAATACTATGACATGTGTAAAGACACTTGTATAAGAAGTGTCTTAGAATATTGCTCAGTTATTTGGAGTTCTCACTACAATATCCATAAGTATAGCTTAGAAAAAGTTGCAAATAAAATGCTAAGATATATAAATTGCAAGGAAACAGGTTCAGTTTCATATACCTAAGGTTAACATTATGAAGAGATATAATTTGCACACCTTAGAAAGTCCTACTGTGGCATATTTGTTGTTTTTACACAGATTAATAACAATATTGAAGACCCCAATTTGTTAGCTTTATTATCAAACCAGAAATCCCACAACCATGTATGTTGACACCGCACGAACCAATTATTTGAACTCTCCTATTATAAGGATGTGTAAATTATATAATCGAATTAGGGATCAATGTGATATTTTTGATACTTAAATAGATTTAGAAGGCTGATTCAAGAAATGCTGTAGACTTTGTGGCTAATTGTGTATTTGCTATATTGGTTGATCATTGTGTTCAACTAACCTACCCTATAATTGGATGTATTTTTGTAGGGTTTGTAACCAAATAAATAAACAATCTACGATTATAACTTGTATTGTTTACTTTTCAAGTAAATACTTTATTTGATAAAGTTAGCAAAGTATTATAGTTAAACCGTGTAAACCTGTTATTTTGGTGGATTGGTTTTTGATAGTTGATTGAGGTTGTATGTTAAAACCGTCAAGATTGTATTTTATCAGCTCATTATATTTAAATTTGTTTTATTATTAATCAAACTAGGTTATGCATATCAGACATAATGGTGACTGCACTGTTGTGGGCGCATTCACCATGGATAGTACAACCAATATGACTGAACTCTGTACTTCTTGCATTGTATAGTCCATTGATTTATACAGGGTGTTTTTTAAGGAATGGATAAACTAGAAGTTTATATTAACATGGGGCCGCAAACAATGCATAAAAAAATATAGCAGGAATGAGCAATAGCAACCAAAGTGGGAGACAAAAATCGTTCAGTATGGCGGCCGTAAATTTCCGGTGGGCACTGTCAGACGATAATCATTCTGCTGTTGCCCACTATTCACAAATCCACTCGTCAATAATAATTCTTAACTAATTTAAGTTTGCAAAAATTAACCTTTAACGGACCGAAAAGCAAAACAAATGGCGAATGCGCAATTGATGTCGTTCACAAAGATGGCGACTTCCGTTTTGGTCGCTTAATGCCCAAACGGGGTATATTGTTACCTCCTCATATTCTTTTTACTCGAAGGTCGCAAAAGATTGGTTTTTAAGAAACGGAGACTTTTTTACATTTTTTAAAAATCACTTTCCAGATTTTGTTAAAGTTTCTTTCTAATGTTTATTGTAATGTGATGCTGAGTTTGTATTCACTAAGCAGTCTTACGAATAACAATGAAAACAAAATGTAGGACATCGACTTTTAGAAATATTTTATTTTTGGCCTGATTAACTAGCTTTCAACTTTGTCTTTCGTCATTTTTTATTTTTCATTTCTCATATTCCAGTGGAAAAAAACCTTAGAATAAGTAGAAAACCAACAAATTTTGTATTAGAAAAATTGATCTTTGGTACTTAGAATAGCTTGTTATAATGGGTTAATGTTGGATTATGTAATAATGTAATAACGATTATTTGGTTATTATTATTATTAAGAAATCTTAGAAGAGCACTAATATTAATTCTTTACATTTTGTTATTCACTGTGTGTAATTATTCTGACAATGAATTATTTCGAACGCTTATTAAAAATTATTACTCGTTTTAAACTTATGTGAGATTGAGGTATACAAGGTGTGCTAAGTTGGTGATGCATGTATGGGGATTTTGTTTATTTTGGGTTAAATGGGGAAGATTTTAGAGAATTTAAAACTCATACCCGGTTTTCCAAAATTAACTATCTTTCCCAGTTTTCTAAAAGAGAAAATATGCTAAAAGCATATTTTGCCTTTTAGTGTCTAAACCACGTAAATGGCAATTTTGAAATAAGACATTCTTAATGCACTATTTTACAAAGAATTTGATGAAGTTTTCAGAAAAGATGTATCCTCTTTTGTTTCCGAGTTATATAAATAACTTTGATAAATCTTAAAATTTCCTTTTCAACGATGTGTTGATTGGTACCATTAACTTTATCAGGCATGTACTAAGATCTGTATGAAAGGAGGTTCAAAAACCAACTGACATACACATGGTGAAACATATAAGAATGTAACCTAATTCTTACTAATTTATTATGAATCTTAACTACCTACTAACAGAATTAAATGAAATCACTTTTAAAAAAACTCAAAATGCAACCCAATTCTGGCACATTTTCTCAATTTGGAAACCTGATATGTCCTTTAATCGACTCTGTATCTCTAAAGATAAACAAAATAAATTGTCATACAAGAATCACAAATTTGGCTCACCCTGTATACAGGGAAATGGAGTGACTCATAATGTATAATGGAAAAACTTATGGAGTGATATTTCATTCGACATTTTCTAACTTATTCTTTTATTCTAACCTCAGAGTCAACTAACAATTTGACAGCTATTTAATTATGAAGGAAAACTATGGTTTTTATGGTATCATGTGTTTTTAAATGACAATTATTGTTCTTTCTCTGATCTAATGTGCTATTTTTTGAGCCATCCGTAAATTTGAAGAAATTGGAACTGGAGATGCGTAAATTCAACAAAAATCAAGATCTGTTCAATCAAATTTTGTTCTCTGATGAGGTAATTGAATAGGTGTAAAATGTGGGTTACAAAACTGTCGAAATTGGACAAGTGAAAATTCTCATTGGATGTGAGTAATACCACCCTTTCTGATTCCTATCTGATCTAGTTTTTTTTTCTCAGAAGCAGTGTTTAGTACATTAGTAGATAGAACCACAACAGATTAAAAGGGTAAAACTTTACAACAGGAATTTGCCAGCAAGGATGTATCTTCGTTTGTTACAAGACCAAAATTGTACCATCAGTTATTAACACAGTAGAACCGAATTCTCAACATACTTGGTTCATTGCTTGTCTCATTCTTTCCAGGCATTAAACATTCAGTAACTTTTCCTAACGCCTACTGTCCAAAGCAACATTCACTTTTCGTTTTTAAGTCAAAGAAATATGCCATTAAGGAGCTTTTATCAAACTTGACACAATAGTACTAATTGACAGCAATAAAAATTTTAATTAATAGGTTTCCTGACATTATTTAGTTGTAAATTACAATAATCTGATCAAATATGCACATAAAGCAATTATTGATTGGTAAACTGAATAATTTCCATTCAAGTTCAATACAGGATTTATTTTTTAAGATTGTTACATGAAAACCTGTCTTAACACCTAATGTGCAAGCGTGTATTAACTGATCCTGCTAGTCGTTAATCAGTGTGAGTTTGTTATGAAAGCTGCCACTCAGGCTGCTTGTTAACAAATAATTCAAAACCACTTACACAAATAATATTTAAATAAGTTAATTTGTAATATTTGTTTGCCTTACAATTCATTATGACTTTTAGTGGAAGTTTTTCATCCCACTCTAGTCAATAAAAATTTGCATTTTTCTTTACGACACTGTTATTGTACTTGCGTTTGTTGTTGCATTATAATATATGAAAGATATTCATTTCCGAGAGGATCAAATCGTTTTCTTGTTAGCTAGCCAAACCGTTTGTTACGACAATATGGGTTGGCATGTGGTCTAATATCTAGCATTGTTAGCTGGTGCTCTACAGACAGTCCCATTTTCGTCTCGATCGAATATAAA
This sequence comes from Ips nitidus, assembly GCA_018691245.2. Taxonomy (NCBI): domain Eukaryota; kingdom Metazoa; phylum Arthropoda; class Insecta; order Coleoptera; family Curculionidae; genus Ips; species Ips nitidus. The sequence goes on from CM042798.1 coordinate 4,421,722, forward strand.
TGGAAATGGGGACGGCGAGATAAACACATAAAACTGTTTTTTTATAGGATCTTATAATGAGGTTAGACAGGCGAATGGAAAAAAAGTTATTTCAATATACCTACGAAGAAAAGTTTTCTTTGTATTGAGTAGTAATTTGTATTATGGCAAAAGTAATTCAAGCAATATCTCGTTTTGCAATGTTTAACTTAACATTAAAGTTATTTAACATTTTTCTTTTCTGTTCTTAAAGGAGCTCAATTAAAACAAAGGTCGCTGGATCCGGAAAGGAGGCGGCAATCTCTAGGTGCCATAATTCCTACCAATATTCACAGAGCTTCCGACGCGTTCCTAGATCCACATCATGCGGCCATATTGTTTAGAGATTCACGAGGGGTAAGTAACTTCATTTTTACCTGAAGTGTATTAGTTTCTGTATTTTTACGAACCCGCGAAAAGCGTAACGTAGCGTCTTGATTTCCGAGTGTTTAAATTATACACAAATGCGAAACACAACAGTGAACAATTTTATCGAGGACAACAGCTTTTTCTTTAAAATCATATATTATTCCTTTTACCAACTGCTGTCAAAGGCTTTCCCCTTAAAAATCTTAAATGTTATATTTTTTTTTTAAATTGAAACAACTGTATTTACGATCTTTTTGGATTTACTGTATCCCTGTAAGGGTCAAATCAGACATTTTTTTTGGTAAAATGTTAAAAGTCACAATGAACGTTGTCACATTTTCGTAAAGGATTCTAATCACTATTTACTCATCCACAAAAACCAGAGTTTTAGTGTAATAATCTAACCTAACCTAACCTAGCCTAACATCTTCTATTCCCCTCTGTTCTGAGTCACCTGATACCATCGATTACTGGCAATCTGTCTGATGTCGTCTATCCATCGCAAGGGGGGGTCTACCGACACTCCTTTTTGTTTTCCTGGGTCCATCTCCCATCCTTCTATCTTGGGATGTGACCCGTCTATTTCCATTTCAGCTCCGCAATTCTTTCCACTATCTCCTTAACTTTCGTTCTTCTGCGCATCTCTTCATTCCTAATTTTATCTCAAGAGAGATATTCCAACTGTCTCGAGTCCATAAGTAGATACTGGCAGGATACAGGTATCATACACTATTATTTTTAAATTGATGGGAATTGTGTTATCTCTCAGTATATGGGACATTTTTCCAAATGCTGCCCAAGAGACTAGTTGTATTCATCAACTACTTGGATAATAACGTTGTCTAAGAGTATTTGAACATTTCCTGAGGTCAATATTCTGGTCTGTGAATAACTCCACTCTCTCCGACTCCTGATTCAATTCCTGGAGCATTGACTCGATCTCAGCTATGCACAATGTCATCAGCAAATCTAAGATGACTCAGGTATGATCCATCGATCTTGATTCCCTTTTTCCCTCATGGGAGTCTTTTAAAAACATATTCCAGTGCGAGTGTAAACAGCTTCGATAAAATTGTATCACCTTGTCGTACTCCACGTTCAATTTTGATATTATTAGTGTTCATTCTTGCGTCGATTTTTATATGGAAATCTGCATTCTGATAATATATTCCTGATGAGTGTTGTATATCTGGAATCGATTCGCGCATTGTCTGTCCATGGACATGAATATTCGCCATATCTCGATCAAATCGAATGCTTTCTGGAAATTGATAGAAGCAATATGGATTAGGATATTATATTCTGATTTCTGATTCTTCTCTATCAGGGCTCGAATTCTCTGTAAGTGGTTCACTGTTCAAAAAGAAAAAGACTCTTACAGATTTCAATTTTATAGTTAGTCAAGAGGAACGCAGACTTTATCATATATTATAATTCATCTTTAGAAAGTTGTGTTCAAAATTGGGCGTCTCTTGTGTTTGGCTCTTTAACTCTTGTTGCACTTAATTATAACTTCTTCATTTATTTTCCCACATTCAAATGTTATTCTCACTTTCAATTCCTCTATATTTTCTGGTCTAGTTTTATACACATTTTTTAAATGACTAATGTTAGGAAAGATTTGATTCAGATTATCGGACTTTTACAGCATAATGAGCACTTTTTTCATAAAATTTCCACACCTGTATGATTGATGTACTTACAACAAACGTAATGTTTAATTTATCACATTTCTCTTTTTGTATTAATTATTAATTGATCCACTAGATAGTGACATTACATTATGTGACACCCGGTTTATTGGGTATTACTTTTCACTGTTCAGGTAAATGAAGAAATACAACGATATGTTTTCAAATAACTGACGCTTTTGCAGTTTACACCACTCTGAAGGTTATTAATTCCACGTTCAACCCCATCTGGTGTGTTCTCTTCTCTTGTAATTTATTATTATTATCATCCTTTGTTGCCCCCTGACATTTATTAATTTTTGTTATACGGTGCTTGGGCATCGGATATTATAACTTTCCGCTTCCAATTTAGCACCGCTTAAAAAGCTTTTCACTTGAAACAAATTGGTTTAATCTTTTCAGCTTTTAACCGAAACACTAATTGACATTATCATTTTATAACTTTAAACTTTTAAGTCAAATCGGATTTGATTATTCATTCTGATCCAGTTTGATCTAAAGAGAGTTTAAAATCACAACATCAGTTTTGCAAATTTGCTTTACCAAAGCTTTTAAGAAGCTTTGAAAAATGCTTAAAACTATGTAAAACTGATAACGTTTGGGCTTAAATTCTGAACTGAACTTTGAATATTCATTCAGTGATTCCAGTTGAAAACCTGTTCACGCATATGAAAAAAAATCAAATAAAATATATTAAGAGCCGTTTTAATTCAAATTACTTTCAAATTTTATGTAAGAATTTTTGAAAAATGTTTAGAGCACTATTTTGGGTTTTATACAGACCACGGTTTTTAATGAAATATTTCGATAAATTTTATTTGAAAAATATTGAATCTGCTCTATATTTTTTTATTAGGCGAAATAAAATTGTATTTTCTCTGATATCAGACAAGATAACCTAACATTTCCTATATTTTTCAATCAAAGGAAGAAACACATTAAGTTATCTTGTGTGGTTTGTTTTTGTTCTGTTAATGCTAACGCCGCAATGTTGTCAGGTCTGGGGAAAATGTTTCCTTTTGACAAATTCGAACTACATTTGGATATTTGGGGAAAACTTTTTAAAATCTGGGTAAATACTAAAACAACACTCCATTTAACATTCAAAAAAACAACAAAAAATATTTGTTTATTTACAGGGTTGGAAAAATAAATTGGACAGTGTTTAAACGTAAATTTTCACAGGTAAAAAAAACGGCCATTTTGGACATATTTAAATCTGTCATATTTTGTGAAATACCCCTCCGTAAAGCTATAAAAATACAAAACCTGCTTAAAAGCACTGTTATAGTTGAAATAGTTGTAAATCATGTTAAATGCTTGTTTATAGGTTTATGAGTGGAAATTGGACAGTCGTGACGTATTTCAAGATGGGACGTAAAGCTGTTGGACCTAATTTAATGTGTCAAAATGCTGCAAACTGTCAAATACCACTCTATGAAGCTATAAAAGTTAAAAAAAAATGCTAAAAAGCATTACAGTTCTAAATAATTTTAAGTAAGTTTTATAGGTTTATGAGTTGAAAAATGTTCTGATTCTTTCAGATGATCTGAGATCAGCAAATCCATGTTGACTAGACGTGATAATACTAATTTAAGTGGATTTGCATAAGAAAGTAATTAAAGCAAAACTTCAAAAAACCTTAAAAAAACTTGGGGAGTTGTAGTGAAATCTGGCAACTTTTTAAAAACGGTTTTGGGGAAATTGTCTTATTTTGACAAGACATTTACTGTGAAATTTATTTCTTGTGTCAGACAGTTGCCATACTGTTCTTCAAACTTTCAGTTTGGCAAATTTTGATGCGAATTATTGAGGATATTTACAGATGTCTAGAACTGCTCTAACGTTTTGAATGTGACAAAATAAACAAGCAATTGTCATATTTAATATTACCTCTCTATTACATAGTTACGTCATCTTATTTTTGTGTGATTTTTTTGCATCGATCCAAACCACTTGTGTTTCTCTATCCGATGATCAAAATTTCCAAGTTGACGTGCACACATCGACGTTTTTAAAGTTGATAAAGCTTTATTTAATTCAATGATTCAAATTATCCGATTATACGATGTGTACGTGGCCATGGTTAAAGGTGTTATTCCAATATTTCAAAAAATTCGCGAATATTCATGTAAGTATGAAGAATAATGTTTTTTTAAATCAAATAATCAGCAAATTGCAGAATAAAATATGTAATCTAATCACAGTGGTATGTCATCAAGTTTATAGACTAACTCTAATAGCTATTTATGATATGAGTGTTAAAAGTGCATTGTTCCATGAAAATGGACGCTTTAAAAACACTTTTAACACGAATACTATACAATATTTTTTTTACAAACGCATTAAAAATTCATTGCTATTTACAAATGCTATTTTTAATAGTTCAGTAGCGTGTTAAAAATTGAATTTTTAATCCGTTTGTAGAAAAACCACTTTAAAAGGCTCAAATTATCCAATCCGAAGCATAAATTTATACTAGTGGTCATATAACCACTTGCTGGAAAGACACATGTCACTAACCAAAATTTGCTTCATTTTTGTCCAGCCCATTAGTTTGTAACATGATTCTTTCTCACTTATTTTGTTTTTTACACAATAAACGTAAAACACTTTTACTATCAATTTGAAATATTCGATTTTCTGCAACTGGTGTGTCTTTTTGCTTCATTGTCACTAATTTTTGTTGTTGTAGCTCTCTGCTTTCTGACACTTTTCACTTGATCATCTTAATAACCTTGCGTAAGTTCAAGTGTAAATAATTGTGGCAAGCTTGTTTAGTGCAAATTGGGTAGCATTTGTATGCCAACTAAACATTAATGCTAAACTGATGTCAAACAGCACAAACCGGTCCTAAACTTGGCATCGTAAAAACAAATCCATGTGTAAATAAACAAACGCGGTATTGTTCAAATATTACGTGCCAATGATATAAGAGTTAGTTTTCGTATGTTTTTTTTTTTATATTTATTAGAGTACTACAGTGCCTGTACTCTTGTAGTACAAGTAGTACTGAAGAAGTTTGTTCTTTAGTGTGTTAAATTGAAGTAATTTCGCGTTAGGATTCCAATAAAGTTTATTTTTAGCTGCGATGCAATTTAGTATTATTCCGGATTACACTTACAATCCAAAAAACACTGTTTCTATAAATAAACTAAAGCTGGGATTTACTTTTACTAACCGATAATCGTTTAAGCACATCACTCGAAAACTCCACATTATCATCATCAACAATTGGGGCGCATGCGCGCGCGTTTTATTAATTTTGTTTTGTTTTTCTCGTGCAATTACAATATAAACTGATCCGGGCCAATAGAGTGGTTAATAATTATTGTAAAAAGTAAATCCTATTTTCCGGTACTGTTTCGTTTACCTATCCTAGCACAGTTTGACCGGTAATCGTTTGTTTACCGATCGGTGAAATAACAATTTAAAAAGATTAAGATCAGCCACCTGTCGGTTTAATATTGCAGTCGGTGTATATTTGTCGCGATGAACATATCCGTGGTTTTTTTTCGGTTATTTTGATTGAAATTGTGAGAGTGTTAAGGGTGGAGTGGTAACTGTTACTTCAGGTTAATTTGATGTGCGGAAAGAATTGAGTTTTTTGTTGGTTTCTGCGACGTTCCCCGACAATAACACATTAATATCAAACCTACACACTCAGTTATGCCAGCAGTGTCTAGGTTGAAAAATAACTTAATTTTTGTAGTATTTTGTGACTTTCCACTTGTTTTGTAAATATTTCCACTTGAAACTTACTTAACAACCGATTATCTAGGAAATATCCCACGCTTTCTTATCAAACAGGATTATCCACTTTCGACGAAAAACATATTTGTATAATATTTTTATTGAGACAGAAAGACAAAAGTGATTACCATTTGAAAATTTATTCTATCTTTTTAATTTTACGTTTACATCTTCTGAATTAGGTTCCTGCTGTATAATACGTGAATTGTGATAACAATGATTACAGTCTGATCAATATATATTTTTGTCATTTTTACTGCTGAATTTATATTTATATCATCTTAAGGCAATATTTCTTCTTACTACGTAGTGTACAGAGTAGACTACAGGTAGAAATAAGTTCCTATAAATAGGTAGTATACACCTTTAGTAGCCAAAAGTGATTTGACTGACATATTATGCTAAAAGTCTCAAGCAAAACAGAACTGTCTTTTCAACAGAAAATATTTAGTAAACTCTACAAGTTACATGACCTGCACCATTATTTGTCTTTCTAGATTTTGGTTTCAGGCAGGGATGGGTAAATGTATGTATAAAATAATATGACACATTACATATGATATGACAAGTATGACATATTATACGTCAATACCGTCACTTTTTGTCTGATTAAGGTTGGGGTTAGGTTGTTGTTTCTATTTACTTATCGGGTATTCGGGTATAATTCTTTAATAGTTCAATTATATTTATAAAACCAGCACTATTTCTGCTAATACTAGACAATAATATCTCAATAAATAAGTAATTGTCCGACCACGACACAACCTGTGGCAAAATAATTTGTTCAGAATGGTAAATGTGGATAGAAATATTTGTTAATATAATTTTTACACGACCAAATACAGCATTTTATTCTGAATTCAGTGATGTATGACAACAACTTATGATTTGCTTTATAAATGACAATTAATTCAATAAAAATTAATTTTACCTTTGCTGGCTTTGAATACCGTCAAAATGCCCTAATTTTTAAGTCAATGACAAAATGGCGGCCTACAGCAAAACGGACACCAATTCATGTTCTCCATGCTAAAATTAGTTAGAAATGACCCCTTGACACGTTCTAAATCCAATATGGCGGCGGTCAGTATAGTAGGCCAAGAAAACCCTTCATTTGAACCAAATGTCGGTGCATTTTTCCAAAAATGAATTGATTATTTGAAACATTCCGTAGACATATCATATGATCGTAGGTAGCTAATGCATGGAGTTATCACGTGCCGTTGAGCGCGCACTGTTAAGTTGCCCCGTTTGATTACCTTTTTACGGACATTTTGCTAAATCTCTCGAAAACGGTTTGAGTGAGCCGTGTGAAATTTTTACTATGTATGTCCCTCAAAACGAAGCTTTTTTATTAAATATAACATTTTCCGTACAACTCACCGGTTGGCCTTAAAAAATAAAAAAATAACAGATTTTTTGACGTTTTTATAGGAGGTACCCCATAATTTTTTTGGAAAATGTTTGAATTTTGAAAATTGTCTTTTATAATTGCCTTTATTAGTTGAGGATAATGGTAGATATGTGAGGTAAAGTGTCATTTGTCAAAATGTAATTTTTTACGGGTGCCATGTCTTGAAAACTGCCAAAATGCCATAATTTCAAGGTCGGTGACAAAACGGCGGCAGTTACAGCAAAACGGACACCGGATTCGTGTTCTTTATGCCAAAATTAGTAAAAATGGCCACCTTGACAGGTTTAAATCCAACATAACCTAAGAAAAAAAAAGTTTAATTTTTGCTAAAACTTGGTGTTTTTTTTTAAAAACCAAGGTTAATCGTTATAGAAAAAATAAAACAGTTTGCATGATGCTCTCAAAGTGCTCATATTAAATTTCTAATAAATCTTAAAATAAAGTAAAAGAGTTGAAGTTTTTCTTTTGAAAAAAGTTTAATTGAAAGTAGTGTAGTCTAAATAATGGCGTTTGACAGATGTCTGTCAAGTCATGTTCATAAAACTTCTCATAAATTCAAAGCCAACTTATTGAAGTAAAATTAGTTTTTTTGAATTATTTCGTCATTTATAAAGCAAATCATAAGTTGTCATACATCACTGAAATCAAAATTAAAAACGTACTATTTTGACGTTTAAAAATTTAATATGTCGACCATAAGAAAAAAGAAAGTTGATGATGACTGCCGATAGCCGAAAGCCCCATTTTAAACTTTCTCGTATCTCTTATACTTTCCGAGATCCCAATGGTAAGGGTCGAATTACCCTATATACCTATTTAAACTTTGAGTATTCTAACTTACCGCCATAATTTTCAAAAATGTATAATATTCATGTATAAAACATTTTATACTTTACATATTCTACATGTATTATACTTCCCATCTCTGGTTTCAGGGCAGTAGCTTCAAATTAATGAAAAATACCCAGAAATTTCCGTTAACTAGAGGAATTTAGATAAGTAATACTTTTTATATTTCAAAGATAAACAAAATGGCTGCTTCGATAGCTCAAATTATAATAGAGGGCTGTTATTTTTTGGAGTAAAATTTGTTGGCTGAACACCGAAACTGAGTCTGAAATGCATTTATCTATGCTGCAGCCAATTTGCATTCATTACCATTTTTCTATTTTAGTAACATTATCGTAGATTATGACGTTAATTTTACATTAATAACTTATCTTAAACAAACACTAATGCAGAACAACAAAACATTTTCTGAAGATGTATGATATCAAATTAAAAACATTTTAGTGTATCAGTTTGTGTTGTAATACATTAAGATTGTTATCGATTACAATCCAAAAATAGGCTTAAGTATTCTAAACCAATTACTTTACCCATTATAGGAAAAATACACAGAAAAATAGCTTTTGTTTTCAGAATAAAGCGTTTGTATCGATATTATGATGTAGTACGTTCTATGTAATGTCGTTATTTTGGTCATATTACAAACACTTTTACCGAAACGTTAGATATTTAAAATGGGGGTTTTAAAAATGTTCATTATTCAGAATAACTTAAGCTTTCTTACAAAAGTGGAATTATTATACTTAAGAAGATCGCCCTTTTTATTCGGTCAAGGGTGTAGTTCTTCTGTTGACCACTCATCAACCTTAATAGAAACGTTAAAACTTTAATCGAACAATATCCACAAAACAAATGGTTTGAAGCATGTCAAGAAATAGAGAAACATAAAGTCCTCAGTAATTATATTGTCAAAAAATTTAAAAACTAACAAAATACAAAAAGTTATCAATATTGCTACTACTATCGACGAAAGAGAAAAGACGGACATGTTTATCAGACTACCAGAAAGTCCTCAGCATAACGACTATAATGTCCAAAAATGTGCTTTCCAACAAAAGAATTGAATTGTAAAATCATATTCTGGAAAGTTCACTTAAACAAAAAATATGAAAAAATAAAACTTTTATAATGTGAATTATTTTGAAGAACAAAATATGTTTTTTTTTTGTTATATCAATTAAGAATTGATAATGTCTAATGACTTTCATCTTACTTTCCTGTTTTATCTTCTAATAATTACGATTCGATGTTTTTGTTTATATTGTTTGAAATACTGCATCAAACAACAAAGTATTATTTGTGTATGCTGAAGTAATACAGTTGGGTTTCCTGACTACAAAATTTAGAGAGTTTCTTTAAATTCTCGAAATTAGTTTCTGAAAATCAAAATGTTCTGGGTCTCCAAAAAACAGTCGAATTTGAATGCAAAATTCGACTATTTTCATTTTTTCTGCATCAAAATTTGAAAATTTTGTATTTCCGCCATTTGTGGGGCTTTACAGTCGCTGGAAAGCTCTAAATGTTTGACTTGAATTGTACTAACCGCAACACGAATGATAATATACAGCGTGTTCAAAAAAACAAAAAGAAAAACAGTTAAATTTGAAACAAATGCGCTAGTTGGGTTCCACGTTTCCCGTTTCTAAGTACCTTTAGTGTAAACCTTGTTTCACTGAGTGCAGAAAGTCATTCTGAACATTTTTGGTCTTTTGCAAAATTTCGGTAACTTTAACAGTTTCCAAGATATTCGACTGTTTTTACTTTTTTTTTGGAAATTGCATCAAAATTTTAAAAACCCTGTATTTTTGCAATTTGTAGGGCTTTACAGTCGCTGGAAAGCTCTAAATGTTTGTCTTGAATTGCTTTTCCATCTCGTACTAACCGCAACACGATTGAATATATACAGGGCCTCTAAAAACAAAAAGAAAAACAGTCAAATTTAATGTAACTAGTTCACTGGGCGCAGAAAGTCATTCTGAACATTTTTGGTCTTTTGCAAAATTTCGGTAACTTTAACAGTTTCCAAGATATTCGACTGTTTTTACTTTTTTTTTGGAAATTGCATCAAAATTTTAAAAACCCTGTATTTTTGCAATTTGTAGGGCTTTACAGTCGCTGGAAAGCTCTAAATGTTTGTCTTGAATTGCTTTTCCATCTCGTACTAACCGCAACACGATTGAACATATACAGGGCCTCTAAAAACAAAAAGGAAAAACAGTCAAATTTAATGTAACTAGTTCACTGGGTGCAGAAAGTCATTCTGAACATTTTTGGTCTTTTGCAAAATTTCGGTAACTTTAACAGTTTCCAAGATATTCGACTGTTTTTACTTTTTTTTTTGGAAATTGCATCAAAATTTTAAAAACCCTGTATTTTCGCAATTTGTAGGGCTTTACAGTCGCTGGAAAGCTCTAAATGTTTGTCTTGAATTGCTTTTCCATCTCGTACTAACCGCAACACGATTGAACATATACAGGGCCTCAAAAAACAAAAAGGAAAAACAGTCAAATTTAATGTAACTAGTTCACTGGGTGCAGAAAGTCATTCTGAACATTTTTGGTCTTTTTCAAAATTTCGGTAACTTTAACAGTTTCCAAGATATTCGACTGTTTTTACTTTTTTTTTGGAAATTGCATCAAAATTTTAAAAACCCTGTATTTTGCAATTTGTAGGGGCTTTACAGTCGCTGGATAGCTCAAATGTTTGTCTTGAATTGCTTTTCCATCTTGTACTAACCGCAACACGATTGAACATGTTCAAAAAGGAAAAACAGTCAAATTTAATGTCTAGTTAACTGGGTGCAGAAAGTCATTCTGAGCTTTTTGGTCTTTTTGCAAAATTTCGGTAACTTTAACAGTTTCCAAGATATTCGACTGTTTTTAACACCAAAATTTTAAAAACCCTGTATTTTTGCAATTTGTAAAGCTCTAAATGTTCTCAACTACGATGGAACATATACAGGGTGTTCAAAAAACTTTGTCCGTATATCTCTAACCGTTTCCGAGTTTAACTTTTTTTTGGTAATTGCACCAAAATTTTGAAAATTTCGTATTCCCATCATTTGAGGAGTTTCAACAACTGAAAGATGTATAAAATGTTCCTCTTGAACTGATCGTTTATTTTCTGCTAACCGCAATACGTTTGAACATATACAGAGTGTTCAAAAAACAAAAACAGTTAAGTTAGAATCTAACGCTCAATTGGCAGAGCGTAACAAATTTTTGAAACGTTAACTGTTCCGAGATATTTGACTTTTTTTTTTCTTTATTGAAATGGATCCTAAATTTTCAATATTATGTATCTCGGTTTTTGACTTTAACTTGTTGTTTTAGTGTAGCAAAAATGCAAATAAAATTGCACAAAAGTTTAATAAAAGTGAAACACTTATTAACCAAGCTAGCGGCAATAAAATATTATCGGAGGTAATACCATGAAAGCTTTAAAATTACCGATAATTTTAATGATCGAGCATGTTTTCCATAATTTCCCGAGTCCTTTAGAACGAGGGAAATTAGTAAGGAAACATGCTAGAATGTAAAATTAAGCTCGAGCGGCATTTAGTGAGATTATTTCTCGAAATGTCACATTTTTCACATTAAATAAACCAATCATACAGTCGTGTTATTATAATTTCATCAATGATTCCATTACTTTATAAATTAGCCTAATAACATAGCAACATTAATTAAGTTTCCACGTTTACAACATAAACAAACAGAAAATATTGAGAGCAGTACGTATAAATAGACATTCTCAAGTACTGGCAATAAAAATTGCTGTATATCCTAACCAATGTTGAATAAATTGTTCTGTAAAATATGGAAAGTGGTATTTTGCTCCAAATCGTGTCGACGATCACGTAGGTACCCATCGAATAATATGGAATTCATTCTTTATTAAGATATTGAATAAATACAATTAGATACCTAAATTTCAGGCAATATTTTAATTGTTGCAGTAAATGATAACCAATTATTAGTTATAATAGTCTTTATTTTTAGATTTTACCGCAACAAAGTAGATTTAAAATTTTTCATTCTTATTTCCATGGGTTATACAGCCGAATTTATTTTTTAAACAAACTGTATAATTTTTGTATATTAAAGTCAAAGTTGTCAATTCTTGTTTGGACAAACGATTATGCTTGTAAATTTTCTTGCTTGCTTGGACCTAAAAGTAGATATTCGTCAAATATTTTGTCTGTGCTAACTTTTTGGTCGCAAAACTTGATTTTTTAACTTGACATTGTATTTACCTTGCGAAATTAATAATAATTTGACCTTCAGTAATAGTAATAGTGCCCTTAATAACTATTTTATTCACCTTAACTAGAATTTAATTAGTTTCTCACTCAGAGTCTGGTTTGAAATTCAGAAATGATACATGTTGTTTACCCATTAATATATCAAAACATGTTTTAATTTGTTTTAGTTTTTATAAAATAGTTTTAGTATACTTTTACATACCCAAATTATTTGCGAAATTGAGTGAATAAGGAAATTTCAATTAGTCGTCTTCTTCAGTAATCTAGTTTTATGGCTTTAATTCTGGAATTTCAATTAATATTTTCTAAAACTCAAACTGAAAGTTTGCATTTTACAAGGTTATCAAAAAAGGGCATAATGGTCTAATGCCACAAATTTTTTTTTTTTCATATTTGATTAGGACGCAAAAAAATATGAAATACATATTTTGTTATTGTTTTAAAATACTAAGTCTAACATAACAAGAATTAAATAAAAAGATTCAAATTTCATAGTGACATTAAAAACGCCCGCTAGATATGACGTAGACGGTTTTCAACCAATTAGCTGCGAGGAGCCCCGTCTACGTCATATACGCGGGAAAATATTCGATTTGAATTTATTTACGCATTTTCAAAGTTCTGTAAATTACCAAAAAACTTTCTTTTTTGTAAATAAAGTACAAATTCCGACATTTCAGACTTTTCCGATTTAGATGCATTGAAACGCAGTTTTACGTTATTACCCATTCTGGTTTCTCAACAAATATTTGTTGTATCAAATTTGTTCTGGCGTTTCGTTTTTTATAATTATTATCTGAATACCAAATAAATATCGTTTCATTTATATTTTAGTTACTAATTTTCATGTTGTTTGAGTAGTTAGTTTCAATTAATACCTGACATTTTTTGCATTCCAGTATTTGCAAATTTTCCGAAACACCACTGAACCATCATAATGATAAAGTTTACTATTTGTTAAAATCTAGATTCAGTTTAATGACACGGAGAAACTACGGGAAAATAACCTGCGTTAGGTAATAAAGCTTTGAATGTTCTGAAAAACAGTAAACTATTTAAGATTAAAAATACAATAATTACTTATTGTTGTGTTCCAATATTTCACAAAAAGTCGAAATGTACCTATTTTAATTGTGAATCATTTTTGTTTCAAGGTAAACCCAATTGAATTTTATTGTCATTTATTTAATTGAATTGCTGAGAGTTTATTATCTGCTTAAAGTTAGTACCCACTTATCTTTCATTGCTATAATAACTATAACGCAATTCACAAAAATGTGAAATTTATGCTTTTGGCTTTCATATTTCGTAAAGTGTTAAATAGTTCTGATTACTGAATCAATCAAAGAAAAACTGTCCTGAATTCATGGTGCTTTTAGCAACGTTCGGTTAATGTAGGTTGTTGTTTACAAAGTGTGATACGTGTTAATGAACAAATGATAAGCTAAATTTATTTTTCGCGTATATATGGCTTTGATCGGTGCTTATTTACTTTACAAAACGGTGAAATGTATCCGCAAGTTGCAAACGCAGGAATCCATTGAAAATGAAAGAAGTGTTCCAGAAAATTCAAGTTTGGAAAACAATCTTTTTGTGCACCGGATTATGGAAAAACCCATGATTATTAATTCGAATTACTCTAATAAATACAGGATAATAACGAAAAAGGTATGGTACGTTTCTCTATTTGGATAGTAGTTGGAATATTCAACGCCAAGTGTATTGGAATACATCTATTTCTATCACCTTCATTGCCATTTCCTGTCAATCAAAAGCAAGATTTAATAAATCACCCAGAGGATTAAATTTCCAGTCCTTGAGAGTAATTGATGTTTTTTCATTAGACGCGGTTATTCGGTTGCCAATTTCAAAATTGAATTTTTTTAATTGGTGGTTTAAAAAAAGGACGAGGATGTTTTTTTGTGTGTAGAGTTTTTAAAAGTGAATTCAACCCTGACACATCAATGATTATTAAGAAATAATGTACTCTAGATATTTTTTTAATTAAATCTGTTACAGTCAAATCATATAACTTAATACATTCTGGCAGTTTAAATAATTATTTTCAATTTCGTCAATTAACCTCATCACGGTTATGTGCCTACCTTAGGTGTCATAAAGCGTGTAACCTTAAATTAAAATTTGCCAATCTTTTATGATCCTGGTATCTAAACGAAACTCAGTTTATTATTCAATTAAAGGAGAATAATATAATGTATCCACGACTGGTATATTATAAAGGTTTAATACGTCTGTTTGGCGTGGATTAAACCCCTTCTAATACACGAACAATGTTTTCCATTCACATATCTCCTTTAGGTCGCAAATTTATGTATTTTCGACATATTTCTACAGCATTGACTGAAAAGGCTTCTTCAATAATCGTGAAGCTTCTTGAAATGTTTGTATTCGGAATGAGCACATAAAAGTAACTGCCTTTGTCTTGGACTTGACTGATATCGAAAAAGGTTAATTCGTTGCATCGACAAGCACCCACGACCACCATGATGGGTGCAACCTGTAAAAGGTTTAAGCATTTCATATGTAAATTGAAATATTAACATCGTGAACTTCCTCTTAACATCGAAAATTCTTCAATTTGCTCTCTCTCCAGTATCTTTGCCCTCTTCGGATGGTAATTTCTTGATGCGGATTTTAATCATGAAGTAAGTTTACCATACTTCTATGCACTTTTAACATCGAATATTTTGTCCACATTGAAGAAACAGCAAACCGTTTCTTCACATTAAAAAAAATAGGATAATAGAACCTTTTCTTTCTAATCTTCTCGCAAAAATGTAACTCTCGGCTGCGCCTCAAGTGTACATTTTTTCTCGTGGATTAAAGGCTTGTTAATCCCCTTATACAGGGCGGTCCAGTTTTAAATGTCAATGATCCACTATCCCATAGTCCATCAAAAAATAAGTTGACATGCTTTATGTCATTTTGCTGAAAAACGTTTCCTAAGGAAGATACACTCCTCCAAAATTTAGTTTAAAAAATCGTTTTTTTTTTTTGCTACAACTGTCAGACCGTTTTTGGAGCAATTTTGATTAAATTTTAAACAAATACTTATAAAATGAATGCTCATTATGTGATGTGAATGACGTTTGTAAAACTTGTTAAGTGACGTAGATACATGTCTTAAATCCTTCGATTTGTGCAAGATAAGCGTTCTAACACAAAATAATGTTTAAGCAAGGGTCCATAGCATGTTATGAGTGAAATAAGTGGGAAATCAGTGATTCTCACACAGTTTTTGACATTTTAGCTTACAGGAAACCACCAGACTGTCACCAGTGGTTCTTAAATTGTCTTAAATCCCTCGATTTGTGCAAGATAAGCGTTCTAACACAAAATAATGTTTAGGCAAGGGTCCATAGCATGTTATGAGTGGGAAATCAGTGGTTCTCAAACAGTTTTTGACATTTTAGCTTGCAAGAAACCATCAGACTGTCACCAGTGGTTCTTAAATTGTCTTAAATCCTTCGATTTGTGCAAGATAAGCGTTCTAACACAAAATAATGTTTAGGCAAGGGTCCATAGCATGTTATGAGTGAAATGAGTGGGAAATCAGTGGTTCTCAAACAGTTTTTGACATTTTAGCTTGCAGGAATCCACCAGACTGTCACCAGTGGTTCTTAAATTGTCTTAAATCCCTCGATTTGTGCAAGATAAGCGTTCTAACACCAAATAAGGCTTAGGCAAGGGTCCATAGCATGTTATGAGTGAAATGAGTGGGAAATCAGTGGTTTTCAAACACTTTTTGAAATTTTAGCTTGCAGGGAAACCACCAGACTGTCACCAGTGGTTCTTAAATTCCTCGATTTGTGCTAAGTAAGCGTTCTAACACAAAATGAAGATGTTCATTTTTCCACTGTATTTTCTACGCTGACATGGATATTTCCCAAAAATTTAAGTTTTTAAATTTCTTTGTTCAATTTAAAGATAGATCGATGTATCTCTTGTAAAACTTTGATTCAATTCTTTGAAAAATTCAATAAAAACTTTCAAATACAAATTATAAGTAATAAGTATTACTTATTTTAATAGACATTTTTTAAGTAATAAGCACAGGTACTTCATTTAAAATATACTAGTTACTTTTGCACAAGTATTTCATTTTTTAAAAGTATTTCAGTAAACTACTTATTACTTTACTTCAAGTAGATTTTGGTACTAAGTAATCCTGCTCTTCCGGGGACTGTATCTTTTTAAGGAAGCATTTTTTACAAAAATGACATAATGCATGTCAACTTATTATTTGATGGGCTATCGCATGATGAATTATTGACATTTAAAACTGGACCACCCTGTATAATTAATGACTATTTTTGATATTTCCCATACCACATACGTAATAGTTTATTGCCCTTAACGCATATTGCTTATTTGTTTATTGATTACGCACGTGTATTTTGTTTTTATCAATCAGCTGATGCTCTAATACCGGTCGAATTAAATCTACAAAAATGCAGGGCAATTAGTGATTGGTAAAATATTTATTTGGAATCTCTAGGAGAATAGGAGTTACGTTTTTGTCATATCACATTTTGCTGATGATTTGATGACATTCTGCTAATTGAATATCTTAACTTCACTTTGTGAACACTGGAAAGGTTCATTTTCATGTTAGAGCAAATTTTATTATTGGGTTTTTACTACTTAGTTATCAAAGACATAAAAATGCTACATTATGCTCGCGCGGGCATAAAGTTACTTTATGGCCCCGCAAAGTCATAAAGTAGCTGTAAACCCATCACATAGTTAACACACAACACAGATACACAAAGGCCCACTAAATAGGTAAGCAACAAAGTAACAAAAAGTAGTTCTTAATACTTGATACATAATAAAAATATCTACTCAAATGCAATTTAGTGGAATATTTTGCTATGTCCTCCGGAATATAGTTACATATTCCCAAAAATGGCTATTTTGTATTAAGTTCAAAATTCAACCAGGAAGCTCATCTGCATCAGCAGGAACAACGACATTAAATTAATTTAATAAGAATGATGATGATGATACTAATTCAAAATGGCCGTTTTTGACTAGCGATATGCTAAATTGACTATTCTGGAATGATCAGCAGCAAATCCATTCAGAAAGTATAATTTTATTGCTAGCATCGTTAAAACTGTATTTTTTGACAAAACTAACATTATTCAGCCAATTGCAGGACATAACCTCTCTCAGTTTTTTCTAATTTTGTCGCTTGTACCCAGTTTTCTGCTATTCTTTTCACGTCATCAGTTCATATGGTCGGTGGTCGTCCACGGTTTCTTTTATAGTTTCTGGGCCTCCATTCCATGATTCGTCTTGTCCACCATCTTGTGTTCTTGCTGTCATGCCCAGTTCCACTTTAGCGTTGCTATTCTTTCGACAACGTCTTGGACTCCCGATCTTTGCCTGATTTGTGATGCGATCTCGGAGGCTCAGCATTGCAAGTTCCATGGCTCCTTGTGTGGTTCTGAGTTATTAGCGGATTCCTGCGTCATCGTTATTAAAAAGCCTCTGCTCCATAAGTTTGTACTTGCATACACCTTGTTTGAGACACATGGCAATTGAACTTCACAGAATATGGCTTAGTTTGCCAAATACTGCTCATGTCAGACCTAAGCGTCTTTGTATTTCATGTGTCTGATTGTCTCTGCTTATTTTGATCTGTTCCAGATATTTGTAGGTGTCTATTGTATGGTATTAGTGTCAATAATTATATTTCTTATAAGCTTAGTTTTCTCAGTTTATCCTTAATCCTGCTTTTTCAGACATAGTTTTACCTGAATGTATCTCCTATGTTGTCTGCTATTAATACGATGTCATCGGCAAATCTCATGTTGATGCCCAGTTCTTGCCATTGAATGTTCTTAAATATTGACTAGAGCTGCCGTTAACAATTTTGGTAAAATTATGTCTGCTTTTCTTATCCCACGGCCTACGCTGAATTTTTCTGTATCTTCGTTCTTATATTCGATGTTGCATTCTGATAAATGTTCCTTTCGGCTTCTAGTTCTACAGACTTAAAAGCCTTTTCGTAATTGTAGGAACCAGTATGTTATACTCCATACATTTTTCAATCAATATCATCATGGTTTTCAAATTGTCATTTGTGCCATATCCTGCTTTAAAGCCTGCCTGTTCTTTGGGCCGATAGAAATCAAGTTTAGGTGTCAGCCTCTTCGTTAAGATTTCCAGGAAAAGTTTGTACATATGCGTCAAAAGATTTTTTGACAAAATACTGTTCTTGAAATACCCTTCAGAATCTTTAGTCTGATGTGAGTGATTTTCTATTTACCAAACTATGATCTGTTTTTTCTGGATCGCTCAAATCCAGAAGTTTTGCAGTGACCAAAAGAATTTTTTTAAATAGGTTTTTTCCTACTGGCTAGTACATCCGCCTTGTCTGTAGTTCAAGAATAGTCCAACCATGTGATCGCAAAGACTATTAATTTAATCTTTGTCAACAAGAGTAAAAACAAGTTGTTTTATCAATTTTGGTCTCCAGTACTTCTATCACTGATTATCTTCTTCGTGAGTAATTAACATATTTACTAGCTCTTGTCGTTGGCATATATCAATTACACCAAACAGTAAGGCAACTTTGTCCATTAAAAATGTTTCATTCAGTATCTGGGAAATACATTTTAAAACATCTTTTCGGACTAGGACATTAGCCTTTTTTGGGTGAAATCCATCTGATCCTTGCTTCAAATATTTGCTAAAATTATGGTAATTACCTATGTTTACATTGTTATACACTAATAACGTCTTTTTATCTTTGAATATTTGGAGCATAAGGAATTTGGGGACAATGTTTTTGGGAGATCACTTAAGTACTTTAAGGAAACAAGTTTCATGTAAAGTCTTCTACACAGATTTTGCAATTTTTTTTACAAATTTGTCCTTACTTTGATTTCGTAGGTAGTAGGTTTTGTGTAGCTTTTGTTGGTCTGGAAGTTCAGGATTTTTCTGTTTATTTATTGATTTTGACAAATTGTTTTGTAGTTCAAACAAATTATAGTTGCAGTTTCTTGATTTGCAGCACCATGCAACACAATGGACACTTTATCAACTTTTGGAATATTTTTATCATGAATGGAAATTTACAAAATATACAAACATAGGAAATCAGTGGTAAAAAGAGAGAACTATTATAAATGAATGAGCCAGACAAAGTTGGCGACAAACTTTGTAAGTGGCATGGCAATCTCCCAAAACGAATGAGAAAAAATGTGTTAAAAATTCATCGCCCTCAGGCAATAAACTAAACTTAATGCCTTTGATACATGAATAACTATAACTAATAATAGTTCTGGACTTTTTCATTAAAAAAATTAATTTATGTTATTAAATATAGGTTGTATTTAATAGGCAAGTTTTATTTTTAAAATTCTTACATTTTATTTATTTTAGATTGTTTTGCTAAGATTAACTTTACATTGCGACACCAAGAATTTTCCTAGAAAATTGTTTTGAATGCTAATGCGAAAGAAATCACCTAACTTGTTTTTTGTTGTTTCTAACAGGCTCCCATTTAATTGCATGCTAATGAGATTGTACTGAAATAGAACTTTATATCAGTCATAGCAATAATGTAATGACAATATTTTGAAATGCCTGTAACAATTATACATTTTTCTTCCTGATTAAAATTTCCATGGTATTTTATATTCCGCTGACACTAATAGCCGTTAATTCTCAGATTAACTAGAACCCGAAGTTACTTAAATAAATATTTACTGACAGTAATAACTTAGGTAACCCCACATTTGTTTACCGAAACCGACACGATTGATTGTTCTTCAGTGTTGGTATAGATCTGGGCTTAAATCCTCTCTTCTCCCAAGAGATTGGCCTCTTTCCATTGCTTCATACTTCTGTCGTTCATATCTTCTTTTCTTCGCTTTTATTACTTTTCTTGTTTATTTTCGACAAATTGCGTACTTCTTTCGTTTGTTTGTAGTCATGCATCATTCTCTTCCTTTCTGTTTGTCTTTTTCCTAGCTGTTTTTGGCATTCCTCGTCGAACCATGTTTTTGCCCTCTCTCTTTTACTTTTTCCAAAGACACTTTCGGCGGTCTTTGTTATAATTTCTGCAGTTACTACCTTCTGTGTTAGGGTTTAGTGTTTGCTTGAGTTTTTCTCTATATTGTTGTTGTTTTGTCTCATTCTGCAGCTCATCTATGTTTTGGGTAGACTGGGAGAGACTCTTGCGCGGACTAAGAAATGGTCTGTGTCCCCATCTATTCCATTTAGGCTTCTAACATCCAATATGTTGCTGGCGTGACCAGCATCTGTAATGATCTGGTTTCGGCTGATGTGATCATTTGAGACCCAGGTCTGTTGAACGTCCTTATGTGGGAACATGGTTGACTTTATCATCATGTTGTTAGCTGCAGCTGTTTCTATAAGCCTTTGGTCATTATCATTGGATACTTTCTAGGGCATCGTAGAAGGCATCTTTGGTAGCTTCATCCTTCTCCTCAGTTGGTGCATGCGCTGAAATGATCGAGATGTTGTACCATTGTCCTTTAAGTCTGATGTAGCATATTCCTTCACTTATTGGTTTGAATTCCAGTATATTCTGGAGATCTTTTCTAATCACAAAGCCCGTTCCAAATTCGTGCTTCCTTACGAATTTACGTCAATTTAAGCTGACGACTCCTATTTTATCAACATTTCTAAAAAAATGTCGGTCAGTAAAACCAAAATAACTACATTTATGAAGAACAAATGAGAGATCGAATTAATGTATTCTAAAACAGAATTATTATGTAGAAATAGAAATTTTGCAAACATAATTCTTGGACCAAATTGGAGATCATTTTAAAGCTTGCAGGGCAATTTCTGTTTTGCAAACATGATGCAAAATATTGAATTTAAATGGAAATAGATCAGTAACTATAAATAGCCGCAGAAAACTATCTCCAACTGGAGAATCAGTCAGTAACTTAGCTGTGAGTTATGTGGATATGTAGTTTTTAACTCATCTAAAACTAGAGACAAAGACAAAAGATCTTTGAGTATGAATGAAGAATGAGTGAACATACTTTTTGATCAATGATATTCAAGATTAGTATTTCGGAACGCGCCATTTTTTCACCTGCTTGACGAATATTTAGATGGGTACAATTTTGACTATAACAACATTTGTTGCAAGTTTACTTGTTTTAAATGAAATGAATGAATTATGAATAATGAAATCTGATGTCATTAAATGCAGCTAGTCTAGACTAAATTACCACATATTTTATAATAAACCAATTGGTTGTAATGAGTGATTTACATCTCTAAGAAACATCATCAATCACTCGAAATTGACCTGAAAAACTAACTGAATTCTTATCAAC
Organism: Ips nitidus; assembly: GCA_018691245.2. Lineage (NCBI taxonomy): Eukaryota > Metazoa > Arthropoda > Insecta > Coleoptera > Curculionidae > Ips > Ips nitidus. Next base: position 4,443,433 of record CM042798.1, read on the forward strand.
GCATATCAGATTTAACTGAAGTGGCACTCCAGTATAAACTTCAAACGTGATATCAAAATACAATGTGACTGATTATTCACCTGTTTATTGTTTTTGACCTTTACCGACCTATTATGACTACAAATGAGTCTACGGCACCTCAATGTCGCCGGAAAACTTTCTTTCGTCGACTGCATTCGTTTGGGGAAGCCGAAGGAAAAACCATTGCCAAACCGACTTCGGATGTATTTACCCAGAAAATACCTGTCAGAAAAATTTCCGAACCAACCAGAAATGGACAATACTTTGAAAACGGATCTTCCGAACGAATCAGAAAGATTTCAAAGCCGTCGTCTCTTACTATATTGCAATCACCGCAAATTTCAAATGGTCTTTTTAATTGGTATTCCAGATTGTCTACGAACGTTAAAAAAAACTTGCACAGCCCCAAGGTTTTCAGACGTTTTTTGGTTAGTGTATAATAGTTTTATTCCAAGTATAAGTCATTGTTTTCTAATATTATTTTTCTTTGCAGTTGCCTGTCGTGGACCCATTCTTAGAAAAAGTAAATATATCAGATCTAGGTAAGTCTACACTTTCCTTCTAACTAATTTAAGTAGTATTAAGTGCCGAAGTCAAATGACTTTAATCAACACCTGACTAATCTTTTGAAGGTTTTACAATCGACGATAATTATTGGGAAAGCAGTCTAACTGGGACTATTATTTATATTTTTTTATTTGTATTGTGTATTACATCGACAATTCGGCTACGACATGTGATTAGACTTAAGAACACTTATCAATTTTTCGCATAATTATTTGTTAACCAGAAAGTGAGTGAACGAAACAGTTACTGCGATGCTCAAGTTCCCAAAATTTACGAGCAACAGATGCAAAATGTGTCATAAGTTTTAATGAATTTTTTGTGTTTTGGCAAATCATAATAAGCGATTGGCAACCAGGTATATTAGACTAACACGCAGTTTTTCCCAGCTTCGATATTGTTTTAAACAAATTAGATTTGCTGTTTTACTCATCTACATTTTGTCGTTATTGCATTGCACCCAAACTGACATAATTGAAATGCTTTACGCGGTTGTGTGATGTCAAACGTTTTGCTGGCAGCTGGTCAATTACAGATAATTTACAAGTTTTATACATTGTAATAAAATCGTATTTACCTGACGGTTTATGCAACTAGTAGCATCTGTTTATTGGATTTACCTTGTAATGAAAATGAATGAAAAACGTCTTTTTTTATTTCAGTGATGTTTGCAATTAGTCAAAAATTTCAATAACAAGAAATATTGTCTTAGTTGACTTACAATTTTTTTAAGTTTCTGTTATATTAACATCAATTGACAGTAATTGTCTGACAAGATTAAATGATCCAGACTCATATTCAATCGATAAAGCAATAATTCAAATAAGTTTTTTGCTGTCCTTACCTTTTCAAATATTTAAAGTATACTTATCTTGCTTTCAAGACAAACCATCAAATAACACTGAACGAAGAAGAGGTAATGGCAGAAATTGAAAAACAGAAAAGCTCCCGGGACAGGCATCATCTCAAACGAACTTCTGAAATATATAGGACCTGAACTAGCAAAACATTTAAAAATCCTCTACAACAAAATATTAGAACTCTCCGACATCATAAATATACTGATAACAAAAGAAACGCCAGACACCATCGTAAGAGCAGTCCGCAGTCTCAATATGAACAACATGACTAAAGTAAATGCAGGAGACACTTATACGGAAGAGATACCGACACCAGGAGGCATCAGACAAGGTGACAGCCTTAGCCCATTTCTGTTCAATCTCTTAATGTCCAGAATTATAGAGGAAGTATCATCACTAAATATGGGATACCGAATGGGACAGAATAAAAGAAACAGCATGGTATGCTATGCCGATGATGCAGCTATTTTCGCGGAAACGGAGGGCGATCTACAGAGACAACTACACAAATTCTGCCAGGTCTGCCAAGCGATAAACATGACCATACCTATAGAAATAATAAAAAGCATAACCTTTGCTAAAGATCCAGTAAGATGTAAGCTGGTAGTTCAGGACAAAATCATCGAGCAAGTCTCACAATTCAAATATCTGGGTATGGATCTGTCGAGTTATCACGACCCAGTGAAGAACCTAAGAAGCCTGATCAACAAAGCGTCTGCCATGTCGGGCTGCTTAAGGCAGATAATATGGGCGAACGAATACATGTGAAAGGATAGCAAGGTCAGGATCTATAAGACTTGTATCAGGCCAATCATGACATACGGAATAGAAACCAGATAAGAAACCAACAAAACGGAAAGAATGCTTCGAGTAGCCGAAATGAAAACTCTCAGGACTATAACAAGAATAGACCGAATTAGGAACAGTAACTTTAGGGAACAATGTGGGGTGTAAGACATCGTAAGATGGAGGAGATAAAGAAAAAGATATTGGTATGCTCACGTGAGAAGAATGGAAGAGGGAACACTGCCACGCATCGCACTTGAAGGGAAACCAATAGGGAAAAGAGCACCCGGAAGACCACCTAAAAGATGGAAGGACAGCTGGCAGTCCACCTTCCAGGAACTGATCCAGAGGAACCTGCAAAACTAACAGATCGCGAGATCTTAAATATGAATAAGAAGAGAAGAAGAAGAAGCTTTCATAAGGGTTGATATAAAATTTCCAATAAAACCAAGTTTCTGGTTTTTCTTCACTTGAAAATTACATTAAAATTGAAAATATGGGTAAAACGATTAATCTCGTTTGACGAGTACTGTCAAGTGATGTTCATTCAACAGAAAGTCAATACAATATTAGTTTTTAGTAAAGTTTTTGACTAATTTTACTCAGAAAATCATAGAAACTGATACATCACTGAAATCAGAATAAAAGGTGCCAAAATTAGGGTTTTGTGTCAAAAATTGTATTATACCAGATTAAAAGAAAAATAATTGAAACGAATGATGAAAAGGCTCCAAAGAAAATAATAGGAAAAGGCGTCAATATTTGAAAATAGAATTTTTCAAAAGAGAAATTTAAAAGAAGAATTGCAAGAAAAAGAAAAGCCAATATTTGAAAATGGAATTGACTAAAATGGTGCATAGATGTCAAAATTAGATAAAGCAACTTTTGCGCTAAAAACGGTTTTTCGTCCAAATTAGAAGATTGAAAATTAAAAGAAGAGTTCTAAGACACCAAAATTAGAGTTTTGTGCTAAAAATTATATTCTACCAGATTTAACAGAAAAATAATTGAAAAGAATAAAGATAAGGCTCCAAAGAAAATAATAGAAAAAGCCGCCAATATTTGAAAATGAGAATTGACTAAAATGGTTATCAATCAAATTAAAAGAAGAATAGTGCAAGAGAGAGAAGAAAAGAAATAGCAAAGATGTCAAGATTAGATAAAGCAACTTTTGCGCTAAAAACGGTTTTTGGTCCAAATTAGAAGAATATAAATTTAAAAGAAGAGTTCTAAAGACGCTAAAATTAGAGCTTTGTGCTAAAAATTATATTCTACCAGATTTAACAGAAAAATAATTGAAAAGAAGAAAGATAAGGCTCCAAAGAAAAGGTGTCAATATTTGACAATCCTATTTCCTATTTTAGATGTTTTCTATCCTTTGGATATAGAAGGCCTCTTTCAAATTTGATCATTGGTTTCGATTTTGTCCAACTCGATAACAATCTAAGCCTGCAACCTTTTTGTCGTACCATCTTTGCTGGGATCTTCCAACACTTCTTCTCTCTTCCCAAGCTCTCCATTCAGTGATATACCCCTCTAGTTGTTTGTATGTCTGGTCGCGTGTCCTGCTTATTATCATTTTAGGAAACCAATCTTTTTTATTATGTCGAAATCTTTGGTTTTTTCCTTTATCCATATATTGGTTTTGTGATCTCTCAGGAAAATTCCTAAAATTCGTCTTTCCATGGCTCTCTGACATGGCTACTTTCAAGTTGATGTTTGATCTTTCTGGTTATTACCCAGGTCTCGCAACCATACGTGACAACAGGCAGTATACACTCGTTATAGACTTTTGTTTTTACAGTCATTGGGCTATTCATGCTGAAGAAATTCTTTAATTTTCCGTAGGAATCTAATTCTTCTATCAATCTCCATTTTTTGATTTTGTTGGTCCGGTGTTATAGCTTCTAGCTTCGTCAAGGTACTCGTATATGAATGTTTTTGTCCTTTTCATTGCGCTGTCATGAATTTGTATAGTTTCGTCTGCATCTGGTGAATTTGTGTAGTTCATGTGTAATTCTACTCTTGCAGCCTCATCTTGCAGTTCTTTCAACATATCAATCAATTCCTGTTGTCGATCAATCTTTTGCAAATAGTGCAATATCGTCGGTAAATCTTAGATTGTGTAAGCACCATGTATGTTTAATCCTTTGTTTTGCCATTTTAGCTTTTTTGTGAATAGTTTTGGAGATATTACGTCCCCTTGCCGAACTCGTCTTTTGGCGTGTATTTTGTTTGATGATTGAATTGTTAGTATTTTTTCAGTGGCTTAGATTTTGCATTTTTTACTGGCTCGACAATTAAGTCTGGATCCGGTGTTTATATTAGAGTTTTAGTGTCGTGGACGCCTGGTTCAGTATTCAGTTGTACTTAAGGGAATTTTAGAAGTATACCTACCCGCCACTGTGTCAAATTATAGTTCATTGCCAAGCAACCCTGGATAACAGTGTAAATTAGAGCAAAGTGTTTTAAGCACTTTTAATCCGCTTAATGTACCGCAAACTTGAATAGTCGCCCAGCGTGTTCGATTTTTTGGCACCTAAACATTTTCGAGTGCCAATAATAGATTTTGAGGAAAATTTCGGCAGTCGCCTCCCGGCTTTCAACGCGAAAATTTCCTCTAAACCCCGCCAATCACCATCGGACAATAGTTTGTCGAGTCGTACTTATTCGGGACCGGTACCGGTAGTGCCTTTGTATGTAGTTCCGAGCAAACACATCGCTATTAATAAACTAGTGGATCAGAAACGCTACGCAAATTTGTTGCCAAATTAAAAATTGGAATTCCAAGTCAGTTAGTCTAGTATTTTTGGAGTTCGGGTTTGTTATTGTTTTGCTCTATCAGATGTTGCTTGAAGTTGGTTTATCGTTACAGCAGCTTTTTGGTAGACTTTGAACCAATTCTAACGTATTTAGGGTTTATCAATCAAAATTTTTGGCTTAGGTATCGAGCTATTGTTATTGTTCTCAAGCATTTTAATCAAAGTGTTTCTGTATTTCGGTAAAAGAACAACTTTTGTATAAAATGACTGAACAAACTACTCAAAAAACTAAATTTTTACAGTAAAATTGCATGTAAAATATTAAACAAAAAGTCCTCCTTTTATTTCCATCTTAATTGAAACTGCGAATGCTAATTGAGCTAGCCTTGATATTCTAACTTGCATTTTAATATTTATAATACAAACATTGTACAGGGTGTCTCGTTGTAAGTTACTCGATGGATACTTGATATTGATTAATACGAATAATTTTGTTTACAATCAGAACCACTTGTCTCACACAGATTGTTGGCTGTATTATTAAAAGTTTAAATATTTAGTGGTTTATTCAAATTATTGTTAATTTCAAACCAAACTCACTATATGTAAGCAAAATGCTGTGTAATCCTATCTATCAAAAATTAACTAAACAAACTGCATGTATTGGAAATCAGAGAAAAAAATGCAATCAAATGAAGCAATAATATGAAAAATTTTGACCAAATTTGGCATTTTACGTCAACTTAATTTAAGTTGGGAAAGTTGTAGACAATTTCTATTAACTTTAGTAATTTAAACTTTATTGTAGGATACATTTTTAATAAGAAACTCCCGTACAAATGGCACAAATATGACATAATTCAATTGCCTTTTACTATGCTCTGAAACCTTATTTTAAATAGTATACAGTGTGTTCCAAATTGGTTCTATATGTATGCTTAGTTGCAAAATTCTTTTTGGCTTTGTTAAGGAGCTGTATTTTTATATTTCTCATGCAGATATTGTTGACTTTTATTTCCTAATCTCTTTGAAAAGAGCTTTTGGTGTTTAAAAACAAATCAGAACATTAAATTGTGCATCAATCATCAATCTCATCATCTGGCATTCTGTCCACGTGGTCTCTCCATTCTCTTCTTCAGTTTCTTGTCCATCACATTACATCTTGGATTTCACATATTTCCCTTAATTCTTCATTTCTCTTCCGTACAAATATGTCGCATTTTTGTGGTTCTTAAAAGTCGTTTTGTTGTTGTGTTCTCCGCTCTATATCATGACCAGTTTTGGATATTCTGCCTGATTAAATCTCTCAGGTATTCTGATGAGAGAGATCCTGATATTAATGATGCCTTTGCTGTTTTGGATTTCACTTCATCCTTTAAGTTCCTATTACTTACGCCACTAGATATTTGAAAGACATCACTTGTTCTACACTCTGATTGTACAGGGTGGGCAAATAAGCGAGGTAAGCGGCTGTACCTCCGAAACTAATGATCGTAGAGAGTTACGGTAAAAAAATTTATAGGTTAAGTAGGCAAGGAAAAATGCTGGAAATTATTTTCAAGTTTCCAAGATGGCTACCAGAGGGCGTTTGCGCCATCTTGAATTACATAAAGTTACGTTTCTTGTGATTTTCCCCAATGAATGTAACAAAAAAGTATTTGCGTTTTAATGTTAACTTAAAGTCGAACATTTTTTGAAAAAAACATTTTTCTCTATCTTTCGAAATAAAGTGGTGGGGGGTATTTGAATGTTGTTTTAAATAAATGCCTGTAACTTCGAAACGTCTTTAATACATTTGGATAAATTTGGTATCATTGAAAAGAGAGGCTTTTAGGTTTCTTCTGATAATGACAGTTGTGACCTAAACGGCCGCCGATAGAGGGCGTTATTTGATATTATAACCAAAATAATGGATATATATATATATAAACAATCTTTATTTCCAATAGAAAAAAGGCTATCGACCACTTGGTCTTTCTGCCTCAAAATAATGGATTTTCTCAAAAAATTTAAATGCTTAATATATATGACTATGCTAATTTATATGACTTTTTGTAGACTAGAAAATAGACAAATGACAAAAAAAGAAAAAAATAAAAATATTAAGATGCGATTTGCGCAGGCTTATTGGTTAGTCATTTGTCTATTTTCTAGTCTACAAAAAGTCATATCATTGCATTTAAATTTTTTGAGAAAATCCATTATTTTGGTTATAATATCAAATAACGCCCTCTATCGGCGGCCGTTTAGGTCACAACTGTCATTATCAGAAGAAACCTAAAAGCCCAAGAAATGCTCTTTTCAATGATACCAAATTTATCCAAATGTATTAAAGACGTTTCGAAGTTACAGGCATTTATTTAAAACAACATTCAAATACCCCCCACCACTTTATTTCGAAAGATAGAGAAAAATGTTCGACTTTAAGTTAACATTAAAACGCAAATACTTTTTTGTTACATTCATTGGGGAAAATCACAAGAAACGTAACTTTATGTAATTCAAGATGGCGCAAACGCCCTCTGGTAGCCATCTTGGAAACTTGAAAATAATTTCCAGCATTTTCCCTTGCCTACTTAACCTATAAATTTTTTTACCGTAACGCTCTACGATCATTAGTTTCGGAGGTACAGCCGCTTACCTCGCTTATTTGCCCACCCTGTATATCGCTAGTTTACATCGGTTATCTAGATACTGTGAGTGATTTTGTTTTCTTTATGGATATTTGCATTTTGAACGTTTTTGCTATTTGTTGGAATTTATACAGGATCTGTAGGTTATCTTCATCTTCCGAGATGATCACTGCATCATCAGCATAGCATAATATTTTAATTTCTTTATCTCCTATCCGGTATCCTCTTCCAGCTTGTTTTACTTTATTAATGATTTCATCTATTAGGATGTTAACTAAGGTTAGGCTTAGGCTGTCTCCCTGTCTGATCCCACTTACCACAGGTATCTTATTGCCTAATTCATTTGACGTTCTGACATATGTACTGTTCACGGTATTCAGCTTTTCGATAACCTTTATTATACTATTGGGGTGAAGAACATCAATTGGGCGTACCCTATCGAAGGCCTGAATAAGGTCAATGAAGCACATATTATAGGCTGTCTTGTTGAACTCTATGGGCTTTTCGGTTATTATAAATATGGCGTCTATGGCAGACCTGTTATTTCTGAACCCTTGCTGTTCTTCACAGATCACAGTTGACATTACTTCTTCTGCCATGATTTTAGTAAATAGTTTCAGAACCGCACTCATCAGTCTGATACCTCGATAATTAGCCGTTCAAGATAAGAAACTACATCTAGTGATTGTTTTAAAAAAAGTAGTTAAAAAGTTACGGTTTTTATTGTGCCGTGGCTTGTTTGCTTTATTAAAATTTGTCCACGTTGCAACATCAAGAGCAAACATTCCAAAAGTTTTTTTTTGTGTCGTTTTAAACTAAAATTCCAAAAATACAGAAATTCTGCCACCAAAACAAAACTCAAGAATTAGCATTTAATGTTTGACTTAAATTGAACTGGACCTATCCACAGTGTTTACGTCAGTGTTATTCGGCTTGAATGATGTCAAAACTGTTCAGTGCGTTATCAACGAGTGAAATAAGTAAAACCAGCAATGTTGGTTGCCTACCTACCTCATGTTGCGGTTGCACCTGTACTCGAATCACTTTCGCCTGGTTCTAGCTCCAATTCCGGAGGAAGAGGTCTATCGCGTAGATCAGATCAGAGAGTTTGAGCACATCTCGCAAGCTTATAAAGATTGGTTGGCTGATGTTTTAGAAAAAGGTTAGCAAGGTTTGTTTTTGCTTATGTCTTTCCTAAGAAGTGTTTAAAAAATGTTTTTTTCACTCTATGATACAATTTTTTAAATAGAACACCCTTCAGACCCAAATTGGTCGATAGAGGACGAGAATGGAACAGTGGTAACTGAAATAGGAAACGTCATCCAAGTTTCGCGACAACATTGTATGAATCTATACAAAGAAGTAGAACCTGCACAACAGCCCGAAACTTCGGTTTCAATCAAGGATATGCAGCAGGAGCCCGACATCTTAAGAAGTGAAGTAGAGAGAGAATAAGAGTCCAGGAGAAGATGACATCAATACAGAAAGGCTTAAGCACCTACCCGCGAAAGGTATTGATCTCTTGTGGAAAATCTGTTAGAGGGTTTCGCAGACAGGACAGTAAAAAATGCAATCATTATAGAACTATAGCACTGATTTCTCATCCAAGCCAGGATCATGCTCACGATCCTGTTGCAGAGACTTAGAAATTTTTTAGAATGGCGAATACCACAAGAACAGGCCGGTTTTGTGAGGGGAAAGGGTACGAGAGACCAGATTATGAATGTGCGGCAAATCATTGAAAAAATAAGAGAATATGGCAAAACTGCATACTTGTGTTTCCTGGATTACAGCAAGGCTTTTGATTGTGTCAACTGGAGACGACTTTGAGATGTCCTGTCGCAGATGGGGACTCCGCGGCATCTGATTCACCTACTAAAAGAACTATATAACAATAACATAACACTAATGAAGGTGGATGGAAGAACCTCTTAACGATTCAACGTGGAACGTGGTGTACGGCAGGTTTGTGTTCTGTCACCCTTATTGTTTAACGTATATGGAGAATATATCATAAGGAAAGCCTTGGAAGGCTGGGAAGGAGGAGTTGTCGTAGCTGGCAGAAGGATGGATAATCTCCGCTACGCTGATGACACCACACTTATCGCCAAAGATGAGCAAGAAATGTCGAGTCTTATTGAGCGAGTAGAGAGAGTGAGCTTGGAGTTCGGTCTACAACTGAACCGTCAGAAAACGAAACTTATGTTAATAGATCGTACGCACAGCATGGAAGAAATGCCTAATATTAAAGATGTCGAGAACGTGGAGGAAATAACTTATCTAGGTGCCCACATCAGCAGAAATGGCGGATCAAGTCAAGAAATCAGAAGAAGGATAGCTCTTGCCAAAACGGCCATGACCAAACTCAACAAAATTTGGAAAGATCGGCATATAACAACCACAACAAAATGCAAATTAGTAAACACCCTCGTTTTTCCAATTGCGCTATACGCAGCAGAATCCTGGACCTTAAAAGCCACAGACATCGCCAAGTTGGATGCGTTTGAGATGTGGGTCTGGAGAAGACTACTGAGGATTCCCTGGACAGACCGCAGAACTAACGTATCCATACTCGAAGAACTTAACATCCAAGTCAGATTGTCAACTAAAATCAAACAACTGATTCTCAAGTATTTTGAACATGTCAGCAGGAGGAAAGATGACAATCTCGAAAAACTTATGGTCCAAGGGAAGGTAGAGGGAACACGACCTAGAGGACGTTCTCCAAAACGATGGCTGGACCAGGTGAAGCAGTTTACAGGAAAATCTTTCCAAGACAGCATTAGAAGTACGTCAGATAGAGGGGAATGGAGGGAAACTGCTAAAAACACAACATGAGTAACATAGGATCACGACGCTCCAAACATGAAGCCAACGACTACAGAGAGAGAGATTCATCACCTTTTTTTCTACGCATCACCACCTATACAGGGTGGTCCAAATTGATTGTCGTATACTTAAAGGGTAGAAAGTACATAAAAAATAAACGACAAAGTGCCATATAAACTAAAAAAAACTCATGAAATTTGGCATTTTTCATTTGGAAGTAATCATTTGGCTTTTTTTCAATTTTTAAAATAATCTGGTATCTGAAAAACTATGCCAAATGAAAAGAAATGTTCAGACAAACTTTATTCTTTATTCTTATTCCACTTAACTTACTTTTTCTCGTATTACAACGATTTTGTATTGATTTTCAATCTCCTTCATTGAATTCCCATAAATTATTTAAAATTTTTAAGTCGTCTTTCTGGTTTATTTCTTCCGTCTCTGCATTTCATTTTTTAATTTAAAGGCAGCAGCTATTTTAATTAAATATTGCGACAAACTACCTCTCAAAAAGTTAGTGCTGCCGCTTAGAATATAAAGAGCAAAGCGTATGCGGTAATATAATTCACTCTAATATCGTAAATTTGTTTAGCGGCTTGGTGAAGCAATTTAAATCTAGAAACCTGAGTTCCCTGAAATTCCCTCCAGACCGGCATTTGATTACTTAAGGCAAATTTTAGTTAAGCCTCTGGATATTTAAAAATGAAAAAGTTTTCAATATACTTAGCTGGAAACTCGCGTGCTTTTCTGACCTTGTCAAGTTGATGTTGTTTGTTAAAATATAAAATATGCGTATGTGGTATTTACGTCTTGAAACAAAATCACTTATTATGTTTAGTATCTGTTTAAAGTTATGTTAAGAATTATTAATATTGTTTTTCTTCCTGACTACCGCTTAGAAATTCCCGAAATTTTTCTCAAATTTTGGTGGCATTTTGATTTTGCCTCAAATGGTCCGGTTCAAAAAACGAATACTTTGTACGTGTCTATTGATAAAATTATCACAACTGTCTTTTTTCTTTACAGAAGAAGATGAATCTCAAATATTCGTCAAGTTCTTCAAGTTCCACAAATGTTACGATCTCATACCTACGTCTGCAAAGCTAGTGGTCTTTGATACACAGCTACTTGTGAAGAAGGCCTTCTTCGCTTTGGTGTATAATGGTAAGTGGTAAAGTTTACTTTGTTCATTTTCTTGAATATGTAAAAGGAGCTGGAATTTTTGGAAATGTTCAGTTCAAATTAAATATACATATTATTTTAAAAATAGCAAAATGATAGGAAACTGCTATTCAGCATAAATTATTTGGAATATTGTTTGCCTTAAAATGTGCCTCGTTATAACATGAAAACTTAAACATCTGAAAAACAACTTTATGAGACTTGTTGTCTGTTTCCCCGACACTTCCAAGGCAATTTTAAGTACAACTTAAGCTAAGTTGAGGTTTGAATGTGACAGATTAGATGCAAAATAATACAGTCTAATTTAAACTTATTTAAGCTGTCCTTAAACTCCACTTAGCCAATGTTGGGGAAACGGACATTACTTATTTTAAATTACTTTTTGGTTTTAATATATTTATTTACTGTAAAGGTTGGATCCTGTTTTCATGTTACATTATTTTCTCTATGAAAGGAAAATTATCTTATAATAGTGATGGGTAAATTACCGGTAAAGTAAATATTTTACTTTACCAGAAAAATTTGACCGGTAAATAACAAAAATGTTGACACCGTTTTTCCGCCTGACTGTACCAAATTTTGCAGTGTTTTTTCAGGTTATTGGATAGGAAATTTAATGAGGATTCCAAAAATGTGATTAAAACTGTAATTTTTTCACTCCAAGTGGGTTTTACAAGCTATTTTGTCCCTGACTGTCCTTTCAAACTATGTTTCTGACAGTTAAAATTTTGACACTGCTTTTATCCCTAACTGTACCAAATTTTGTAATGTTTTTTCAGGTTATTGGATAGGAAATTTAATGAGGATTCCAAAAATGTGATTAAAACTGTAATTTTTTCACTCCAAGTGGGTTTTACAGGCTATTTTGTCCCTGACTGTCCTTTCAAACTGTGTTTCTGGCAGTTCAAATTTTGACACCGCTTTTCTCCCTGACTGTACCAAATTTTGTAATGTTTTTTCAGGTTATTGGATAGGAAATTTTATGAAGATTCCAAAAATGTGCTTAAAATTGTTATTTTCTTATTCCAAGTGGGTTTTACAGCGATTTTGTCCCTGACTGTCCTTTCAAACTGTGTTTCTGGCAGTTCAAATTTTGACACCGCTTTGACTGTACCAAATTTTGTAGTGTTTTTCCCAAAAATGCTTTTCTTTTTTCCCTACACTATTTTGTCCCTGACTGTCCTTTCAAATGTGTTTCTGACAGTTCTAAATTTTGTAATGTTTTTTAGTGTTTTTTCAGGTTATTGGATAGGAAATTTAATGAGGATTCCAAAAATGTGCTTAAAATTGTTATTTTCTTATTCCAAGTGGGTTTTACAGCCAATTTTGTCCCTGACTGTCCTTTCAAACTGTGTTTCTGGCAGTTCAAATTTTGACACCGCTTTTCTCCCTAACTGTACCAAATTTTGTAATGTTTTTTCAGGTTATTGGATAGGAAATTTAATGAGGATTCCAAAAATGTGATTAAAACTGTATTTTTTCACTCCAAGTGGGTTTTACAGGCTATTTTGTCCCTGACTGTCCTTTCACAGTGTTTCTGACAGTTCAAATTTTGACACCGCTTTTCTCCCTGACTGTACCAAATTTTGTAGTGTTTTTTCAGGTTATTGGATAGGAAATTTAATAAAGATTCCAAAAATGTGCTTAAAATAGTCATTTTCTCGCTCCAAGTGGGTTTTACAGGCGATTTGGTCTTTGACTGTCCTTTCAAACTGTGTTTCTGTCAGTTAAAATTTTGACACCGCTTTTCTCCCTAACTGTACCAAATTTTGTAATGTTTTTTCAGGTTATTGGATAGGAAATTTAATGAGGATTCCAAAAATGTAATTAAAACTGTCATTTTTTCACTTTATGTGGGTTTTACAGTCAATTTTCTCCCTGACTGTCCTTTCAAACTGTGTTTCTGACAGTTCTAACTTTGACACCGCTTTTCTCCCAAACTGTACCAAATTTTGTAGTGTTTTTTCAGGTTTTTGGATAGGAAATTCAATGAAGATTTTAAAAATGTGCTTAAAACTGTAATTTTCTCACTCCAAGTGGGTTTGACAAGCAATTTTGTTCCTGACTGTCAAACTGTGCTGTGCAAAAAAATGTCGCTTATTTTAAATGGTACACCCTGTGTATCTTTTTTACATTCTGCGGAAAATTCTAGACATTTTTCATGTATAATATCATATCTGTAGCCGTTTTTGAGATATTTTCCATTTTATGTGAAATTTGACGTTTGCAATACCTGAAAGAATTTTAATTTTTGCATAGTAGAAAACGTTGTTTTCTTGGTTTTTATGTTTCGTTTTGTTAAACAAGGTTGGCTTGTTATTATGTCAAAAAGTATCAAGTTTTCAAATAAGTAACATAACCGAGAACATACCACAAACTTTAGACAGGAACAAAATAATTTTTAAAATTAATTTTTTACTACCCTGTATTATTATTTTTGAACAAATCTTGTTTAAGATGTCGAAACACAAAAACTAAGAAAAAAATGTTTTCTGACATGCAAAAATTACAATTGTGTAAATAACTCCGATACCTAACAAATAGATGCAATGATATATTTAGAATTTGTCGTAGAAAATTAATCAATATACAGCGTGCTTCATTGAAAGTAACCACCGAATTTTTAGACTTATGGTCCTAACGGTTTTTTCATAATGAATCGCGGCGGTTCATCGTTGTCCACCCTGTATAGTAGTCAATTTTCGAATTTAAAGTTTTCTTTTAAAACTAAAAATAAATCTTGTAATCGGCTTGTCTAAATTCAATCAAAAATCCTGTACATTGTTTTAAGTTCTTCTGTATTTCCGGTTATTCTGCATTTGAAAGCCGGCTATTTCTCGTTAAACTATTCTGAAACTGCACGTTACAACTTTGTTATTGTTTTGCACAGCGTGCATTTCAAATCCATTACGTCAGATAGTTTTAATGTGGAACTGAGGCTTAAAAACTTATTTTCGAACTGGAACGCACCTCCTGCTAGGTTTTTTTCTTAGTAGATTTGTTTTTTGTTTTGCATTCTAAACAAAGCAATAATTTACTATTACTAGTCGAGTTATTAGCATTTAAACACTCTTTTTATGCAGTAAATACGCCTTTTAAATTACTTTTTCTGTTTTGCATATTGTCTGTAAATTTCGCGTAGTGGGCGTCTTATTTCTGCTTGATAGATTCGTTATTTTATTTGCCTGGGAGCCGGCAAACGTGGTCGATCCATACCGAAAATTGTAATGCTGATTTAGATTGGAGAGCTATTTCTGGCAAGCTATACACACCTTCGTTCTGTCGAAATTGAATAAAGTTATGTTTACCGTGTGTCAGTGTATTGGCAGCGAGTTTACCGTACGTTCCCGTGTTAAATATGTATAAACAACGTCGGCCTTGGCTAGATTTTAAATAATAATTAAATATAAGATGTTTAAGTTGGTTATTCATGTTATTCTATGTTGTGTTTACAGTACGGTTTAGTCAGATGGGATTCAAGTTTAACTTTTGTTTAGCAAGTGTTAGCAGATCAAAATATTCACTCAGTTTAGTCATGCTGTATGTAAATTTTTAGAACAAACTTTAAAATAAAATTATATTTATTTATTTTTTAAAATTTGTAAGAAACAACAAACTTTGTATGGAAAACTCATTTACAGGAGTGTCGTACTATCAAAGAAGACAAGGAATGCTTTCTTTTCTCAGAAAATTATACACTGTGAATGAATTATTAAGTGCGTACATCTGACTATGGAATAACGTTTGTGTGACTTAAATACAGACCAAAATCATAGTCAATTGTAGAGCTTTTAGGTTACAGTGGAAATAAATTCTTGATTAAATTGATAACACATATTGTAAAGATGAATAGATCCAAACCAGCGATGTAAAAGTGGTAATTTTTGAGTTGGAAAATTTCCATTTTTTGACGTTGTAGTTGTGTCAGTTGGGTGGTTGTCTACATTAATGACGTTGACATTAATAAGTTGGAAAAAGGACGCAATAAGTCACCACTTACGAGGAAGAGGTCAGAAATGTGTAAGTTACAACTTCCAACAATCAGTAAATGCAAAAATAGTCATTACGTGACGACTCAATTTTCTATATTTTGAATATCAAAAAGAATAAGAATTTTTTTGATTGGTAATGTACTACTATTTTTCAGTTGCCTATTATCGTTAGGTCATCTATTAAAAATTATACTACTTATATTTTGCATAATCAGGGATCGTTTTTTTCTTGGTTTTTGCGTTTTGTCGTGTTATACAAGGTTTGTTCTAAGAGTGGGTGAAGAAAAACGATAAAATATATTATACAGGATGGTCAAAAAAATAGCTCAAGACGTCAGTTCTTAAAAAAGACGTTTTCCAAATTAAACACTCATTAGTCTTATAACTTTGTCTGATTCTCGAGTTATTGAAATTAAAGTACTAGCTGTCAAATTCAGTCAAAACTGTCAAACAACTCGTTTTACAGGCGATTTTGTCCCTGACTGTCCTTTCAAACTGTGTTTCTGGCAGTTGAAACTTTGACACCGCTTTTCTCCGTAACTGTACAAAGTTTTGTAATGTTTTTTCAGGTTATTCGATAGGAAATTTAATGGGGATTCCAAAAATGTGATTAAAACTGTCATTTTTTCACTACAAGTGGGTTTTACAGGCGATTTTGTCCCTGACTGTCCTTTCAAACTATGTTTGTGGCAGTTCAAATTTTGACACCGCTTTTCTCCCTGACTGTACCAAATTTTGTAGTGTTTTTTCAGGTTGTTGGATAGGAAATTTAATAAAGATTCCAAAAATGTGCTTAAAATAGTCATTTTCTCGCTCCAAGTGGGTTTTACAGGCGATTTGGTCTTTGACTGTCCTTTTAAACTGTGTTTCGGGCAGTTCAAATTTTGACACCGCTTTTCTCCCTGACTGTACCAAATTTTGTAGTGTTTTTCCGGTTATTGGATAGGAAATTTAATAAAGATTCCAAAAATGTGCTTAAAATAGTCATTTTCTCGCTCCAAGTGGGTTTTACAGGCGATTTGGTCTTTGACTGTCCTTTTAAACTGTGTTTCGGGCAGTTCAAATTTTGACACCGCTTTTTTCCCTGACTGTACTAAATTTTGTAGTGTTTTTTCAGGTTATTGGATAGGAAATTTAATAAAGATTCCAAAAATGTGCTTAAAATAGTCATTTTCTCGCTCCAAGTGGGCATTACAGGCGATTTGGTCTTTGACTGTCCTTTTAAACTGTGTTTCTGGCAGTTCAAATTTTGACACCGAGTTAGGTTTGTATTAGGTCACTTATTTAAAAAATGTATTCTTTAAATTGCTACATTGAACCACCCTGTAACTGTCAAAATAATCGAGTTATTGAAGGTTAAAGTACTAGCTGTCAAATTCAGTCAAAACTGTCAAACAACTCGTTTATTTGCAACACTTTGTATAGACTTTTATATGTCAATGGATAGAAAGATTAATTGGCTTTCCAAAAATATGACCATTCCAAAAATTGATAGGGTGCTTCGTTTGGCCTCCAGAGGGCTCCAAAGCTAACTAAACGTTTTTCTTGACTGTAACCACACTAACTTCTTTGAGGGATTTTTTTTTAAATCGGTCAAGTACGGCCCTGATATTTGGCATAAACCTAGCACAGTGAGTGTCAAATTTAGAGCCGTAGCAAAACTGTAGAAATAAAATCATAAAGTCGATTTTCGCTTGCACTAAGTGGCCAACATAACGCAAAACCCATTGGAATAGTGGAGGCGTTTCAGGCAAATTTGACCCTTACGAAAATTGTCATTTGTAAAATCGGTTTTTCAAGAAATTTTTATGCATTACATCGTAGTACACCTAGTAGCTCATGTATCCGTGTTTTCTTAATTTTCCAGGGTCAAATTAGCCCTAACCAGTCAAAAAGTGTTTCTGGGGCACCCTGTCTGTAACCCGTAAATAACACGCGGATTTGTAACACTTTCTACATACTTTAATATGTTGTTGGACAGCCAATGAAATGAGCTTTATATTGACGTAGAAAAGTCGGTTGATTAGTTGTACCGTTTAGCCACTAGAGGGCGTCAACTTTGACCAATTTTTTTGGTGTATCCTTTTGTTTAATATTTAAAAACCCGCTTAATTGCACTATTTTTGCTAGAGTTTTATACGTCAATGGAGAGCCAATGGAGTGACCTTTCTAAACAATTCCCAACATGGGTTACTAAGTTAGACGGTTTGGCCGCTAGAGAACGTCAAAGTTGACTATTTTGTATGACTTTTTTTGTGCATCCTTTTGTTCAATCTTCAATAACTCATTTATTTGCACCATTTTTAGTAGTGTTTTATACGTCAATGGATAGCCAATGAAATAAGCTTTCTAACAGTCTCCCAATTTGAATGGATAGGTTAGACGGTTTGGCCGCTGGAGGGTGTCAAAATTGACTAATTTTTTCATGACTTTGTTAGTGCATTCTTTCGTTTAATCGTCAATATCTAGCTTATTTGCCACACTTTATCTAAACTTTTATATGCCAATTGATAGCCAATGAAATAAGCTTTCTATTGACGTATAAAAGTTGATGGGTTAGGGGTACGGTTTTGTCGCTAGAGAACGTGAAAGTTTTTAAAAGTAAAATTACAAAATTCATAATTTTTCATTGTATTCCAACGGAATTCATTGAAATTACCAAACTTTATGTTTAAATTTGAATGGTAGATGTAAAGAAAAAATTATTTTATGAATTTTTTTTATAATATAATTTAGACGTTCCCTATTCTATTAATAGTTTTCAAAATACCAATGTACCTCCAGTAATGTCCATTAATTCCTAAATAAAAAATAAAGTATATGCCACAAAACTGACAAATTTAGATGATTTAAGAAGAAGAATACTTATTTTTTTACATTAAAAACAGACGTAATAATAAATTATTGTATAGTTGAAGTAATTTAAATTCTACACTACTTACAAAATGTTGTTGGTGTATCAATCATTCTGGCTTACACAACTGTAATGGTTTGGCCTGACTTGTAATTTCCTGGCTTTTATTCTCTCTTTACAATACTTGGGATGGACAATAACCTAATATTGCTAGTTTCTCTTTCAAAACTTTGTACTTAAATTTAAGGTTTCAACACTCTCAGCCAACTGCCAGCAGGTAAACTTGTTTTAATGAGGCATAAAACGAAATTTATACGATTTTTATATTTATTTTTCATTGAGTTTAGTTGCTGCGGAAAGCTGTTGATTATAAATGTACGGCTTCATAAACATTTCATGACAGGAAACACTAGTGATGCGTGATGGTCAATAAAAATTTAATATTCTGGAAAATCGGTTTTAAAGCAGATCATCGGAAATTTTAGGTGCACTTCAATTTACTAGAAAACAGCTTTTCAATTAGTTTCAATGGTTTTATACCAGAGTCGATTTAATTAAAGGCCTTTTATTTTTATTCCGCTCGTTTGAATATTTCAGATTCTAGGTCAATGTGAGTTTTATTTAGCTTTGCTTTTCTTGCCAGTTTTTAATCAAATTGATTTAGATAAAATGGACAATTAACCAAGACAATCAATTTAACACATTTTTTCAGTTTTTTCTCATCTAGAAAGAGGATTATTCTTCTTTAATATATGTTGGTATGTAGTCAGTTTTCTTGTGGACAATTAGCCAGGTCAGTCATTTTAACACATTTTTGCCTTTTTTTTGCAAATTTCTGAGAATTACTGAGCAAGTTCGTAAATCATGTTGCAATTACAAAAGTGCATTTATTAAACTGTTTGCAACCAGACAGCATGTTACAAAAAGCTTACTTTTCGTAACTAGTTGAGTAGTTATGATATAAATCATTAGATATTATATATTTGGACGAAAGGCGACAGCGTGTTAGGTTTAAAGACAGTGTGTCTGATTCTTTGTTAGTTAGATATGGGGTGCCGCAAGGTACGGTCTTGGGACCTCTGTTATTTTTGCTCTATATCAATGATATGGTCGCTGTTGTGGAGAGATGTGGAGTTGAGCTGTTTGCGGATGATGGCATGATATACATAAAGGGAAGTGACCTAGCACAAATGCAAGATGATGCTAATTATGATTTAACAAACATATATAATTGGCTTTGTAGGAACAACTTAAGTTTAAATGCGGCTAAAACAAAATTTTGCATTTTTGGAAAGAAACATAAATTAAACAACATACAAGCTGACAGCATCAAAATAGTAATAAATAATATTAGAATAGCTTTCGAAAGGAATGTAAAATATTTGGGTGTAGTGTTTGATCCGTATTTGGAATTTTATGATCATGCCAATTATGTGATGAGAAAATATTCAAAAAAAGTGAACTTTATTTCAAGAGTGGGTAAACATCTGTCGTCACAAACCAGGTTGTTGTTATATAACAGTATCGCTTCTCCACATATACAGTTCTGCTCCACGCTCCTTTGCGGACTACCAAACTTTAAGATAAAGAAATTCCAGGTAATACAAAATAGGGCAATGCGAACCATATTGAAGTGCAATAGATATACGTCTTCGTTCTTAATGCGAGAAACATTAAACATGTTGTCTATAGAACAGAAAGTAATCTTTGATGCTCATTTGTTTATATTTAAATTAAAAAACAACTTACTGCCTGAATACTTATGTATAAAAATTAATTATTTCTCGGACATTCACGAGTATAATACAAGGTATCGTGGTGACTTTATAGTAAATAGGAAATGTTCAAGTAAGCTAGCTCAAAATTCATTATTATATAAAGGACTTCTAAATTTCAATAAATTACCGGAAGTGATAAAAGAATGTAGAAATTTAAAATCATTTAAAGTATTGTATTTTTAATTAACCAAGCACATTGTTAGTAATAGTTTAGTTTTTATTTAATTGTTAAAATTTCTGTTTTCCTTATTGTATTTGTATATAGCATTTCTGCTAAATAAATATTATTATTATTATTATATTATTAAATAGAGTTACAAATAATCGCTGTTTTCTTGATTTTCTTAGTTGATTATATGTTTACTACTCAGTTTACTGAGCTCCAAATTGTTCAGCATAATCTAACTTAAATCTACGTTACCATTGTAAAGGCTGGAAAGGAAACCAAAGAGCTAAACAAGGATGGCAATATACTTCTTATGTGTCATAGAGTCAGTCTGCCAGAACGAATATGATGTTGTCACAACAGTTGGTCACATGATCACTTCATCAGTCCATCCGCTTGGTCAGACACATGTCACCTAAGAAGTTCGTTCCCATCTTTGTCTAGCATATTGATTTCTAATGGTTCTATCTTCATACCACTGTCTTCCCATGTATAATTTTAGTTTATGGACAATTTTCTGTAATTCGTTATTTAATTTATAAATTTTTTGTCTCGTACGTTTTTTTCGTATCTGTGACTTTTCTCCTGACTGTCCTTTCAGACTGTGTTGCTGGCAGTTCAAATTTTGACATCACTTTTCTCCCTGACTGTACCAATTTTTTAGTGTTTTTTTAGGTTAATGAATAGAAAATTTACTGAGGATTACAAAAATGTGTTTAAAACAGTAATTTTCTCACTCCAAGTGGGTTCTACAGGCGATTTTGTCACTGACTGTTCCTTCAAACTGTGTTTCTAGCAGTTCAAACTTTGACACCACTTTTCTCACTGACTGTACAATTTTTTTAGTGTTTTGTTAGGTTAATAAATAGAACATTTACTGAGGATTACAAAAATGTGTTTAAAACAGTCATTTTCTCACTCCAAATGAGTTTTACAAGCGGTTTTGTCCCTGACTGCTATGTTTTTGGCAGTTCAAACTTTGACACCACTTTTCTCCCGGAATGTACCAATTTTTTAGTGTTTTTTTAGGTTACTGAGTAGAAAATTTACTGAGGATTACAAAAATGTGTTTAAAACAGTAATTTTCTCACTCTAAGTGGGTTCTACAGGCGATTTTGTCACTGACTGTTCTTTCAAACTGTGTTTCTAGCAGTTCAAACTTTGACACCACTTTTATCCTGACTGTACCAATTTTTTTGTGTTTTTTTTAGGTTATTGTATAGGAAATTTAATAAGGATTTCAAAAATGTGCTTTAAACTGTAATTTTCTTACTACAAGTGGGTTCTACAGGCAATTTTGTCACTGACTGTTCTTTCAAATTGTGTTTCTAGCAGTTCAAACTTTGACACCACTTTTCTCCCTGACTGTACCAATTTTTTAGTGTTTTTTTAGGTTAATGAATAGAAAATTTACTGAGGATTACAAAAATGTGTTTAAAACAGTCATTTTCTCACTCCAAGTGGGTTCTACAGGCGATTTTGTCACTGACTGTTCTTTCAAACTGTGTTTCTAGCAGTTCAAACTTTGACACCGCTTTTATCCTTGACTGTACCAATTTTTGTAGTGTTTATTCAGGTTATTGAATAGAAAATTTACTGTGGATTACAAAAATGTGTTTAAAACAGTAATTTTCTCACTCCAAGTGGGTTTCACAGGCGATTTTGTCACTGACTGTTCCTTCAAACTATGTTTGTAGCAGTTCAAACTTTGACACCGCTTTTCTCCCTGACTGTACCAATTTTTTTGTGTTTTTTTAGGTTAATGAATAGAAAATTTACTGTGGATTACAAAAATGTGTTTAAAACAGTAATTTTCTCACTCCAAGTGGGTTTCACAGGCGATTTTGTCACTGACTGTTCCTTCAAACTATGTTTGTAGCAGTTCAAACTTTGACACCGCTTTTCTCCCTGACTGTACCAATTTTTTTGTGTTTTTTTAGGTTAATGAATAGAAAATTTACTGTGGATTACAAAAATGTGTTTAAAACAGTAATTTTCTCACTCCAAGTGGGTTTCACAGGCGATTTTGTCACTGACTGTTCCTTCAAACTATGTTTGTAGCAGTTCAAACTTTGACACCGCTTTTCTCCCTGACTGTACCAATTTTTTTGTGTTTTTTTAGGTTAATGAATAGAAAATTTACTGTGGATTACAAAAATGTGTTTAAAACAGTAATTTTCTCACTCCAAGTGGGTTTCACAGGCGATTTTGTCACTGACTGTTCCTTCAAACTATGTTTGTAGCAGTTCAAACTTTGACACCGCTTTTCTCCCTGACTGTACCAATTTTTTTGTGTTTTTTTAGGTTAATGAATAGAAAATTTACTGAGGATTACAAAAATGTGTTTAAAACCGTCATCTTCTCACTCCAAGTGGGTTTCACTCCCAGGCGATTTTGTCACTGACTGTTCTTTCAAACGGTGTTTCTAGCAGTTGGAACTTTGACACTGCTTTTCTCACTGACTGTACCAATTTTTTAGTGTTTTTTTAGGTTAATGAATAGAAAATTTACTGAGGATTACAAAAATGTGTTTAAAACAGTAATTTTCTCACTCCAAGTGGGTTTTACAGGCGATTTTGTCACTGACTGTTCTTTCAAACTGTGTTTCTAGCAGTTCAAACTTTGACACCACTTTTATCCCTGACTGTACCAATTTTTTAGTGTTTTTTTTGGGTTAATGAGAAGAAAATTTACTGAGGATTACAAAAATGTGTTTAAAACAGTCATTTTCTCACTCCAAATGAGTTTTACAGGCGGTTTTGTCCCTGACTGCTATGTTTTTGACAGTTCAAACTTTGACACCACTTCTCCCGGAATGTACCAAATTTTGTAGTGTTTTTTAAGTTATTTGATAGGAAATTTAATGAGGGTTCCAAAAATGTGCTTAAAACTGTCATTTTCTTACTCCAAGTGGGTTTGTCGAGCAAATTTGTTCCTAACTGTCAAACTGTGCTCAAAAGTGGTGAAAATCAGGATTTAGAAAAGTTTTCTTGCAGTATTCGATACAAAACGTGTTTCTGGGATTTATGAATGTGGTCACGTGACTGCCTAGCTAAATTATCCTCCCAAAACCACGTGATATCTGTGACTAATGTCAAAATTAATCTCAAATTTGCAAGAATTACAGTGTAACACAGTTTTCTTTCAGTTTTTATGAAATTTATGACTACTTATTCATAAAAAAGTTACAAGGTTGGAACTCGTTTGGTATCACTTTGTCAGAAAAGTTGTAGTCTTTTATTTTGACAATATTGACCGAAAATGACTTTAATAAAATTCCTGAACTTTCAAGCCAATTTCAATTAGACCCATAAATTTACTGGTCAAATCGGAAAAATTGGTAAATTTTCTCACAGAAGTAAGATTCTGTGTTGCTAGTTACATGAATTACCGGTAAATACCCGGTTACGGTAAATTTACGCCCATCACTAGAAATGAAGATGCCCAGTTTAGCTTAGTTTTACTGTAAATTTGAAGTGAAAAATGCTGCATTTAAGTGCAGTGTAAAACTAAGCCAAAAGTGGGACGTTACTTCTACGTCTTTTTCAAATAACTTAAGAACGAAAACAAATTTAAAAAAAAACACAGGAGACAAATAGTTTGTGAACTGATCCAAGAATTCGGATTTTGCTTAAATAAAAATCGTCATGAACAATCACATATCTTACAATGCAGCTTCTGAGTAGTCAGTGATGTTCCAAATTTGGGCTAAATTCACAAAATTGGACACCCTGTATCTTGTACCGTATTTATATGAACTTTTGACTGGAATATAGTTTAGGTTTAGCCACCTTTGACTTTACGGCCTATCATTCAGAAACACCCTGTATAAACGGAATGATTATTTGAACTTTTTAATTAACCAGAAGCCGAAATACTCGTATGTTTGTTAAAAGATTTTTTTTTAAATACGTTTACCTAAAGCTGCTTTTCGCAGTTAATAATATTATCTAATAATAACATTTAGGTCAAATGATATTGTTATTAGTTGAAATGAATGTTGACTTCAATAATTAATTGTTATTAACTTAAAAAACATGAGCAACTAAGAATTTACACTATTAATTTTTCTTTATAGGTGTAAGGGCAGCTCCACTGTGGGATAGTCAAAAACAGGAATTCGTGGGCATGCTCACCATTACGGACTTTATTAAAATCCTGAGAATGTATTACAAATCTCCTAGCGTGACGATGGAAGAGCTGGAAGAACACAAATTAGATACGTGGCGGCGAGTCCTAAAGGATGCCCGACCTTTAATTAATATAGGACCAGACGCGTCGTTGTATGACGCCATAAAGGTAAATCTAATTTTAAACCTCGATTTACGAAGGGTTTCCGCTTCTAATACTTTGTGATTTATTTCAGGTGTTGATTCACAACCGAATTCACAGACTGCCTGTCATAGATCCTGAAACGGGCAACGTACTGTATATTTTAACTCACAAGCGGATTTTGAGGTTTCTGTTTTTGTATGTAAGTATGATTGTTTATTATTAAATCGCGGGTAGAAAGTGCAACTTTATTAAATGCATTTTGGACAACAACGGACACAAATGAACAATTTGGTCTAAAGCCATTTCTCGCAAAAATATTTTTTCTCTACAATATCTGCTGCCATGGCATATACAACCACAATCTACTTGAGAAAAACTACATAAGCAAACATGACTACATTCTACAATATGCTGACGATACTGCACTCATAGTTCATGCCAAAACTATGGCATGGTTCTACAAATTCGAGATTAACACAAAACCCCACGAAAAACCAACTACTCTTAACAAATCACAAAATTAAAGACAACTCTTTTGAGAGACTGTTGGCTATCCATTGACGTATAAAACCCTACTAAAAATGGTGCAAATAAACGAGTTATTGAAGATTGAACAAGAGGATGCACGAAAAAAGTCATTAAAAAAAATAGTCAAATTTGACGCTCTCTAGCGGCCAAACCGTCTAACCTATGCTGTCTGGTTGCAAACAGTTTAATAAATGCACTTTTGTAATTGCAACATGATTTACGAACTTGCTCAGTAATTCTCAGAAATTTGCAAAAAAAGGCAAAAATGTGTTAAAATGACTCCCCTGGCTAATTGTTCACAAGAAAACTGACTACATACCAACATATATTAAGGAAGAATAATCCTCTTTCTAGATGAGAAAAAAACTGAAAAAATGTGTTAAATTGATTGTCTTGGTTAATTGTCCATTTTATCTAAATCAATTTGATTAAAAACTGGCAAGAAAAGCAAAGCTAAATAAAACTCACATTGACCTAGAATCTGAAATATTCAAACGAGCGGAATAAAAATAAAAAGCCTTTAATTAAATCGACTCTGGTATAAAACCATTGAAACTAATTGAAAAGCTGTTTTCTAGTAAATTGAAGTGCACCTAAAATTTCCGATGATCTGCTTTAAAACCGATTTTCCAGAATATTAAATTTTTATTGACCATCACGCATCACTAGTGTTTCCTGTCATGAAATGTTTATGAAGCCGTACATTTATAATCAACAGCTTTCCGCAGCAACTAAACTCAATGAAAAATAAATATAAAAATCGTATAAATTTCGTTTTATGCCTCATTAAAACAAGTTTACCTGCTGGCAGTTGGCTGAGAGTGTTGTAAATTTAAGTACAAAGTTTGGAAAGAGAAACTAGCAATATTAGGTTATTGTCCATCCCAAGTATTGTAAAGAGAGAATAAAAGCCAGGAAATTACAAGTCAGGCCAAACCATTACAGTTGTGTAATCCAGAATGATTGATACACCAACAACATTTTGTAAGTAGTGTAGAATTTAAATTACTTCAACTATACAATAATTTATTATTACGTCTGTTCTTAATGTAAAAAAATAAGTATTCTTCTTCTTAAATCATCTAAATTTGTCAGTTTTGTGGCATATACTTTATTTTTTATTTAGGAATTAATGGACATTACTGGAGGTACATTGGTATTTTGAAAACTATTAATAGAATAGGGAACGTCTAAATTATATTATAAAAAAAATTCATAAAATAATTTTTTCTTTACATCTACCATTCAAATTTAAACATAAAGTTTGGTAATTTCAATGAATTCCGTTGGAATACAATGAAAAATTATGAATTTTGTAATTTTACTTTTAAAAACTTTCACGTTCTCTAGCGACAAAACCGTACCCCTAACCCATCAACTTTTATACGTCAATAGAAAGCTTATTTCATTGGCTATCAATTGGCATATAAAAGTTTATACAAAGTGTGGCAAATAAGCTAGTTATTGACGATTAAACGAAAGAATGCACCAACAAAGTCATGAAAAAATTCATTTGTCATTATTCAAGTCAATTTTGACACCCTCTAGCGGCCAAACCGTCTAACCTATCCATTCAAATTGGGAGACTGTTAGAAAGCTTATTTCATTGGCTATCCATTGACGTATAAAACACTACTAAAAATGGTGCAAATAAATGAGTTATTGAAGATTGTACAAAAGGATGCACAAAAAAAGTCATACAAAATAGTCAACTTTGACGTTCTCTAGCGGCCAAACCGTCTTACTTATTCACCCATGTTGGGAATTGTTTAGAAAGGTCATTCCATTGGCTCTCCATTGACGTATAAAACTCTAGCAAAAATAGTGCAATTAAGCGGGTTTTTAAATATTAAACAAAAGGATACACCAAAAAAATTGGTCAAAGTTGACGCCCTCTAGTGGCTAAACGGTACCACTAATCAACCGACTTTTCTACGTCAATATAAAACTCATTTCATTGGCTGTTTATCGACATATAAAAGTATATACAAAGTGTTACAAATACGCGTGTTATTTACGCTTCACAGAGGGTGTCCCAGAAACACTTTTTGACTGGTTAGGGCTAATTTGACACGGGAAAATTAAGAAAACACGGTTACATGAGCTACTAGGTCTACTACGATGTAATGCATAGAAATTTCTTGAAAAACCGATTTTGCAAATGACAATTTTCGTAAGGATCAAATTTGCCTGAAACACCACCACTATTCCAATGGGTTTTGCGTTATGTTGGCCACTTAGTGCAAGCGAAAATCGACTTTAATGATTTTATTTCTGCAGTTTTGCTGCGGCTCTAAATTTGACACTCACTGTGCTAGATTTGTGCCAAATATCAGGGCCGTACCTGACCGATTTAAAAAAAATCCCTTAAAGAAGTTAGAGTGGTTACAGTCAAGAAAAACGTTTAGTTAGCTTTGGAAAGCCCATAATATTTTCTATCCATTGACATTTAAAAGTGTATACAAAGTGTTGCAAATAAACGAGTTGTTTTGACAGTTTTGACTGAATTTGACAGCTACTACTTTAACCTTCAATAACTCGGCTATTTTGACAGTTACAGGGTGGTTCAATGTATCAATTTAAAGAATAATTTTTTTAAATAAGTGACCTAATACAAAGTTACCTTAATTTTGAACAGAGAATCAGACAAAGTTATAAGAATAAGGTCTTTTTTAGAACTGACGTCTTGAGCTCTTTTTTTAACCATCCTGTATAATATATTTTATCGTTTTTTTTTCACCCACTCTTAGAACAAATCTTGTATAACACGACAAAACACAAAAACCAAGAAAAAAACGTTCCTTGATATGCATAAATTAAAATTATTGTTTTGGAGACTGAAAATATTAAATTTCACATAGAACGGTAAATATCTCAGAAACGGATACAGAAAAGTGTATGACATTAATGAATTTGACGTAGAATCCAAAAATGCAATAATATACAAGGTGTCCCATTTAAACTAAGCAGCAGTTGATATCTACTTTCGGTTAAATCGTTGCACGCATATTTTCTTATATTTACTTTTTTTAATTAAAAAAGGTTTGTTAGATTCTCCAGTCGTGGTTATTCAGAAAATTAGTGGGTATTGTTAGGTTAGGTTAGTTATCAGGAATTACTGGGCATTTCAAGGAATTAGTGGACATTATTGGCATATTAGGAATTAGTGTACAAAACTGTACTCAGCGATTTACCCCTCGGAACATGCTAAGATTTAAGACTCGATTAAGGTTATTGTGAAATCCAAAAAAATATTTTTGCGAAAAATGGCTTTAGAACAAATTTTTCATTTTTTGACTCAGTAATACCCTGTATACTCGAATCCGTGGCAACTTTCAAAAAGATCATTTAGGTCATCAGAAAGAGAAAGAAAATAACTTTTAATTCTCAAAAAATGATTAAAATCGAGTGACTCAATTTGAAAATACAGCCGCTCAAAAAAGACCAAAAATGTTGCTGTCCCATTATTTTTGACGAGCAGTTTATATCAATATATTTGTTAATGCAAAAATTAGGATTTAAACGGTTTCGAATTCTTCTAGTAGTTATTTTTTCAACATACTTTGCTTAAATTTTGCTTAGGTGGTCAATTACTGCTACAACTTTCTTCAAAATGTTTGATTTACATATTTACCATTTTTTCTGAAGCTTGTTATACTATTTTGCGTTATTTTCAGATAAATGAATTACCAAAACCTAGTTACATGAATAAAACCCTGAGAGAACTGAAAATCGGGAGTTATGAAAACATCGAGACCGCCAGCGAAGACACCTCAATTATTCTAGCATTAAAAAAGTTTGTGGAGAGGCGAGTGTCAGCTTTACCGATTGTCGATCCCGAAGGCAGATTGGTGGATATTTATGCCAAATTTGATGTTATTGTAAGTCACCATATAATTTCTTAACATCGTTAATTTCTAAAACATTTCTTGTTTATATATAGAATCTAGCCGCGGAGAAAACTTATAACGATTTAGATGTATCATTAAAAAAGGCGAACGAGCACCGGAACGAGTGGTTTGAGGGTGTACATAATTGTAAATTAGACGAAACTTTGTTTAATGTGATGGAGAAAATTGTTAGGGCAGAGGTAAGTGATTTTGATTTATTTCGTTTCGATTGAATGTTGCAATGTTTCGAAATTTCAGGTTCATAGGCTAGTGGTGGTCAATGAAGAAGACAAAGTCATAGGCATAATTTCTCTCTCAGATCTGTTACTGTATCTAGTGCTGCGACCATGCGGAGAAGATGGTGGGTCGCCTGATGGAGGAGCTTCAGTAAGAGCACAGGTATGAATTACTTTTCTTGGTTTCTTATAGTGTTTTTGGCTTGGACTGAATCTTCTCGAAGAAATAATAATAATAATAATGTTTATTTATTTAGCCAAATGCTATATACAAAAACGATTAAAAAGTAAACAGTGGAAAAAAATAGTACAAAATATTCAATAGAATTAAAATACCATTTACAATACAATACAATTTAAAAAAAAATATAACCGATAAATCCATGAGACGACTACCCTACACGTTGGACAGCACATATTTCCTCAACATTGTACTAACATTTTTAAAATTATCACAGTTTTTCAAATCATTTGGTAGCTTATTGTACTCAGATAGTCCTCCACATAAGATGGAGTTTGACATTTGGTTTGATCGATACCTATCAACTAAGATAAAATCGTTACAATTTCTTGTTTGATAATTATGAACGTCCTTAAAATATGTTACTTTATCACAGATATAGGCAGGTAGTAATTTATTTCTTAATTTATAGAGAAAAACATAGACATCATAGATAATTCCTTGTTTAACCGACATGACATTGGCAACACTCGACATCAACTTTACAGGAGTGTATCTGTTACAATTTAAAATTGTTCTCAATGCTCTATTTTGAATTACTTGAAATTCATTTATTTTGTAGTTTGGCAAATTGTATAACAATGCAGAACAAAATTTAAGATACGGTGCCGCCAGACAGTTATACATAAGATATTTGGTATACATAGAAAGACTTCTGCCAACTCTATAAATAAATCCAACTCTTTGTGAAAATTTTCTCATGATATAGTCAGCATGCGGACGAAAAGTTAGTTCAGAATCCAACATAACTCCAAGATATTTAATTCTACTTTCATGTATTAACCTGTCGTTGTTGATTTTAATGTTTATGTTTTCTATATGAAGACTACGCAACATATATTTTTTCCTAAATATGCAAAATTTAGATTTCGAGGTATTAATGCTTAATTTATTTACACATAACCATTCAAAAATGCGGTCCAAATCATTGTTAATTGTCCTAGCCATTTCACTTACATCATTTCCAACTACATATAACATTGTATCATCTGCAAACAATTCAATATTACTACCATTAATTACGCTAACAATGTCATTAATGTACAGTAAAAACACATAACATAACACATTTTTATATTTGTTTCGGCTGATGGTTTATTGGTCGTTTTGATATGTATCCCAGGTTTGGTGTTCTCGAATTATAATTCGGTGAGCCAGTTCTTCAGATATTATCCTCAAAAAGTTCATTATTTTATTAGAATATTGTCTTGCGATACAGGTTGGCCGTCAGCACCTAAAGTAATGCCATTTACATAGAGAGTTTGATGATTTAGATTTAGATTTTTTAACCACAATACACATGAAATGTATGCGCAGCAGGTCATCTTAAATAATTCCTACAATATAACAAAACACTTAGGGATAAAACTTAAACATGCATATACAAATGTAAAATAACATACAAAATAGACACTCACCTTTGAAAAAAAAAAAAAGTAAAAAGAAAAAAAAAGAAAGTGCATTGGTCATGGACAAAAGCGGTGTCAAACTTTGAACTACCATAAACCCAGTTTGAATGTACAGCCAGGGCAAAATTGCCTTGTAAAACCCACTTGGAGTGACAAAATGAGTGTTTTAAGCACATTTTTGGAATCCTCATTAAATTTCCTATTCAAAAACATGGAAAAACACTAAAAATTTGGTACAGTCATGGAGAAAAGCGGTGTCAAACTTTGAACTACCAGAAACCCAGTTTGAAAGGACAGCTAGAGACAAAATTGCCTGTAAAACCCACTTGGAATGACAAAATGAGTGTTTTAAGCACATTTTTGGAATCCTCATTAAATTTCCTATCCAAAAACATGGAAAAACACTAAAAATTTGGTACAGTCATGGAGAAAAGCGGTGTCAAACTTTGAACTACCATAAACCCAGTTTGAATGTACAGCCAGGGCAAAATTGCCTTGTAAAACCCACTTGGAGTGACAAAATGAGTGTTTTAAGCACATTTTTGGAATCCTCATTAAATTTCCTATCCAATAACCTGGAAAAACACTAAAAATTTGGTACAGTCAGGGAGAAAAGCGGTGTCAAACTTTGAACTACCAGAAACACAGTTTGAAAGGAGAGCCAGCGCAAAATTGCCTGTAAAATTCACTTGGAGTGACAAAATGAGTGTTTTAAGCACATTTTTGGAATCCTCATTAAATTTCCTATCCAAAAACATGGAAAAGCACTAAAAATTTGGTACAGTCGTAGAGAAAAGCGGTGTCAAACTTTGAACTACCATAAACCCAGTTTGAATGTACAGCCAGGGCAAAAACCCACTTGGAGTGACAAAATTAGTGTTTTAAGCACATTTTTGGAATCCTCATTAAATTTCCTATCCAAAAACATGGAAAAACACAAAAAATTTGGTACAATCAGCGAGAAGAGCGGTGTCAAACTTTGAACTACCAGAAACACAGTTTGAAAGGAGAGCCAGGGCCAAATAGCTGTAAAATTCACTTGGAGTGACAAAAGGAGTGTTTAAAGCACATTTTTGGAATCCTCATAAAATTTTCTATCCAAAAACATGGAAAAACACTAAAAAATTTGGTACAGTCAGGGAGAAAAGCGGTGTCAAACTTTGAACTACCAGAAACACAGTTTGAATGTACAGCCAGGGCAAAAACCCACTTGGAGTGACAAAATTAGTGTTTTAAGCACATTTTTGGAATCCTCATTAAATTTCCTATCCAAAAACATGGAAAAACACAAAAAATTTGGTACAGTCAGGGAGAAAAGCGGTGTCAAACTTTGAACTACCAGAAACACAGTTTGAAAGGAGAGCCAGGGCAAAATTGCCTGTAAAATTCACTTGGAGTGACAAAATGAGTGTTTTAAGCACATTTTTGGAATCCTCATAAAATTTTCTATCCAAAAACATGGAAAAACACTAAAAAATTTGGTACAGTCAGGGAGAAAAGCGGTGTCAAACTTTGAACTACCAGAAACACAGTTTGAAAGGAGAGCCAGGGCAAAATTGCCTGTAAAATTCACTTGGAGTGACAAAATGAGTGTTTTAAGCACATTTTTGGAATCCTCATTAAATTTCCTATCCAAAAACATGGAAAAACACTAAAAATTTGGTACAATCAGCGAGAAAAGCGGTGTCAAACTTTGAACTACCAGAAACACAGTTTGAAAGGAGAGCCAGCGCAAAATTGCCTGTAAAATTCACTTGGAGTGACAAAATGAGTGTTTTAAGCACATTTTTGGAATCCTCATTAAATTTCCTATCCAAAAACATGGAAAAACACTAAAAATTTGGTACAGTCGTAGAGAAAAGCGGTGTCAAACTTTGAACTACCATAAACCCAGTTTGAATGTACAGCCAGGGCAAAAACCCACTTGGAGTGACAAAATTAGTGTTTTAAGCACATTTTTGTAATCCTCATTAAATTTCCTATCCAATAACCTGGAAAAACACTAAAAATTTGGTACAGTCATGGAGAAAAGCGGTGTCAAACTTTGAACTACCGGAAACCCAGTTTGAAAGGACAGCTAGAGACAAAATTGCCTGTAAAACCCACTTGGAATGACAAAATGAGTGTTTTAAGCACATTTTTGGAATCCTCATTAAATTTCCTATTCAAAAACATGGAAAAACACTAAAAATTTGGTACAGTCATGGAGAAAAGCGGTGTCAAACTTTGAACTACCAGAAACCCAGTTTGAAAGGACAGCTAGAGACAAAATTGCCTGTAAAACCCACTTGGAATGACAAAATGAGTGTTTTAAGCACATTTTTGGAATCCTCATTAAATTTCCTATTCAAAAACATGGAAAACACTAAAAATTTGGTACAGTCAGGGAGAAAAGCGGTGTCAAACTTTGAACTACCAGAAACACAGTTTGAAAGGACAGGTAGAGACAAAATTGCCTTGTAAAACCCACTTGGAATGACAAAATGAGTGTTTTAAGCACATTTTTGGAATCCTCATTAAATTTCCTATCAAAAAACATGGAAAAACACTAAAAAATTTGGTACAGTCATGGACAAAAGCGGTGTCAAACTTTGAACTACCAGAAACACAGTTTGAAAGGAGAGCCAGGGCAAAATTGCCTGTAAAATTCACTTGGAGTGACAAAATGAGTGTTTTAAGCACATTTTTGGAATCCTCATTAAATTGCCTATCCAATAACCTGGAAAACACTAAAAATTTGGTACGGTCATGGAGAAAAGCGGTGTCAAACTTTGAACTACCGGAAACCCAGTTTGAAAGGACAGCTAGAGACAAAATTGCCTGTAAAACCCACTTGGAATGACAAAATGAGTGTTTTAAGCACATTTTTGGAATCCTCATTAAATTTCCTATTCAATAACCTGGAAAAACACTAAAAATTTGGTACAGTCATGGAGAAAAGCGGTGTCAAACTTTGAACTACCAGAAACCCAGTTTGAAAGGACAGCTAGAGACAAAATTGCCTGTAAAACCCACTTGGAATGACAAAATGAGTGTTTTAAGCACAGTTTTGGAATCCTCATTAAATTTCCTATCCAAAAACATGGAAAAACACTAAAAAATTTGGTACAGTCAGGGAGAAAAGCGGTGTCAAACTTTGAACTACCAGAAACACAGTTTGAAAGGACAGCTAGGGCAAAATTGCCTTGTAAAACCCACTTGGAGTGACAAAATTAGTGTTTTAAGCACATTTTTGGAATCCTCATTAAATTTCCTATCCAATAACCTGGAAAAACACTAAAAATTTGGTACAGTCATGGAGAAAAGCGGTGTCAAACTTTGAACTACCAAAACCAGTTTGAAAGGACAGCTAGAGACAAAAATTGCCTGTAAAACCCACTTGCCTGTAAAACCCACTTGGAATGACAAAATGAGTGTTTTAAGCACATTTTTGGAATCCTCATTAAATTTCCTATCCAATAACCTGGAAAAACACTAAAAATTTGGTACAGTCATGGAGAAAAGCGGTGTCAAACTTTGAACTACCAGAAACCCAGTTTGAAAGGACAGCTAGAGACAAAATTGCCTGTAAAACCCACTTGGAATGACAAAATGAGTGTTTTAAGCACATTTTTGGAATCCTCATTAAATTTCCTATCCAAAAACATGGAAAAACACTAAAAATTTGGTACAGTCAGGGAGAAAAGCGGTGTCAAACTTTGAACTACCAGAAACACAGTTTGAAAGGACAGCTAGGGCAAAATTG
Organism: Ips nitidus; assembly: GCA_018691245.2. NCBI lineage: Eukaryota > Metazoa > Arthropoda > Insecta > Coleoptera > Curculionidae > Ips > Ips nitidus. Next base: position 4,478,184 of record CM042798.1, read on the forward strand.
CCTTGTAAAACCCACTTGGAGTGACAAAATGAGTGTTTTAAGCACATTTTTGGAATCCTCATTAAATTTCCTATCCAATAACCTGGAAAAACACTAAAAATTTGGTACAGTCATGGAGAAAAGCGGTGTCAAACTTTGAACTACCAGAAACACAGTTTGAAAGGACAGCTAGAGACAAAATTGCCTGTAAAACCCACTTGGAATGACAAAATGAGTGTTTTAAGCACATTTTTGGAATCCTCATTAAATTTCCTATCCAAAAACATGGAAAAACACTAAAAATTTGGTACAGTCATGGAGAAAAGCGGTGTCAAACTTTAAACTACCAGAAACCCAGTTTGAAAGGACAGCTAGAGACAAAATTGCCTGTAAAACCCACTTGGAATGACAAAATGAGGGTTTTAAGCACATTTTTGGAATCCTCATTAAATTTCCTATCCAAAAACATGGAAAAACACTAAAAATTTGGTACAGTCAGGGAGAAAAGCGGTGTCAAACTTTGAACTACCAGAAACACAGTTTGAAAGGACAGCTAGAGACAAAATTGCCTGTAAAACCCACTTGGAATGACAAAATGAGTGTTTTAAGCACATTTTTGGAATCCTCATTAAATTTCCTATCCAAAAACATGGAAAAACACTAAAAAATTTGGTACAGTCAGGGAGAAAAGCGGTGTCAAACTTTGAACTACCAGAAACACAGTTTGAAAGGAGAGCCAGGGCAAAATTGCCTGTAAAATTCACTTGGAGTGACAAAATGAGTGTTTTAAGCACATTTTTGGAATCCTCATTAAATTTCCTATCCAATAACCTGGAAAAACACTAAAAATTTGGTACAGTCATGGAGAAAAGCGGTGTCAAACTTTGAACTACCAGAAACCCAGTTTGAAAGGACAGCTAGAGACAAAATTGCCTGTAAAACCCACTTGGAGTGACAAAATGAGTGTTTTAAGCACATTTTTGGAATCCTCATTAAATTTCCTATCCAAAAACATCCTCCCTTTTAGTTCCCCTGTACCGCAAGAAGTTACAACTAACGGTGTAAACTAGACCATTGTTTCTAATTTTTTTCTTCCTCTTTTTTCACTTAATCATTTTATATATTTTTCTTGTAGGATATCAGCAAGATGCCTGAAAAGTTCACCACATCTAGCCGTACTTCCTCAAACGAAGAGGTGTCTCAAACAATTCTTGAAGAGGAAGAACAAGAGGATGGTACAAAAAACGCAGAAAAATCGACGGAAGAGCAAAACTCGCCGGAAAGCAGCCCGATCGAAACGCCGACAATCGGAAAAGATGTGGAGAACTCATTACCAGCTGAAAATCCAATCTTTAGAGAGGTCACGGTAACTGGAGGAGGAGAGTGACCAGGGCAAAGCAGTCGTAGAGTGTAAATTAAAACAAAAAAAAAGAAGATTTTAATGAAAAGCGACATGGTGATGAAAACAGGCGGGTTTTTCTGTAAATGTCTGTTTCTTTTTTATAGTGTAAGTTTTGTTTAAGTTGAGCGTCTTACGTTCAATGTCAATTGTTTTTGTTTGGTTTCTTTGAGGAAAATATGTCGGAACCGAAATTGGTTGTTCAAGTCTCTTTAAGAGTTTTTAATCAGTCACAAAAAAGGTTTTGTATTTACAAGAGCAACGCCGAGAACACAAAAAAACAATAAAGTTCAAACAATAAATCTACATTACGCAGTTTATAATACATTATTTGTACTTAAGATAAGGAATATACCAAAGACTGCTTGCAACGCTATTTACGCAAAAAGTAGTAGTAAAACCTCAAAGCCAGAATTTACGGCTTTTATTTATTTTTGTGATCGTTAAAGATGCGTCGACAAAATGGAGTGCTCAACATAGTCTGGATGGTCAAAAACAAAAAAAACTAAATCAATTAGTGTCCATGCCAAATTAAAGTGTAGTACTGTCTTAGCCTGCTTTGTACGCCTATATAAACCACATATTTTCGGTAGAAACTTGTAGCAAGCTCATCGAAATTATTATAATGCAAGAGGGCAGGTCATTTTGTTATGCCATCTCTTTTTAATTATCTTATGATAACAGTATATACTATACATAGCGAAACGTATAAATAGTGTAAAATAATTTAATAATATATTATTGTAGATGAAGCCGATGTTGGTTAACTTTTACTAATGAGTATATTAATAATACCTTGTTAATACAAAAAATGTTTTGCGAATAAAGTTTTCTAGAGAGAGAGTAAGTAAATGCCTTAATTTTACAATGAAGGATGTTTATTCATTATTGATCCTGTAAGAAGTAAAAGCGTACCTTAAACCAGATATTGTTGTTTTATTTTTCCACTAAAAACATTCCTAATACATGCAGAGGGAACAGAAGGTAAGTAAGAAATCGCTTGATAATTGGTCAAGGATGCTGTGAAAATTGAGTACAAAGTAGTTCTACCAGGAGCACAAAAGCAACAAGGGTAAACCAAGTTTTCTTGAGGGAATGCACTCAGTAAGAGTAACTAAAATGTACCTCCTCCCGTTTCTGCACTCCTAATACCAAATCCGAGTTTGTGTAAAATTTTGCAAAAATTGGTTTGTCTACCAGGAGAGCAGAAGTATTAACAGATAAATGAAGTTTTCTTGACAATTGGTGAGTGTAATCAAGTATCAGAAGTAACTAAAAATTAGACCTACATGCGTTTTTGCACTCCTAATACAAAATCTGAGTTTGTGTAAAATTTAGCAAAAATTATTTTGTCTACCAGGAGAGCAGAAGTATTACGAGATAAATTCAGTTTTCTTGACAATTGGTGAGTGTAATCAAGCATCAGAACTAACTAAAAATTACCTATACAGGGTGTCCCACGACGAAAGACATCGATTGATATTGGAAAAAATATAAATAGGAGAGTTTTTGAAAATTAGGCAGGATACTGATGTGGGCATGCCCAATCTAACTAAAATATTTTCAAGATGGTTGCACTTCCGTTTATTCCGGAAGTCGATCACAACTTTCTTATTTTAAATAGAACATCCTATATACAGGTGGTCCAGTTTTAAGTGTCAATAATTCACCATTTGATAGCTGATCAAAAAATAAGTTGACTTGCATTGTGTCATTTTTCTGAAACACGTTTCCTAAGGAAGATACAGTCCTCCAAATTTCAATTTAAAAAATCGTTGTTTAGTTTAAAACTGAACATCTAAGACTTGTGAAAGTCCAAATTTGTACTGAATAGTCTAAAAACTTTTTTACTACTAGGAATGGTCTTATGATTCGCTTTCTCAGACTGCCATCCTGGTTGAGTGTCTGAAACTGGCATTCAAGAACTAAAAAAAGTCCGGAAATCAAGACAAAGATTATATTGAGCATGAAACTCATTTTTTACTACTAAAAATAATATAAAAGTTGACTTTTAATGCTAGAACTGACTTTACTAGGACTAAAGAGTCCAAAAGTATATTTCAAGACTTTAATTGATGTACAACTCAATTTTCTGGACTGGACAACAAGTCTAGAAATAAATTAAATTTTCTGACATTTTATTTCTAAAAATGAGTTCTCAAGACTATTATTGTAGCATTTGGTACCAAAATTTTTTTACTTTTATTACTGAAGAAATTTGATTTTTGGAAATAGTCTTAAACTCGATTTTTCAGTCTTAAAAAGCACTAAAAACAGTCTGATTTTTTAGAGATGCTACAATTTATTGCACCTATGAGTGTAGAAGTCAATTTAATAGTGAAGAAGCTTGAAATAACATTTTTAAGATTATGGTCAGTGGACAAACTGGCTTTTAAGCCTGATAAGTTCAAAAAACTTTGTAAAGATAGTCTTGAAAACTCGATTTGAGGCACTGAAAACAGCCTTAAAAACACTAAAAACAGTCTAGTTTATTAAGAAATACCCGAATTTTTAGCACTGAGGTGTCTAGAAGTCGATTTAATAGTGACAAAGCTTGAAATGCTATTTTAAGTCTATGAAGAATGTAAAAATTGTTCTTTAAGTTTGCTATGTCAATAACTTGGTGAAAAGCTAACTTCCAAGCTGAAAGCACTAAAAATAGTCCAGAATTCGAAGAAAATGAAAAGCAAAGTAAAAAAGCACGAAAAGTTAGTTATCAAGACAATTTTCATGAATCTAATGTCAATGTCCTGTATCTAAGACTATTTTCAAGACTAAAATATTGAAATTTGTCTTCAAATTATGAAAACTTACTTCAAATGCAAATTTTAAGCTTCTGATGTCACTTTTCATTAGTTCAGTCACATTTTGGGGTTCAAGTCAATTTTTAAAGGTATATTTGTATGAATTTGTTTGAATTTGACAATTGGTGAATGTACTAAAATGTCAGAAGTAACTAAAAATTAACTATATATCCGTTTCTGCACTCCTCCTGCAAAATCCGAATTAGGGTAAAATTTAGCAGAAATTGGGATCTACCAGGAGAACAGAAGTATTAAAAGATAAATTAAGTTTTCTTGACAATTGGTGAGTGTAATCAAGTATCAGAAGTAACTAAAAATTAGACCTACATGCGTTTCTGCACTCCTAATACAAAATCCGAGTTTGTGTAAAATTTAGCAAAAATTGGTTTGTCTACCAGGAGAGCAGAAGTATTACGAGATAAATGAAGTTTTCTTGACAATTGGTGAGTGTAATCAAGTATCAGAAGTAACTAAAAATTACCTATATATGCGATTCTGCACTCCTAATACAAAATCTGACTTTATGCAAAATTTAGCAAAAATTGGTTTGTCCACCAGGAGAACAGAAGTATTACGAGATAAATGAAGTTTTCTTGACAATTGGTGAGTGTAATCAAGTATCAGAAGTAACTAAAAATTACCTATATATGCGATTCTGCACTCCTAATACAAAATCTGACTTTATGCAAAATTCAGCATAAATTGGTTTGTCTACCAGGAGAGCAGAAGTATTACGAGATAAATTAAGTTTTCTTGACAATTGGTGAATGTACTAAAATGTCAGAAGTAATTAAAAATTTACTATATATCCGTTTCTGCACTCCTAATACAAAATCCGAATTAGGGTAAAATTTAGCGGAAATTGGTTTATCTACCAGGAGAACAGAAGTATTAAAAGATAAATTGGCGGATAGGGGAACGGCCTTGAGGGCCCTTTGGGGAACTCATGGTTATCTGGATACATAGCCGGGTCCGAAGGGAATAAAAACCCGGATGAGCCCGGTAAAATCCAGACGTGGACCAGCTACATACCGTAACCCCCGGGGCAACCCGGGGAACGGGGACCTTGGCTTTACTGCCTGGGCCGAGTGGATGTTAGGCACCACTATAAAAAACCTTCTGAATCCCAAGGTATCGTGCGCGCTGACGGGATGGATGGTCAGCCAGGCGGTCTGACATCTAGCGACGAACCTGGGGGCACCTGGCGCACCCCCTTGTATAAATGCCTTAGCGTCGTGTGGGGCTCCACGGCGTCGGACCACATTTCCCCATTACTCGTGGGACCAATATATGGATACCATTCAAGAAATTTCTTCGGAGGACGAGGGGTCTTTGAATTCCTCGGCCTCAACACATTCGGCCGCCTCCAACGTAGGCCCTCTTATTGGGACTACGGGGGGTCCGGCCTGTACAAGTACCTCGATGCCGGAGGAGCCCGTTAAGGGAAACTCGGACATTGATGGTATATCGAAGGACCTTGGCAAAATCAAGGTCATTGTCAAGCGCGATAGGCCCCAAGATCCACTGCCGCGATCCCGGGGCCGTCGACGGCGGCTGGGAGTACTGGGGGCCCCCCGTGGACGCACCCGTGGCTCACAGCGGTGCTGGAACGAGCCAGGGAGGCAAAGTAGCCCTTCGAAAGAAGAGTAAACCAACTGTCACTAAAGGGACGAGTAGTGCAAGGAACACCGGGGTGGACTCTGAGGGGTCCGGCACGGGTTCCGGGGCCTCACGACCCTCTAGTGGAATCATGAACCCCTCAAAGAGGTCCGGGACAAAACCTGCGAATTCAGAGAGGGGTTCTAAAGGATCCCTCAAGAGGCAAATGCAGCCTGGCATGACGCCTCCTGAAGGGAAATTGGGCAAGCGGCGTCGAGGGGCGGACACGTCCCAAGGCGCCAGCTATTCCCTAATTGTTGCTGAGGACAGGGACCTGCAGGTCGTCGTGACCAGGGAGGTAAATCCAGACTTGGGCTTCAACGGCGACCAACTGGCAGAGTTCCTGGACGCAGCGGGGGAAGCCGTCCCCTCAGAAGGAGGCATGGCCGTCCAGTTCCTCTCCACAAGATTGTGGAAGGGGCAAATTCTGGTGACGGCGGCTAACCAAATATCGAGGAGGTGGCTCCTAGAGACACTTCCTCTCATTAGACCATGGGGACCATTTGTGGCGCTCGTCGCCGCTGATCCCGAAAGGTTTCGGCTGCGGAGGGCCACGCTCTGGATCACCGGAAAAAAGCACCCGTCGACTGAGATCGCGATGGCTCGGCTGGCTAGCCAGAATCCGAGCCTGGGGTGCTCAGGATGGCGGGTGTGGTGTAGGAAGGAGGAGCCCACAGGCCTCTCGCTGGTAGTGGGGATCGGGGAAAACTCGGTCGCCGCGCTGGCGGGGATCAGGAACCGTCCTTTCTACGGACTGACGAGGGCGAGGCTGTTAATTCTCTCGCCCTCGAGAAATGAAAACGAGGGTGGTACTTCAGAGATAAGTAGTCAGCCCCTCGCTCCTGTCGAAGGACAGGGGCAGGTCGCGGCTGTCACCGTCTCGGAGGCTGCCTCGGGGACAACCCTGGAGTCGGTGGGGGAGCCCGTGAGAGCGGGACTTCCCCCTGGTTTAGGGGAGGCGGGAGAAACCGAGGCCATGGGCGGGGCGCTGGGTAGCGCCCCGATACCGGGGCCAGGGGGCATACCGCCTCGTCGGACGAGGAGTCTTCTGATTCGGAAGGTGGCCAGAAGAAATTTAGCAAAAATTATTTTGTCTACCAGGAGAGCAGAAGTATTACGAGATAAATTCAGCTTTCTTGACAATTGGTGAGTGTAATCAATTATCAGAAGTAACTAAAAATTAGACCTACATGCGTTTCTGCACTCCTAATACAAAATCCGAATTAGGGTAAAATTTAGCAGAAATTGGTTTGTCTACCAGGAGAACAGAAGTATTAAGAGATAAATGAAGTTTTCTTGACAATTGGTGAGTGTAATCAAGTATCAGAAGTAACTAAAATTAGCCTACATGCGTTTCTGCACTCCTAATACAAAATCCGAATTAGGGTAAAATTTAGCAAAAATTGGTTTGTCCACCAGGAGAACAGAAGTATTAAGAGATAAATGAAGTTTTCTTGACAATTGGTGAGTGTAATCAAGTATCAGAAGTAACTAAAAATTAGACCTACATGCGTTTCTGCACTCCTAATACAAAATCCGAATTAGGGTAAAATTTAGCAGAAATTGGTTTGTCTACCAGGAGAACAGAAGTATTACGAGATAAATGAAGTTTTCTTGACAATTGGTGAGTGTAATCAAGTATCAGAAGTAACTAATAATTAGACATACATGCGTTTCTGCACTCCTAATACAAAATCCGAATTAGGGTAAAATTTAGCAGAAATTGGTTTGTCTACCAGGAGAACAGAAGTATTACGAGATAAATGAAGTTTTCTTGACAATTGGTGAGTGTAATCAAGTATCAGAAGTAACTAAAAATTAGACCTACATGCGTTTCTGCACTCCTAATACAAAATCCGAATTAGGGTAAAATTTAGCAAAATTGGTTTGTCTACCAGGAGAACAGAAGTATTACGAGATAAATGAAGAAGTCACTCCTAATTCAAAGGTGTAAAATCCGTTTTCTTGACAATTGGTGAGTGTAATCAAGTATCAGAAGTAACTAAAAATTAGACCTACATGCGTTTCTGCACTCCTAATACAAAATCCGAATTAGGGTAAAATTTAGCAGAAATTGGTTTGTCTACCAGGAGAACAGAAGTATTAAGAGATAAATGAAGTTTTCTTGACAATTGGTGAGTGTAATCAAGTATCAGAAGTAACTAAAAATTAGACCTACATGCGTTTCTGCACTCCTAATACAAAATCCAAGAATTAGGGTTTGTGTCGAAAACAGAAGTTTAGGGTTTGTCTACCAGGAGAACAGAAGTATTAAGAGATAAATGAAGTTTTCTTGACAATTGGTGAGTGTAATCAAGTATCAGAAGTAACTAAAAATTAGACCTACATGCGTTTCTGCACTCCTAATACAAAATCCGAATTAGGGTAAAATTTAGCAGAAATTGGTTTGTCTACCAGGAGAACAGAAGTATTAAGAGATAAATTAAGTTTTCTTGATTATTTCCTTCCTATCAATTTTGACCAATTGCTATCAAGAATTAGTATAACAAATGTAAATTTTAAGTGGAAAAATCACTTGTCAACAACTGTCAACTTAGCTGTCAGCAGTTTTTCCGGAAAAAAATTCGAAAAAATTGCACACTCCTCACAACAACATAAAGAATAGTGTTACCCTTTCTAGCTTGAAAGTTATTGTTCTTATTAATTATTGTTTTAATTAAAATAAAATGTTTATTTAACTCAGGAAATAATCTTACCAAAATATCCCTCGACAATTGGTGTATTGGACTGTTTGTTTTAACAGTGTCTAAAAAAAATTAAATAGAAACTGTCCGTTTCCATCTGTGCATTTCTAATACAAAATCCGATTTTGAGTGTAATGGGTCTGTCATTTGTGTTGGGTTGGGTGTAATTTACTACCAGGAACACAGAAATAACAAGAAGTATTTTTTTTACAATTTCCTGTACAAATTAGACTTTCAATCAGGACCTTAGAAGGATTAGGAGGACTTAGACTTTCAAAGAAAAACAAACATTTTATTTTAAATGTTAGCAGCATGTTTTATTACTTAGTAGACGCGTTTAAATAAAGATCTTACAAAATTACTACACATACTTAATACTTTTCAAGATAAACCTTTAATAATTGCATAAAATTTATTAATTAAAACAAATTATTTTTGTTCTTAAATTTTAAATATTAAACAGGACAGTAATCGTAAACTTTTACAATCCAACGTTGATTTACAGTATTTAGTCTATCACAAAAATATGGAAGTGTCTTTCTTCTCTTTTTTATTCACATCTCGCATGTACTTAATGTAGGAAGTAATTAAGTCGTCCATTTTATAGCCTTGCGAGGTTTCACACAGCAATTTCGTCTTTCTCATTATATTACCTATGGTAAGTTGGAAGTAAGTGTTACCCGAAGCCCAATTGGACAGTTCAGCATATTCATGAACCACCAGTATGTCCTTTGATTAAAAGAAAGTAATTAAATATTCAATTAAAAGAAATTAAATTACTTACCTTAGTTTGAGGATGTATAATATTAACTCCTTTCTTATTTATTGCTATAATAAGTTTTTCTGGGAGTGACGTATCTTTGGTTTGCTTCACTTCAAAGAAAGTGGAACCGAAAGTGGGCCAGTTGTATATAAATTTAAGGAACGCCTCTTTGGCTTCGGCTGAAGTTAAATTCTCCGATTTGTAAGCTGTCAAAAGTGACTTTTTCCATTCTGAAGCATTTGCTCCTCTGACAAGGTCATGAGGAATAAAGTCTTTGTAGAAATCTTGGATTGCCTTAAAGGAAACATTTTAGTACCGTTTAAAAGTGTCTTATTTGGCCCATTTTAATACATACCCTTTGAGCTTCATGTGTGTCCTTATCAAAACGTGCCCGTAGAATTAAACCGGAAAGCTTAATAGCGTCTTGTTTGGTGCATTTATGGAATCCTTTCAGGTATTTGGGAACCTCTTGATGGTAGTGGAATATTTGATCGGAGTTGGGACATTTACCTGGTACTGTGTTCACCCACAGTTTTTTCATAAAGAACACTTGATACTGAGCTTGGACTGGAGCGGCACCTAATTCATTTGTTAAGTTTAAATATCAACATATACAGTGACTTTTTTAAAACTTAAAACATACAATCAAATATGTTTTGAAAAGCACACCATAATACATGGTACAGGTAAAAATTATCTCACTACCTAACAAAAGTAATCTTCAAATTTGACCTGAAACTTAAAACTTTAAAATTGATTACTCTGTACATAAACGACCACAGCTTCAAAGCAATGCGAGATTTGTTTGCAGCAAAACATTCAGAACGGCCTATATCCCTGTTATTCGAACAATTGATAATATTGTTAAAATGTTTCACTTAGAAGCTTCAGCACGGAGAAACGTAGAAAGTCAAGCGTCCTTACAGAAGAAATGAAGCTAGATATTTTATGTTTTGTGGAAGAAATTTATTTTCTGAGTAAAGACTTTGCAATTTCAAAGTTTTCAGTTCGAAAAACCCTAAAAGAGTTCAAATACAAAATACTCCAAATCATCAAATGCTGAAAAAGAAAAGATTTTTGTGAAAGAATGCAAAATATAATTAACGATAATGAGAATATTTTACCAAAAATTATTTTCACTAATGAGGCGTTTTCCAAATGGTTGTGTGAATTCCTTTTTCCTTATTTTTAGACGCTGGTCAAGTACAAATGAGCACGTACAAATGTTTACCCACTCTCAGTTAGACTTAATGTTTGGATTGGCATAATTAACAATGTTCTTATTGGGCCATTTTTTATTAAGAGAAATCCCAATAGCAATCAAGTTTTGGATCATCTTCAAAAACAAATCATGCCAGAATTAGAAAATTTAGCCATAAAGAATCTGTGGTTTCAAATGGATGGAGCTCCTCCTCATTTTACAAAGGTCATTACAGATTATCTTAACCGGTTCTTTGCTGGCCACTGTATGCCCCCACAAGTACAACAGAAGAACAGCAAATAGATCCACTTTATGAGGATATAACCACAGCAAGAAAATCTGAAAAGACGCACTTTGCTATAATAATGGGCGACTTTAATTCCAAAATAGGAGATACGAACACAGACAACATTCCTAACAGAGAAAAATGCTAAGCGCCCCAAACGAAAGAGGTGAGACGTTAATTAACTATCTCCAAACAGAAAATCTTTTCTGTATGAACTCTTTTTCTCAAAAAGCCAGCTAACCGAGGATGAACTTAGATAAGCCCAGACTCATAAGTACTACATAATAACCGATGTTTCAACATTAAATAGATTCAATACAGGCAGTGACCATAGACTGGTAAGGACAAAAATCAAAAATTAACCTTGGAACGGAAAGGAAGAAACTAATCCATCAAAAAAAGATTTCCAACAATTCTGGAGCTTCAACAAAATGTCGACACCTATCAAAGGAACATTAAAAGCAAACTCCCTTCTATTGCCCAGCTGACCGAAATGAAGAGAGAAACATAAGGAATCACAACAGCAGCATGATATAGAGTCCGTAATAGAAAACAATTAAAATATGATAGAGTGCTGAAATCACTTGATAAAAATGGACAAGCACACATTTCTCAAATGAAGAACAAAGACGAAAGACGAAGTAGAAAATATAATCGAAGAATATTATAAAGACTTATATTCATCAATTGCACCGGAACTAGAGAACGCTAATACTCAATGTAAGATCATGAACGTCGGCTCAGAAGAAATCCCTGACATAAACTCCACCGAAATTGAGGAAGCCCTAAGCCAACTAAAAAATGGTCGAGCTCCTGCTGAAGATACACTAGTGAAATGATAAAACTGGGAGGCACAACCACAATGGAATCCATGAAAATCTTAACGAACAAATGTCTTCACATCGGTAATATTCTAAGAACATGGCAAAATATCCAAGTCATCTTGTTACACAAAAAGGGAGGCAAATTAAATCTCAGCAACAGTTAGCTTATTGCCCCATAAGCTTCGAATTCCAATTAACAGAGGCGTCCGACAAGGAGACACAATATCCCCTAAGTTATTTACCCTTGAATTGGAGGACGTATTTAGAAAACTAGATTGGGACAAAAAGGGCCTGCGCGTGGATGCTAGATATCTGGACAATTTACGCTTCTCCGACGATATAGTTTTAATCAGCAGTAGGAAGAACTTATCGAAATGTTGGCAGACTTAAAGAGAGAGTCAGAACGAGGAGAAAAAGAACAAAACTCGACGATATTATAGAGCCACCGCCCTCTGTACAAGAAAGCCTAGAATGTCACTTTTAATGGCGACGTTAGCGGTTCTCGTTTTGTACACAAACCTATGCAGATGCAGTAGAAAATATGTTTTTTTTTATTTTTTCGTGTAGTTGATTAGAAGTTGTGAGTGAAAAATCAAAGAACGCTTCATTCCTGATCCAGATATGTGTAGATATGGCTTTTTATACCCAATAAAGTCCAGCCAAAGCAAGTTTGGTTAGAACCCTTTGTCCTGGAAAGTACAACAAACTGATGTGAAAACTGCTCAATCAAAGAAAATTTGGAAATCCCTGAAGCTAGGTAAGCAAAACTGGTAAATGGGTTTTATATTATTACCAAGACCTTTCTTTTAAAATGTAAATGTGCCAATGGAACTTCTAAAAGCTGTCCTGTTTCTTCAGAGTAAACCTTTGTTGCTCTCAAAATGCAGGCGGCCTCAAAATGTAACTCACATACCTATGTATGTAAGAGGCAATAAGTTTACTGAATGAGAAACATATTGTACTTACCACTGAGTATTGTGTTGGAGTAAAATCATTCCAGTTCAAAGCTTTCAACCACTGTTGGGTTCGAGCAGGGTCTTTTGGAAAGTAAAAGACTGACTTTTGGGCTATTCACCAAATTGCTTTTACAATTTGGCAAACAACAAGTGGACGGCATATTGTAGAGGCAATAGAATTTAAGTTAAAAAACCAACAACAAATTATAGAACAATGAAGGAACAATAACAATAGTGATAACACAATAAAATAAACACAAACTACACTTTCACTAGAACAATAAACATATAAACAACAATATACAATAGCAAACAAAAATTACTTTGGCAAGTAATCCCAAGTCTTGACTTTAAACCTTAAAAATTAATTTAATCATCGAAAAACTCAATTTCCACAATACAAACAAATGCAAACTGTCAACCACTATTTCGGCCATATTGGAATTTTTGGCATGCACCTTCTTGGCTTTCTTGTACAGAGGGCGGTGATAGAGCACATCGCACGTCAGAAATGACAGATGGACAAACGTATAGTAAAGTGGCGTCATAAAGGAAGTGCTGGTCGTCCACAGAAACGATGGATCGACGATATAAAAGAGATAGAGGGAAGGAAATGTCACCACGAACTGATCCGAATGGAAGCAGCAAGGGGAGGCCTATGTCCAGGAGTGGATGCAAAAGGGCTGCTGAAAGAAGAAGAAGAAGAAAGCTTGGCCACTGAGGTCACCTGATCTCTCCCTAAATGATTTCTTTCTCTGGGGTTATCTGAAGTCGAAAGTTTACAGCAATGTCCCAATCCAAAATACACAAGACCTGCAAGATCGCGGACGTTCTGCATGTGATGAGTTGACATTTGGACAGTTTGGAACGTAAAGCCGAACATTTTGAGTACTTACAGTAATTGTTTATGGATTCAAACAAAATAGTAATAAATAAAAAGTTTATTATATACAAACAAAATAGTAATAAATAAAAATATTATTAAGTACAAAGCAATTGTAAAACTCAAAGTGACTCATGTTTTTAAAAACAAAGAGCACAAAGATTCAGTGTGTTGGTGTACATTGGTCTGAAGATGGCTTAGGCCAAAACCATTCACCTATTAACTTACTGTGTGGCAACGACTTTGACTGTTTGTTCTTCTTGTTTTTGAAAGTATTGACTATTTTGCTAGTATTGAACAAACCAAAGGTGTTAGGAAAACACTGTGTTACCTACACAATGCATTGAGGTGTGCTTTTTAAAACTAAATGAATTCAGTTCAGAGATAATCAAAAAACTCACTGTATAGAACAAAATATAGTTTAAAACTTACTTCCCCAACTTGGTTTAGTTTCCCGTATCCAATTAATTAATTCACTGAGGAAATCATAGAAGAAGTAGTCTTCAGGGATAGAGAAAACTCGATCAGATATAGCCACAAACAAGCTGAAACCGTCAGTCGAAGCTAGATCCAATTGTCTGCTGATTGTTTTGCATAAATCTGAGGCTCTAGTCATCGAGTCGACTTCAAAAGCTTCATCACTGTCATCGGGGAAGTAGATTTTGTGGTAAATTTCCATGCTTCGAGTTTGGATCGCTTCCACTTCGATGGTATAAGGTGGGAATTTTCTAGGTCCAACTTTTTGCGTTTTCTAAAATATAATGTTATCGTAGAGTAGTTGTGTTAGTCAAATGTTGTTTAGTTAACCTGTAGACGTTGCAAACAAGGCTCGACGAATGGATGAACTCGCGATTTTAAGAATTTCTTTGTTTCCTCAAGTAAATTCATGCTGGGTACGAATAATCCTGTCAATAAGTACATTAGTTCCCATCCTTTTTCTTCGCTAAGAGACATTCTAAAAATGTTTGCAATAATATTGTCACTATTAGAACTTTGCATTATTTAAAAAATATAAATTAAAACAAATATTCGAGGATTTGGATTGCTGTTGCAAACAAGTCTATTGGACTATACCAAAGTGATAGCGTTTTCTTCTTCTTTGAATTTTTATTCATTCACTGGATGTAGGCGACTACAAGTTGGAATCTCTTCCCTGTCCCTAGCGGTATGGACAAGTTCCTCTATTGATTTTAGTCCCGTCCAGTTTCTAATCTTCATCGCCCAAGATGTCTGCTTTCTGGCTATGCCTCGTCCGTTACCCTCCAGAATCAACTGTATTTTTCGTTCCCAAAGTATGCAGTTTTCCTTTTTTTGGTTGTAGTAAGCAATTCTCGGTCTTTTTGCATTCTTGCCCAGACCTCATCATTCGTAACTCGGTGGGTCCAGGATATTTTTAAAAGACGCCTGTAAGTCCACATTTCAAAGGCCTCAACCTTATTGATCAATCCAACCTTCATTCCATACAACAGGACAGACCACACGTACTCTCTGTTCAGTGACTTCTGACTGTTGCGTCACATCCCTTATCTCGCTTAATCGCTTAAATCAATTATTATCGCACTAGTGACTGTAAAATCCCTCATTACGTTACTCAAGGGAAGCTATTGTCTTGAAAATAAGGATTTTTTTTCAAGAAAATAAAGAAAATTTGTTTATTTAATTTATAGAAAAGGTACATTTTTGTAGGAATGTCAAGTGTTTACCATTATAGTTAGTTTTAGTAGGATTGTATGTAGTTATTAAGAAAATTAACAGTATTACTTGATGAACTTCAAAGGAGGTGAAAAAGGTGGTACGTGGAGGTAGAAGGTGGGAAAAAAGGTTTTTTTGTTTTTGGTTGTTGATTGTCAAGAGAGACTTTTAATGAGAGCTGGAAAGTCAGTTTTCTAAAAAATTCGAGCAAAAATCAGACTATTGAAGATCAGGGGATCTTAGAAAGCTCTTTCCTTCCGGAACGGAAGTTACTGAGTGTAATACCGAGTGCTATCAGCAATTGTACCGTCTAGTCCACGTTATGACATGGAGCAGATTGTGATAGAGGACCTATTCCAGAAGTGGTTAAATCGATAACCGAGGAGGCCTCCCGGCTGTTACCGAGATACAGCCTTTGCAGTTAAAAATCCACCTCAACGGAAAAGAAGAAGATTGGTCAACTGACGGTTTATTTTGGACAATTTGGACTCTTTGACGAAGAGTATTAGTTGTAAGTAGTTTGTAATTTTTTGTATTAAAGATATTTGTAGTTTCAATGATATATTTAGAAGCAGGATTTTTAGGTAGAAAGTAAGTTAGATAGGTTTAGTTATTTACCTTAAAAATAACTTGGCATCCCTATAATAGAATTTTTATTCAATCTTATTTATTTAAATTTTCTTTATTTACTAGAATATTAGAATGAATGGTCAGGGTGAATCTGATGCCAGTTATGACGATATTATCATGCAACTAGGAGGTGAGGGAGATTTGAGTAAATCTCATCTTCAGGATGATAATAATCATGACACTATGTAATGGATCATTACCGTGTTAGTAGTAGATAAATTTATTTTCATCATATCTCACTATCTAACACTCACTTACACACTTTATTACCACTCTTCCTCTCAAAAGGAAACAAGTTTACACCGTTTGGGGCGATACTGGCGGTTTGGGGGTAAGAAAGAAGGTTGATAAAGCAACAACAACACTTGGCTGGGCTCTTTCTCATGCTTTTTGCGGTGTTGTTCTATTTCTTTATCTTATGAGGATTGATGATTTTTCAGTTTGTGCCTTGGTCTCTTTTGGACATTAACTCCTGTCATATTCTACACCTTCAATTTGTATATGTCATAGGTGAGCAATGTGTTAATTTCTAAAGCTTCCTTTATCCCTTTATGAACTGGTCAAAGAGATTGAAGATACTTTTATTAGATTTTATACAACTTTATTTTACTGACATAAAACAATGGAAAGACATCAGCACACTCGAATAATAATTCAGACCTTCACACTCAAGAACATTTTCCATGGTTATTTTTCTACCATCACTTGTTTTCAGTTTTAAAATTCCTTGTCTCTTTGCTGTTACAGTTTCTCCCTTCTTGGCCACATTAATTTTAATGTCAATATTTTTCACTTGGGTTAAATACTGTCCTTGATTTGATCCAATTAAATGATGAGTTGCTCCACTGTCCACAATAAATTGTATCTCATTACTAGTTCCACTTGTCATTGCTTCACTATTTTCATTAAAACTGCAAAAAGCTACTTCTTCTTCCTCTGCAATATTACATTTTCCTTGTTTGAATTTCATTTTCCTGCATTCTGATTTTTTGTGTCCCCTTATACCACAATAATGACACTTGTATGGAAAATTTTCACTTGAGGTCGCACCGCTTCTATAATCAGGAAATGCATAACGATTTGTAGTTGATGGTCGTTTGTTTATTGGCTGACTTCCTGGATGTCTATATCCTTTTCCAAAATGTTTTCTTTCTTCATCTCCTCTACCATAAAAAGCATGTGGCTGTGATGTGTCTACATTCTCCTCTTTTACCTTTTCTTGTCTTGATTCCTCCATAAGTAATTTGTTTTTTACAAAGTCAAGAGAGATGTTACTTTCACCTTGACAAAAAATAATATCAATTGCAGTGGTAACTACTTGATAGTTCTCTGGCATTGCAGACAATAACTGTGTAACTATCTCTGTGTCATTTATGTTTCCACCACAGTTTTTTAACTCTGAGACTGTTTTCTCAAATTCAAACAGAAATTCACTTAGTTTTCCTTTTCCAAAGTATTTCATGTTTCTTAATTTCTTCTGCAAATGTACCTGGTTTGCTATTCCTTGCTTTTGAAAAGTACCTTTCAACTCATTCATGATTTCTTTAGCTGTAGTTTTGGTTTTCACCATTTCAAGAACATTATCAGCCAATAACTGAACGATTAAATTCCGAGCTTTTATATCGTTTTTATTAAAAACTGCAAGTTCATTTGTGGCTGTTGATTCCGGAGGATCTTTCTCCAACATTTCCAAAACACCTTGTTGCTCAAGACACAATCTTACTCGAAACTCCCAATTTGAGAAGCCGTTTCCATCAAATGGCTTTACAATTAAATTACTAGGGATTGTCGCCATAATTTGTCTTATCTTCAGGTTTTCAAAATACGTTTCACAACAGGATAATTACTGCTTACTTTTCCGGTTTTCCTGGACTGGGCCCATAACCTGTTAATTTCTACAGCTTCCTTTATCCCTTTATGAACTGGTCAAAGAGATTGAAGATACTTTTATTAGATTTTATACAACTTTATTTTACTGACGACTTTTTCTGTAAAATTGATTATTTTAACACAATGTAGCCAAACCTCTCAACATTTGTGAGGTTAAAGACATTCTGTTAAAATAGGTTATTTGTCAACTGACAGTAATTGAGCCGACTTAACAAATTTTTATCAACGATTCCATCTATATAGCTAGTTAACAACTACCTTACTTTTCTCTTGTAACTTTAATGCCCTTTTCTACATACTTGTATCTTTTATTTTTATAGATTATATCCTAAATTGCAGTAAGTATCGAATTGATTAGCATTAGTTACTGGCTTGACCTCTACAAGTGTGTTTGCTCGGCTCTCCTCCGTAGAATTGTACTGACAGTACGTAAACAGATCTTGGACAACCAAAAACTTGAACCATTTTTATGATTTTGTCATCTTACTTAAGATCAATTTATATGAATTCAAACGTAAAATGTGATTTTCTGAGAGGACTGTATCATTAGGAAGCTTCCAAATGCTTTAGAATTTATCTAGAAGCTCTCAAAAGATTTCAAGACAGTCTAAAAGCTTCCGTATGCTTCTAGAGCAGTTTAACAGCTGCCAAAAGTCTCTAAAACCGTCTACAAAGTTTCAAATGCCTTAAAGGCAGTCCAGAACTTTCAAGGTTTTTTAAACTGTCCAAACACCTTCCAAGTGCCCCTAAAGTAGTCTAAAAAGGTTTTAAAACACTACAGAAACTCCAAAATGCGTCTAAAGCAGTCAGAAGACTTTCGAAACAGTCTAGAAACTTCCAAAAAATTCTAGAACTGTGTAAGAGTTTCCAAATGCCTTTAAAGCATTCCAGAACCTTCAATATGCTCTTTAAATAGTCCAAAAACCTTCCAAATGCTCCTCAGGTAGTTCAAAAAATTTTTGATTTTCAAAACAGCAGTCTGAAAGCTTCAAAAAATTTCTAGAAGTTGAACTCAAAAAAAGTAAAAAATGTCTCATCTCTGAAAGAGTTTTATGCTTTTTTAAAGCTTTTTTACAGATTTTTAGGTTTTTTTGTTAAGGAAAATGATTTTGATTTTTAAGCGCTTTTTTCACGATTTTAGTGCTTTTTAATCCGAATTCTAATGATGACTCACCTATTAAATGTTAGCTGCCTCATAATTTGACAGTACAGAGCGCTGCATTTTCGATGATTTTACGGGGTACAGAGAAAACGGTAATAGATAGAAAAAAAGTAGCATACGTGTTCTGATCTCTTTTTCTGAGCTGAGATGACTGGCGAAAAGTGGGCGGCGCAAACTTCTTTTGTTTCAAAGATACGGGGGGGGCTTTGGAAAATTGGTCATTTTGAAACCTCCTCTGTATTTCATTTGCTATTAAAGTTATCAAAAAAAGAAAAACGGTTCCCGGTAGAAGTTTTCATGTAGAATCCAATGGCGTAGTCAGTTTTTTCTATTACGTTTAGTTTCTGACATATTTGTTTGTAAACGTTAATCTTGGTAATTAGAAAAAAAGCGTTTCCTTAACAAAAAAGTGCTAAATAATATGTATAAAAATACCTACAGTCAAAACAAAATTTGGCTATGTTCATATTAACATGTTACATGTCGTTTATAAACAGTTTTTTCAACTTGTACCTTAAAAATAGTAGAAAATAGAAATAGCCACTTTTCTTATTAAAGTGACGGTAGAACTGTTTGTAACTTAGATTTTTAATAAGATTTATTTAAAATATTTAATTTTCTGATAATAATAATAATAATAATCTTTATTTAGCACATGGCTACATAAGAAACATATGGCATAAGTAGTGAGAAAATAAAAACTGCAAAACTTAAAATAACAGACTAAAAACACTAAAACTATTTAAAACAAAATATTGTAAAAATTTAAAGTTACATTTATAAAACTGTATATGAAAACAAAACTAGTAAACTAACACTAATTACAAAGACCTTACATGCGCTTTAACTAACTTTTTAAAAACATTCAGGTCCCTGCAGTCCTTGACACTCTTTGGCAACATGTTAAAATTATACACACCCCTATGCAAGACAGAGTTAAGCATTAGATTCGTATTACACTTATCCAGTAATACAAAGTCATCACAGATTCTGGTACCATGGTCATGTATATCCCTAAAAGCTACAAACCTATCACAGATATATGAAGGCATCATCTTGTTTTTTAGTTTAAAAATAAAATACGAACTAACTAAAATATTTTCTTTCACAGATAACAGATTTGAGACATTAAGCATGGTAGCAATTGGTGTATACCTATTACATTTCAGTACCGTTCGCATGGCTCTGTTTTGGACTATCTGTATTTGGTCAATTTTGCATGCCGGCAAACCATACAACAATGTGGAACAAAAAGAAAGATGAGATGCAGCTATGCTGTTGTACAGTAACAATTTAGTTCCCATTGACAGCTGGTCTCCTATTCTGGATATAAAACTAACTTTTTTTGAGAACTTCCTAGTAATATACTCTGCATGCCGACAGAAATTCAAATTTGCATCCAAAATAACCCCTAAATATTTTATATAACTTTCGTGCTTAATTTGATCATTATTGATAACTATATTTATTTCCTCTATATTGACATCATTCAAGCTGTGTTTCTTTCCAAATAAGCAGAACTTGGATTTCGAAGTATTTATGCATAATTTGTTAATGCAAAGCCACTCGAAGATTTTTTCCAAATTACGATTGATAGTTTGCTGCATACCTTCCAGATTTCTCCCAGCTAAGTAAATCATAGTATCATCCGCAAACAACTCTATACTACACGCGTCTATGACACGCACAAGATCGTTAATATATAACAAAAACAACAGAGGACCCAACACTGTACCCTGAGGAACACCATGCCGAACATACAGAGACTCTGAAACACAATTTTTAAATTTAACTCTCTGTTGCCTGTTGCTCAAATATGACTTAAACCAACTCAAAACATTGTCTTTAAGACCCATACAGCTCAGTTTCTGCAATAAGATATTCCGATCCACCGTTTCAAAAGCCCTTTTAAAATCTAAAAACACTGCTATTACGTAATTACCCCTATCCATCTCCTTTTTAAAAATATCACAAGTATTGACTATTACAGTTTCACATGAGTGCTCCTCACGGAAACCGGATTGATTGACAACCAAAATATTATTGTCATCACAATATTTACATAATTGCTCTTTAACTGTTATTTCCAAGACTTTTTCATAAATTTCAACTGTATTTATTGGCCTAAACTCCTTATAATTCTTTGTATTGAGTATTTTCGCAACAGGAATGACAATTGATTCTTTCCATTTATCCGGAAACTGCCCCGTTGAGAGGGATGCATTTACTACATTTAACAAACGATTACCCACCACATCACATACATCAAGCAACACCTTCTTTGAGACTCCACTTAACCCACCACCAACGTTTTTCAAATTTTTTAAAATGCCTTTTAACTTTGTCATAGTAAGTTGGTCATATCTTGAGAATTCAGTTTTCAATCTGGGGATGTCAAAAATAGCTTCATCTGGGTGAGCATATTGCGGAATACGACTTACGATTTCCTCGATACTATTTACAAAGTATTTATTAAAGTTATGCACGATAAGCCCCTCATCAGAAGTAGTATCATTTTCGAAACAAATTTCATCTGGTGCTGACAAACATTTTTTTTTTTCGGGCAGAAGCTGTTTTAAATTTTTCCACATTTCTCTAGAGTTTTCTCTGTTATTATCAATCACTTCTAAAAAGTGTCGTTCTTTCTCAGTTCTTATCTGTCTAACTACTTTATTTCGCATTCTTTTATATTCCTCCCAGACTTCACTATTTCTTTCATTCACTGCCCTCACATATAAATTATCCCTAACTTGCATATTTGTTTTAACATCACCCGTTATCCAAACTTTATTCATATATTTCTGCTTAAAAACCCTTTGCTCTTTAGGACACATAACATTTAAAATATCAGCCACGCTCTCAATAAAACTATCTGCTAGAACATTCACATCGTTGCTATCATTTGTCCACAACGTATTCAGCAAACCATCCTGCAACCTGTCAATATTATAATTTTTCATAGATGTGTTAGTTTATATGATTTCCGATTTTGTTTGGTATTTTAGATATTGGCCTTTTTTTAGCTTAGCAAAGGACTTTTTTTAAAATAACAGGATTAACGTCTACAAACTTATATGTTGTAATACACCGTTGAAAAGGTAAAAATCAACAGAATTAAATGACGTAAAAATATATAGGATGTTCCATTAAAAAAATGTAACTTACTGTCATATGTCAGAAACTAAACGGAATAGAAAAAAAACTGACTACGCCATTGGATTCTACATGAAAACTTCTACCGGGAACCGTTCTTCCTTTTTTGATAACTTTAAGAGCAACTGAAATACTGAAGAGGTTCAAAAATTACCAATTTTCGAAAACCCCCCGTATCTTTGAAACAAAAGAAGTTTGCGCCGCCCACTTTTCGCCAGTCATCTCAGCTCAGAAAAAAAGATCAGAACACGTGTGCTACTTTTTTTCTATCTATTACCGTTTTCTCTGTACCCCGTAAAACCATCGAAAATGCAGCACCCTGTACAGCTCGTCTTTCGATTTTAGTGCTTTTTAATCCGAATTTTAATGATGACTCACCTATTAAATGTTAGCTGCCTCATAATTTGACAGTACAGCTCGTCTTTCAGCATTTCGATCTTCAACGGAGGCCCAAATATTTGGTCTGTGTACTCATTCGCGTACTTAGCTTTAGCCGCCGGCAGATCGCCCATATACCTTAAAATTGCTGCCTCAAGCTTATCAACACAATGTTCTCGACAACTTTACCGTAACAGTTACCTGTAAATATGTTGCACGCCTCTTTGCTAGCTTCTTCGTTCTCCAACAATTTTTTCAACATCGGCTGGTAAATTGGTTCGTTAGTATACTTCCACAACTCTTCTCTGGAATTCCTCCTAGCTGCGGTGAACACTGACGGCCTACCACCAGGTGTAATTCTCCTGGCTGACCTAAAGTGTTCCTCGCCATATTGTGATAACGTGTGCAGACGCATACGTTGTACAGTTGTCAATACAGGAGCTGATTGCTGCTTCTCAGCTGTTACAAATTTTGTTTTCTTCAATATTTAGTACTCACTTTAGGAATACAGTCTTACCGCTGATGATAACGTCTTTTTTAAACGCCATTAATATATCTTGAGATGGGGGAGATAAAGTTGGTAAGATATACACCATTTCCGTGTGGAAATCGCCAGTTTTATCGTTACATTCTCCGAATCCCCACGTTGCGGTTAACAAAGTTTCGCCAGTAGTGTTGTTTTTCAGTGTTATTAGATCACCCTTTTTGAATGAAAGGAAGGATTCTTTTGTCTCCGCCTAAATTAAAATGAAAAGAGAATTAGGCCATTATTAAGACATTATTGAGCTTGATTATGAAATAATATCGTGCCCTTAGGACCCGTACAATACCATCTTCCCTCAACCTCCAAGACGACAAATACTAGACTATACAGGGTGGTCCAGTTTTAAATGTCAATAATTCACCAATCCATAGCCAATTAACAAATAAGTTGACATTAATTTTGTCATTTTCCTGAAAAGTGCTTCTTAAGGAAAATACAGTCCTTCAAATTTCTGTTTAAAAAATCGTTTTTTTTTTGTCATAACTGTCAGACCGTTGGAGCAATATTGATCAAATTTGGAACAAGCACTTTATTACACGTTATTACGGTCAAAGACCCAAAACTAACCCAACCCAACTTAAAAATTGTCTTGGAAACGGAAAATTCACTTAAGAAGTTTAAAAAATATTATTGTAGCCAGTTTTCATAGTTTCCAGACAAACTAAAAGACTTTAGTTTTGAAAATTGAATTAGAAAAGATAAACATTTCAGAAGCTTAAAAATTGTGTTTGTAACCAGTTTTCATGCAAATCGAGAGACTTTAATACTAAAAATTGACTTGTAGACATAAAAACTACTTTTTCAAGAATTTGTTACTACAAATTCATACATTTAAACCTTAAAAATTGACTTGAACACCAAAATGTGACTTAACTAATGAAAAGTGACATCAGAAGCTTAAAATTTGCATTTGAAGTAAGTTTTCATAATTTGAAGACAAATTTCAATATTTTAGTCTTGAAAATAGTCTTAGAGGCAGGACATTGATATTAGATTCATGAAAATTGTCTTGAAAACTAACTTTTCGTGCTTTTTACTTTGCTTTTCATTTTCTTCGAATTCTGGACTATTTTTAGTGCTTCAAAACTGCTTTCAGCTTGGAAAATCGAGTTTCAAGACTATCTTCACCAAGTTATTGACATAGCAAACTTAAAAAACAATTTTTACATTCTTCATAGACTTAAAATGGCATTCCAAGCTTTGTCACTATTAAATCGACTTTTAGACACCTCAGTGCTAAAAATTCGGGTATTTCTTAATAAACTAGACTGTTTTTAGTGTTTTAAGGCTGTTTTCAGTGCCTCAAATCGAGTTTCAAGACTATCTTTACAAAGTTTTTGACTTATCAGGCCTAAAAGCCAGTTTGTCCACTGACCATAATCTTGAAAATGTTATTTCTTCACTATTAAATTGACTTCTACACTCATAGGTGCAATAAATTGTAGCACCTCTAAGAAATTCAGACTGTTTTTAGTGCTTTTTAAGACTGAAAAATCGAGTTTAAGACTATTTCCAACAGTCAAGTTTCTTCAGTAATAAAAGTAAAAAATGTTGGTACCAAATGCTACAATAATAGTCTTGAGAACTAATTTTTAGAAATAAAATAGTCCGAAAATTTAATTTACTTCTAGACTTGTTGTCCAGAACAGAAAATTGAGTTGTACACCAATTAAAGTCTTGAAAATATACTTTTGGACTCTTTAGTCCTAGTAAAGTCAGTTCTAGCATTAAAAGGCAATTTTTATATTATTTTTAGTAGTAAAAAATGAGTTTCATGCACAATACAATCTTTGTCTTGATTTCCGGACTTTTTTTAGTTCTTGAATGCCAGTTTCAGACACTCAACCAGGATGGCAGTCTGAGACAGCAAATCATAAGACCATTCCTAGTAGTAAAAAAGTTTTTAGACTATTCAGTACAAATTTGGACTTTCACAAGTCTTGGATGTTCAGTTTTAAACTATAAAACGATTTTTTAAATTGAAATTTGGAGGACTGTATCTTCCTTAGGAAACTTTTTTCAGAAAAATAACATAATGCAAGTCAACTTATTTTTTGATTAGCTATCAAATGGTGAATTATTGACACTTAAAACTGGACCACCCTGTATATTGGTACAGTCAAGATGGAAATTCAGTATACAGAACCTTACCAGAAGCGGAGTGTGGCAGCGACCACAAACTGCTACTATCTTCAGTAAACTTACACATTAAATCCAATAAAACAAAGGTAAAAGTTCCTCCTTTGAATCCTGGAAACATCCATTTTTTTTAAGAAAACTAAGAGAAAAATTGTAAGTAATCCCAAATTTGAAAATTCAAAGACAATGTGCCAAAATCTTAAAAAACGAACCGAGGATCGAATACCAAAAACTGAACAGACGGGACAAAAGCCAACACTTCCAAAAAATCTGCCTTGACATTGTAAGAATACACAACACCAATGAAACACGAGACCTCTTCCGAACAATCAAGCAAATTACCAGAGAATTTAAACCCAAAACATGATTATTGAGATTAAAATGGCAAAATTCCTACTGAAATACAGGGAGTTCTTGAGGTATGGCAGTTATATTGCAGAAAGCGCTAAATCTACAAGAATGAAGAACCTGAACAAGAGAACAAACTACCATGTATGAATAAGGTGGAACAAGAGCCTATGACATTTTGAGGAGCAGAAATGTTAAAACAACTAGATGAAGTAGGCATCACAATTCAGTGGAAGATACGCAAGAACATATGGAAAACCGGATAATGGCCAAAGGATTGCTGCACATCGACCTTCATTCTATTGCACAAAAAAGGTTCCAGTCAAAAATGTAACAACTACAGAACCATTGCACTCATCTCACATCCAAGCAAAGTTATGCTCAAAATTCTCCTCTCCTCAGAAGCTTTTTGGATTCGCAGATCCACAGGAACAGGCAGGATTTGCAAGGGTACAAGAGAACAAATCTCTAATGTTCGACAAATTATCGAAAAGGCAAAGGAAATTGCAAAACCATCATATATCTCTGTTTCCTAGACTACAGCAAAGCGTTTGACTGTGTTAGCTAGCAAAAGCTTTGGAGGAGCTCTCTTAGAGATGGAAACCCCTCAACATCTGGTGCAGGGCAACAGTCAGACTGGATGCTCCAACCTTCACTCAACGAGGCGTAAGACAATGGTGTATTTTATCTCCCTTGCTATTCAAAATTTATGGTGAATACATTATCTAGAATAGCCGGATGTTTGAAAGACATTATATGGAAAAACCAGTTCCTAAAAACCACCAGTTCCTAAAAATAGAAACAAACCCGAACGGCGAGATAAGAACGCTCCAAAGTATCACGGGTGACAGAATACCCAACCAAGAAATAAGACGAATCTGCGACATACAGGACATTGTAAGATTGACGAGAAGAGTGGAATTAACACATCAACAAAATGGAAGACAATAGAATTGCTAAAATTGCGAGAGACGGAAAACCACCTTCTAGAAGACCGCCAGGCAGACCACCAAAGAGGTGGAAGGATAGCTGGATGTCGACGTCGCAAGAAACTCCTTAAAGCTGGAAAAACAGGCTGAAAGCCTATTTCAAGAAGAAGAAGAAGAAGAAGAAGAGACATTATCAGGATGGTTTTGGACGGTTAGGAGGGTGGCAGAAAAAGAACCTTCGTTATGGCGAAGAGTGGAAGGATTGCTCCTGTGGAAGGACTATGGGTTAAAACTAACTCGACAAAAAACTAAGTTAATTGCAGTAGATCGCACCAGCAGAGTAAATAGAGCGCCTACCGGTCAGAAACCTGGACTTTGAAGGACACAGACATTGGTAAACTGGACAGCTTTGTGGATCTGGAGAAGGCTTTTAAGAATTTCTTCGACTGCTCACAGAACCACCACCACCAACACCCACAACATAATGTAAGAAGTTTCTAGAACATGTGAGTAAGAGAAGGCCTTGAAGTCAATGTAAATAAGACCAAACTTAAGATAATCAGCAAACGGAACATCACAGGAAGCCAACTATTCGTAAACCAAGCAACTATCGAGAGAGTTGATCATTACAACTATCTGGGAACCATTATAAATGAGAACTGGAGCCACGTACAGGAAATAAGAGCACGTATAGGAAAGGCCAGAGCAACCTTTAACCGCTTGAGCGCCTTCCTTAAAAGTCATAACATCACCCTGGACACTAAAGTGAGACTCCTGCGATGCTATGTCTTCTCCGTTCTCCTTTCGAGATGTAACTATACAGGAGAATGCTGAAAATCCCTTGGACGGCAAAAGTGACAAACGTCGAAGCACGTAAACTGCAATACCTTGGTCATGTCATGCGAAACAAAGAAAGATACGGTCTGCTGCAGACAAACTTACAGGGAAAAATCTTTGGTCGAAGAGAACCAGGAAGACGCAGGACATCAACCTCAGGATCTGGTTCAATAAAACATCTACACAACTGTTGCGGATTGCTACAAAGTCCGAATCGCTATGATGATCGCCAACATTCGTAACGGACTTCGGCACCTTAAGAAGAAAAAGAGCAGGAGAAAGGATGACAATTTGGAAAAACTTGTGATACAGGAAAAAATCGAAGGCACGCGACCTAAGGGGGCCATGGATGGACCAAGTGAAGCACTTCACAGGACAACATAAGATGCATTACAGACAAAGATAAATGGAGAGAAATCCCAATCACCATAACATGAATGATATACATAAGATCACGACACTTCAACCAATGAAGTAAACGACTAGAGAGATATCCTTAGAATAAAGGTATTTCTGAACAGAAAGTATTGGCCCTTAGGGCCAAAATTTGAGTTACCCAGTTAATGCCTGTTCCACTGACACTTTAGTTCAGATTTTAATGGGACAGATTATGTACAACAGAATACTTGTCTAAGTTGCCCTTTAACGAAACTTTACAGGAGGAGAGAAGGTACATAAATCTTACTTATTTTTAATGCTCTTTCTTGTACAACCCATCAAACTAATTTGGAAAATGATATAAAATAGATAATAAGAAAGCAGGATTACACTGATACTCTATAGAAATCTGGATAAAAGAATAGTAGGTAACAGAAAATATTACTTAAGTACTTACTTTGTAGTCCTGTGTGGCAACGCAATAGATCGACCGTTTCCTTAATCCGTCGATAATGTACTGAATTAGAGAGCACAAGCTTTTGGCATCAGGTGTATGGAACACATACTCTTCTCTGGAAATCTACAACTCTAATATTAATAATGTCACCAGGAGTTTACTTACAATCTATTTACCGTGGTAAGCATTAGTTTCGGTATGTTATTTGTCAGCTCGAATGTAATAAATGATATATCGGCGAAAGTAAGTTCCATCAGCATTTGTTCCTGGTCATCAATAAAGTAAATTCCAGTCGAGTTTACCGCAATAATAATATTTTTCTTTGGCAACTCAGGACCGGATATTTGTAGAGCTTCGTAGAATTTAGAGAACAGAATTGGCCAAGTTGATTTACTAAAATTAAAACCTTCTCACTTACTGCATTTTATACTTAACATTTAGGTGCATACCCGTAAATAACTACAAACTCTTTGGCCTTAGTGGCAGGCATTTTCCTTTTAACACAAACCAATTTTTGGAAGGCTTCAGATATTTTTTGTTCCCATTCTGTTAAATTACCTTGAGCGTGTCTCACCATATCGACTGGTAAAAATTCACCAATTCTACTATGCAACACCTAAAAAACACGAGTGATTAATCAAGTTTTTCAAAAAAAAATTGATATGTACTTTTGGATTTAGAGGTGCTCCTTCTTCAATATAAAATCCAGTTGCTATTAAAGTTGCTACATCGCCTTGCTGTGGACAGCGGTATTCTCCCGATTTCAGTCCTTTGAATATCTGAAAAAGTTATTCTAAATAATGTGTGTGCTTTGCTTTTTGTATACTTGCTTCTTGTATGATATTGCCAATTTCAAGAAGAATTTTTAGAAAATGTAAACAAACCTGTTGATAAATCAAATTCGTTGCGACCGGATCAGCAGCAGCATCATGCCAGGGTGAAAACATTTCTTTCCTGAGAATCATTTTCCAAGGACTACTCTTTTCGTCATAACCCAATTCCTTAGAATATTGTTCGCATTGTGATATTGCGTCTAGAACATGGTCACCTTCACTACCCAAAGACATTACCTAGAAATCCATTATTGCAAAATACGTATCTTACTAAAGGCAGTTTTTCAATTATCGTAAATGTCAAAGTAAAATGGGATGACGCATAGTATAAGTCATAAAACTATTAGGATTTAACAGAAACACTATGTATACTGTATACACAGTGTTTCTGTTGAATTCTGACTATTAGCTTGAACTATTTCGGTTATTTTGCTCTGCTTTGTAGGTGAGAGTTCCAGGTTAACTGTCGAGGGTAATACCCAGGTATTTCACCTCTTCAGAGAAGTTTAGTTTGCCTTTGAAGATTTCGGGAGGTTTTAAGCCCGATAAACTTCTTTTCCTGCTGAAAAGGACCATCTCAGTCTTGTCGGGATTGATCGACAGTGAGTGTTCCTTACACCATGTTTCTATTAACATATACATGGCGATGATGATGATGATGATTGATACAAGGCGTTTTTCAAAGTTCTGCATTTTCGTACTCTTCATGTACTTTTGTTGTCTATTAAGATATCTAAAAAGTAAAAACGCATCTTTAGACAGTTTTTGCCATAGAATCTGGTGGCGTAGTTAGTTGTGTTTTTCCACGTGTCACACTTTTTGACATATACATAGACCTTTGGGGGAGGGACATCCGTTATATTATTACATATTTATTACATTCCACCTCGAACAAGAGTGGAAAATGTAGGGAGGCACATTACCATTCTAAAATGGCTCATATCGCTAGGCAGAACAAAACAAGATGGACAAGGTAGTTACTGCAATGGAAACCCAGACTTTCCAACAGAAGTATCGGACAACCACAGAAAAGATGGATTGACGACATCCAGGAAAGGATAGGAAGAAACTGGTACCAAACAGCACAAAATAGGTTGGAGTGGAGAAAACAAATAGAGGCCTATGTCTGGGAGTGAATGAGCAAGGGCTGTTACAGAAGAAGAAGAAGAAGAAATAGGTCGTTTCTGCTTTTGAGCGAATGCTTGTTGCCTAGCATTACAAGTTGTTGTTCAAAGCCATTGCGTTTAGTTAAATAGTATCCCCCAAAAAAGACTAGAGGAGTCTTGGGAGCCACTGCATCAATTTTAATGAAGCAGGAATATAAAATCGTGCAATTGCAAATGTTTGGTTTAGATTCGACCCAAAAAAATGTTATTACCATAAAACATACAAATGACAAATTATTTTGTTTGAATTGGTACCATTTTTTCAAAAATCCTCTCTTAAGTGCTTTGGGTTTTTGGAAAGGGCACATTAAACGTAATACAGGGTGTACCATTTAAAAAAAAAATCGAAAAAAGGCTCGATCCACTAGATGACAAAACAATGTAATCCAGCGGTAAAATGTCTTAAAATGTGACGTTTTAGTATATTATAAACCTAGGGTCTATAATATACTTTAGTCACGAGGTTTATATACTATTTTATGCACTTTAGAATGCGAGAAACTAAAAATAAAAAAAATTACAAAACTAACAGTGGTTACAACGGTACTCTCGTATTACTGATAGTTGTTATTGATTGTTGTTGGCATGGTGGATTCACTTAAAATTTATTGTGCCCTGGAAGTGTTGCTATGGCACAAAACAAATGTCAATCAGTTGTTATCAAACGGTGAGTTCAGAAAAATCGTATTTTTTGAAAATGAACATTGAAGAGGCCGCCCAAGAGGCCATCGCTAGCCTTCTTCCAGAAAAATCTCGCGAGGCTTACAAAAAACAGTTTCTTGTTTACCAAAAATGGTGCGTTGAACAGAATGCAGAGAATTTTACGGATGAAAAGGTGCTCCTGGCTTACTTCCTGCAGAAGTCTAAGAAGCTCAAGGCATCTTCTCTATGGAGCCAATATTTCATGATCAAAGCCACGATAATATCTGCAGCAAACGTCGACGTCAGCAAATACAGTAAACTCCAGGCATTTCTAAAGAGACAGAATGACCATTATAAGCCGAAGAAGTCCAAGACATTGGATTTCGACCATATAAGAGATTTTCTTCAAAATGCTCCAGATGAACAATATCTAGCCCAAAAGGTAAGATTATTTTCTTTACTTTGAATATTTTCCTGATAGTACTACTAAAAATAACACCATTGATTATTTTTGTCTACAAAACTACAAAATATACTGACAGGAGACAATTTTGTTGAAGGTGGTGCTGATTATGGGAGTCGCTGGAGCATGTCGAGGAAAGGAGCTCTGCCAGCTAGACTGCAACGATGTCTCGGATCATAAAAGCTTTTTTCTGGTAAATCTACGGGGTACAAAATCAGAAAGGATCGCTTGTTTGTGATAAAAACGTCTGGCGAAACTCTACGAATGTAGTGGAACAAAAATGGGAAATGCATGACTCAGCCCATAGGAAAAAATACATTTGGACAGCTACCAAGGAGAATTGCTGGCTACTTGAGACTACCAAACGCAAACCTATATACTGGGCATTTTGTTTTCGCAGATCATCAGCTTCTTTACTTGCCGACTCTGGATCAACCATAGATGTGTTGAAAAGACATGGTGGCTGGAAAAGCAGTTCTGTTGCTGAAGGTTATGTTGAAAATTCATTGTATCAAAAGAAGAATGTTGCCGATCAAATATTCACCAATGTCTTCTCCGATGTTGATATGGCATCAGCATCAACCATAGAAAGATCAATTTCAGAAAATGAGACAACGGCAACGGCGACTGCTACGTATGTGCAGAATATGTTTACTACTAAAAATGTTGCTTCCAATTGTCCACCCTTCGTTAGCCTTGCAAACTGCACCAAAGTCAATATAAATGTAAATGTATATAATAATAACAACTAGATTTAAGTTATGTTTATGTTAATTATCCTTTTTCGTCCTTACACTTTAACAAATAAATAAAATTTCAATAAAATCATTGTTTCATTTGGAAGAATTTACTTTAAATCCCCCAGGGATTAAAAGTGTCTCTTATCCCTCAAATGAGGGATTAAAAGTGCACTTTTAATCCCTAAAGTGCATAAACTTCTTTATTTTTCTCACTTTCAAAGTCTTTATTTTTTTATTTAATTTTACTTACCTTTTTACTACATTGTTACTTCATCCCATTTTACTTTAAATTTTACCGCAATTACTTAGCTACTAAGTTAACTAAATACATACCTTGTCATAAAGTGTAATAAAGATAGAGAATCCAAACGAGTCTTTTAAGTTCAATATTTTAGAGATAGCACTAATCACTTCCTGAGCAGTGGAAGCAGAATCTATGTCAATATCCAGCAAAGCTCCATCAAGAAGTTCAATCTGGACTTGAACAGGATTTTTATTCTGTAACAATTTAAGACATTTGTGTTTAAATATTAATAGTATATTTTCTAATAAGTGTGGTAAGTAGGTTATTACGGCATGCGAGTGAAACTTTGAATCGAGGACGGTAATAATCATATACCACACGTATTATCAATACTTTATCTACAACAATGCGAAAACTAGATTACACTTGAAATTCAGAAAAATTTAGTATGACTCAGGCCTATGTTTTACTATTAAAATACCAGGAAAATGGGCCTGTCCCACAATTTTTTTTTATTTCATAACTACAAAGACGGATTGAAAATATTATAACCGTATTTTTTTGTTTTCAAAAATATTAAGTCTAAATAGAAAAAAAATACACTACATTGATCTCATGTTTAAAACGCCCGCCGCCGGTGACGTACTACACTATCAACCAATCAGCGACAAGAAGTGAAACAGATGGCGTGCAACAGCCAATAAAATCGCCAGAATTACGTACGTCACATGCGCGCCAAAACAATCTTTTAAATTTAATGGACAAATTGAAACTAATGTAGGAACATTTACGACCATAATTTTTTCTTCAAGAATATGAAAAATTAGTTTTTTGATCCTATTCTTTCGATTCCAGTCATTAAAACAAAAATTTATGATATGTGGGATAGGCCCATTGTTATTTACAGCAATAGCTTGACAAATCAAAAATAGCAATAACGTACACTTACCACACTGTTGCAGATCAAATTTACTATATTACAACTGAAAACTTGTTGGTAAGACTTATTTTCTCAGCTACCCTTCCTGAGAAAAATCACGGTAAAAATCTACTTACTTTGTTTGCAATTAATTCCAAATACGTTGGGGGTTGGGTTCTACAACCGTTCTTCAAAGTTCTGTTAAGTCGCGCTTGTGTAAAAGGCGCATATCCTGGAGGGCCTGATTGTAGAAAAGCTCTGAGGTAAGGTAGGAAACGTTCAGAAGGAGTGAAACAGCCTACGCAGAGCGACAGTAAAATCCAACCGCGTGCATAAGATGCTCTGCTGTAGTTGTTAGTCAGTTGTTTGCAGATAATGCAAAATATCTCATCTCTATATAAAGTATCGTTGGCATTAGTAACCAAAGGCAAGATACTAGTGCTTAAACTAACCTTAGTTCGGACCTTAAAATTCCATGACCAATAATAAAATGCAACTTTTCTAAATTGTTGGATCGTCTCGTGTTGATCCATTCGTTATAGCTGTTTAGGGCGAATGTGTCTTCGACCAATCCTCTCTTCATATCTTCCAGCAATTTGGTTTTCCTTTTCAGTGTCATGTGGAGCAGTTTCTGTCTGTCTGATTTCTTCATCGAGTTTTGTTTCTTTTCTTCTTGGACAATCTGTTGGTATTCCTTACGGTTTGCGAATCCGCGACTCAATGTTTGATTCAGTTCAGCCATCACCGGTATAACTTTGCCGTTTTCATTCCCTTGACCTGATTCAACAATGTTATGGAATAAAATATTATGTTGGGCATCAAGGAAGACAAAGATCATTTTCACCAAGTCAATCAATACAAATTTCAGGATCTAGAGTCCGGATTTCTAGGGATTTTACTTTTTGTAAATAATAAAAGCAACTAACATTTGACTGATTTTTTTCATTGCTTTTTTGCTTTCTTCTTCTTTTAATTTAGTTTTTTGTGCTTATTTGCTGCTATTTTTTGTGTGGTTTTATTTTGTATATTGAACGCTTCTGAGAGACAAAAACATACCAATTATCTGTTTTGCAAAATGGGTATCAATTTACAAATTTAAACTGACCGAATAATTTCCAAATGCTCCTAAAGTAGTCTAAAAAAATGTAAAAACATTCCAAAACACTATAGAAGCTCCAAAATGCCTTTCAAAAGCTTTTAGGGCAGTCTAAAAGCTTCCAAATGCTTTTCAACTTATCAATAGAAGCTTTCAAAAGTTTTTAGAACCGTCTACAAGGTTTCAGATGTTTTAAAAGCAGTCCAATAGCTTTTAGAACAGTCTAGAAGCTCTCAAGACATTTCAAGACAGTCTAAAAGTTTCCGTATGCTTTTAGAGCAGTTTAAAAGCTTCCAAAAGTTACTTTGACCGTCTACAAAGTTTCAAATGTTTTAAAAGCAGTCTAGAACCTTCAAATGCTCCTAAAGTAGTCTAAGAAGATTTCAAAACCCTACAGAAACTCCAAAATGCTTCCTAAGCATTCGAAAAGCTTCCAAACCGGTCTAAAAGTTTCCAAAAGCTTTTAGAACAGTCTTAAAGATCCCAAATGCTCTTCAACTAGTCTAGAAGCTCCCAAAAGATATCAAAACAGTCTAAAAGCTTCCAAAAACTTCTAGAACCGTCTAAGAATTTCCAAATGCCTCTAAAGCATTCAAAAATCTTCAATATGCTCTTTAAACTGTCCAAAAACTCCTGAAGTAATTTAAAAAGGTTTTAAAACACTATAAAAACTCCAAAATGCTTCTCAAGCAGTCGAAAGCCTTCCAAAACAGTCTTAAAGCTTCCAAAAGCTTTTAGTAAAGATTTCCAAATGATCTTCAACTAGTCTAGAAGCTCTCCAGAATTTTCAAGGCAGTCTAAAAGCTTTCGTATGCTTCTAAAACAATTTAAAAGCTTCCATAAGTTTCTAGAACCCTCCATAAGTTTTCAAATGCTTTAAAAGCAGTCCAAAACCTTCCAAAAGCTTTTAGAACAGTATAGAAGCTCTCAAAACATTTCAAGACAGTAAAAGGTTTCACAAGTTTCTAGAACCCTCCATAAGTTTTCAAATGCTTTAAAAGCAGTCCAAAACCTTCAATGCTTTTTAAACTCTCCAGAAACCTTCCAAATGCTCCTAAAGTAGTCAAAAAATTTCAAAACACTACAGAAACTCCAAAATGCTTCCCAAGCTGTCGAAAATCTTCCAAAACGGTCTAAAAGTTTCCAAAAGCTTTTAGAACAGTCTAAAGGATTCTTCAAATGATCCAAAACTCTAGTCTAGAAAGCTTTCCTTCAAAAGAAGCTATCAGAAACAGTCTAAAAGCTTCGTATGCTTCTAAAACGATTCTAGTTTCTAAACCGTCTAAGAATTTCCAAATGCTTCTAAAAGCATTCAAAACCTTCAATGCTCTTTAAACTGTCCAAAAACTCCTGAAGTAATTTAAAAAGGTTTTAAAACACTATAAAAACTCCAAAATGCTTCTCAAGCAGTCGAAAGCCTTCCAAAACAGTCTTAAAGCTTCCAAAAGCTTTTAGTAAAGATTTCCAAATGATCTTCAACTAGTCTAGAAGCTCTCCAGAATTTTCAAGGCAGTCTAAAAGCTTTCGTATGCTTCTAAAACAATTTAAAAG
This sequence comes from Ips nitidus, assembly GCA_018691245.2. Taxonomy (NCBI): domain Eukaryota; kingdom Metazoa; phylum Arthropoda; class Insecta; order Coleoptera; family Curculionidae; genus Ips; species Ips nitidus. Next base: position 4,513,834 of record CM042798.1, read on the forward strand.
CTTCCATAAGTTTCTAGAACCCTCAATAAGTTTTCAAATGCTTTAAAAGCAGTCCAAAAGCTTTTAGAACAGTATAGAAGCTCTCAAAACATTTCAAGACAGTAAAAGGTTTCACAAGTTTCTAGAACCCTCCATAAGTTTTCAAATGCTTTAAAAGCAGTCCAAAACCTTCAATGCTTTTTAAACTCTCCAGAAACCTTCCAAATGCTCCTAAAGTAGTCAAAAAGGATTTGAAAACACTACAGAAACTCCAAAATGCTTCCCAAGCTGTCGAAAACCTCCCAAAACGGTCTAAAAGTTTCCAAAAGCTTTTAGAACAGTCTAAAGGATTCCAAATGATCTTCAACTAGTCTAGAAGCTCCCAAAAGATATCAAAACAGTCTAGAAGCTACCAAAAAATTCTAGAACCGTCTAAGAGTTTCCAAATGCCTCTAAATCATTTCAGAACCTTCAATATGCTCTGTAAAAGTAAAAAACGTTCCAAATGCTCCTCAAATAGTTAAAAAAAAAATTTTGAATGTTTTCAAAACAGTCTAAAATCTTCCGTATACTTTTAAAGCAGTTTAAAAAGCTTCAAAAAAATGAAAAACTTGAACCCAAAAAAAGTAAAAAATGTTTCATCTCTGAAAGAGTTTTGTGCTTTTTTACAGATTTTTATGTTTCTATAGGAAAATAGTTGTGCTTTTTAAGCGCTTTTTTCACGATTTTAGTGCTTTTTAGCCGGACTCTAACTCTAACTTTACTAACGATAGACAGTCTTAAATACTTATTACTTCGTGGTTCCGGTAAATCGCCCATAAACCTCAGAACAGCAGCCCAAAGAGCCTGAGCAGCTAAAACATCGTCTGGCGTTGGCAATTCGTGTAAAGAACCCCTTGGTGGTTTTCTGGAATGTTGTGGTCCAGTGCCATGAGCAAAGTACGTAGCTGCATACTTGCGGAAGGTGTACTCTGACAAGTCCTCGCTCGTTTCCGGTAAATCATTACTCAACTGATCCTATATTAAACATACACATTTTATAACACATCTCAGAAAGTAAATATACAAAAAGCAAAAATATTTTCAAATACCTCAAATGATATGTTCCAAAAATGAAGCAGCTTAACACAGTCATCGTCAATGTTAAGTTGAAAATTTAGCGGTACGACAAATGTGTTTTCGTTCGGTTTGAATATTTTCTTCATATTAACGCAAGTTTAATCACAATCACAGCAAAAGGTTTACTACTGTATTCAGATTAAAAAAATCAGAAAAAATTATCTCTTGCCATATCATCGCTTGCAAATCAATAACTGTGTAAGCATATTGTCGGTCGTGTTGTGGCACTTCTAATTATGGTTGTATGAGAAAATGCGTAATATACAACATATCAGGAAATTAGGGATGCGTAAGAAAGCAAATACCTAAGTTAAACACAAAGTGTGGGCGTAATTGGTTATGTAACATTGTGATAATATCAGTTTTAATATTGCAGAAGCGAGTACTCAAAACAGTACAAAACTAAAAAAAGTAGATGCAAAAAGGAAGGATAAATATACAGAGTATCCGATTTAGAAGCTCAAACATGAAGATCTCAGTTATCGGTTAATTTTGTGTTAAATTAAGACAAAGTTGTAGGTCCAATAACATATGTCGTTTGCCGTTTTTAATCTTATTAAACAGAAAAGATTATTGACATGGCATAATTAAAATGTTTACTAGTTTCATATTAATCAATTGAACTTATTAACAAATTGCAAGAACATGCCAAATTTTGTTTATACAAACTATAATATGTGGTACTTTCATTAGGCAGTATTTGCAATATCAGGTTTACAGCGATCATCAAACAATCATGTTTCTTTATTATACTTAAACGTATTTAGATTGTAATTGTACAACAGTTTGAACATCACTGACGTACCAGTTATTAAGATTGGTGGGAATAGACTAAAAAGAAAAAGGAAAAACACAATTCTCCTCATCATCAGGTTAGATTGAAAGATGAGAACAAAATGCCATTTTTTGGTTGGTTTTTCAGATCATTTGGAGCTGCGTCAAACGTCGTATCATCTGCGTACATATTTGACACAGCCCGATTGTAGAGAATAAAAAGTGGTCATCACAAGTGTGCCAGCTTCTTGCAATTAGCTCATTCTCAAAATCCAGGAAAAATTTTTTTTTTCAGTCAGAACTTTTCAATTTGTCTGAAAACTTTGATTGACTACAAAGACAGTTTTTAAGCCTCTTAAGTCAATTTTCAAGACTAAAGTCTTTCAAATTGTCTGAAAACTATGACGAATGACTACAAAGACAGTTTTTAATCCTCTAAAGTCAATTTTCAAGACTAAAGTCTTTCAAATTGTCTGAAAACTATGACGATTGACTACAAAGACAGTTTTTTAGCCTCTTAAGTCAATTTTCCAAACTAAAGTCTTTCAATTTGTCTGAAAACTATAACGATTGACTACAAAGACAGTTTTTAAGCCTCTTAAGTCAATTTTCAAGACTAAAGTCTTTCAAATTGTCTGAAAACTATGACGATTGACTACAAAGACAGTTTTTTAGCCTCTTTCAAGTCAATTTTCAAAAGACTAAAGTCTTTCAAAACTTTTTCTGAAAACTATGACGATTGACTACAAAGACAGTTTTTTAGCCTCTTAAGTCAATTTTCAAACTAAAGTCTTTCAAATTGTCTGAAAACTATGACGATTGACTACAAAGACAGTTTTTAATCCTCTAAAGTCAATTTTCAAGACTAAAGTCTTTCAATTTGTCTGAAAACTATGACGATTGACTACAAAGACAGTTTTTTAGCTTCTTAAGTCAATTTTCAAAACTAAAGTCTTTCAATTTGTCTGAAAACTATAACGATTGACTACAAAGACAGTTTTTTAGCCTCTTAAGTCAATTTTCAAGACTAAAGTCTTTCAAATTGTCTGAAAACTATGACGATTGACTACAAAGACAGTTTTTTAGCCTCTTAAGTCAATTTTCAAAACTAAAGTCTTTCAAATTGTCTGAAAACTATGACGATTGACTACAAAGACAGTTTTTAATCCTCTAAAGTCAATTTTCAAGACTAAAGTCTTTCAAATTGTCTGAAAACTATGACGATTGACTACAAAGACAGTTTTTAATCCTCTAAAGTCAATTTTCAAGACTAAAGTCTTTCAATTTGTCTGAAAACTATAACGATTGACTACAAAGACAGTTTTTAAGCCTCTTAAGTCAATTTTTAAGTTGTTGAGTTGGTTTTGGGTCTTTGAACGTAATAACTCAAAAATCAGAATTTTATAAGAGACACTTACTTTTAACTGAACTTTGAAGGATTGTATTTTCCCATTTGTCAGGAAAATGATATAATGTAATATGTCAACTTATTTTTTGATGGTCTATCGAATGCTGATTTATTGACATTTAATACTGGACCCTGTATAATTGTTCAAAAAGTATTAAACTTTATAATGTTCAATCTGGAATTTAGAGAAGAGACAAAATTTTAGAGAATTGTTGCCATTACCCCACAACACATTTCTATACTTAATAATATTTCTGCAATTGAAGTGACAACTTAAAATCTGTTAAAAGAACACCAACAAGTATTAAATAAGCATAAATCAATTTGAAAACAAGAGTATACAGAAAGCCAACCCACACAAACATCTAAACTACAGTTAAAAAAGATATTATAGACAAAAAATAATTATTTGTAATAACGAATAATTTGGTAAAAAAAAATCAGACAAAAAGAACAGGAAACTTTGCCATTGGTGAATTCATTGCAGGACAACAAACGCAAACAGCACATTCAGGAGTTTCCCAGAAAGAAGAAAAATCTAGGAAATGCAAACGCAAGGAATGACATCCTGAACATCACGATAACCAGGAATCTGATGAGGAGCAAGTATTAATATTGGTTTGGAACAAAAATTCTTCCGGCTATAGCCGTACCCTGCTGCAGCTGGAGACCAGAAGCCATCACCTGCAGATAAACCGAGAGACATCAACTCATTGTCGTCCAAAAATGGGTCAGACCAAATCAACTCCAGGAAATCTTGCGGTATCTCAACATCCAAAAGAAACCAGGATGAAAATAGACAACATGCTAAGGAAACTATCTGGCTGAATATTGTCAACGCGACACTTCGACTAGACACTTTCCTGATGGAAAAGAGTCGATGTTATCCTGTTTTCGAAACCATAAAAGGACAATTTATTTTCCCAGAATTACCATCTTTGGCATCAGAAAAACGTGACAGAAATCACCATCTACAAGAGGCTAGGAGAGGACTTGCACGTCATCCCCGAAGCACAATTAGGTGAATGCTATCTAAGGAACTCTTTGGATGGCGTATCAAAGTTGGATCGAATAAGAAAGAGGCAATAGAAGCCGCCTTGTTGGATGTTTTTAAGGCCTTCAACAAGGTTTCATATAACTCTTCTGATCAAGATGCTGGACGCCATCTTTACCTTTTTTTTAACTTCCACAATCATGACTTTTGACTGTTTTGAAACTTCGTTTACGAGATAATTGAGTTATTACGTTCAAAGATCCAAAACCAACCTAACCCAACTTAAAAATTGTCTTGGAAACGGTGAAAATTGACTTAAGAAGGTTAAAAAATGCCTTTGTAGCCAGTTTTCATGGTTTCCAGACAAATTGAAAGACAATAGTTTTGCAAACTGACTTAGAAACCAGTAAATTTACTTTGTAACGGTGAAAATTGGTTTGAGAGGTTTGTAATCAGTTTTCATAGTATTCAGACAAATTAAAATACTTTAGTATTGAAAACTGTGAAAATTGACTTGAGAGGCTTAAAAACTGTCTTTGTAGTCAGTCGTCATAGTTTTCAGATAAGTTGAAAAACTTTAGTATTGAAAATTGACTTGTATGCATGAAAAACTACTTTCTCTAGAATTTTTGACAACAAATTCACACATTTAAGCCTTGAAAATTGACTTGCACACCAAAAAAGCTTAAAATTTGCATTGGAAATAAGTTTTCATAATTTGAAACACATTTCATTATTTTTAGTTTTGAAAATAGTCTTAAATACAGGATATTGCCATTAGATTCATGAAGACTGACTTGAAGACTAACTTTTTAAGTTTTTAACTTTGCTTTTAGTCTTGATATCCGGACTGTTTTAATTTTAGTGAGACAAAAGTCCGAAAAATAAATGATGATGATAAATGATAACTCCTCTCAACCAAAAATTTTTTTTCAGTCAGAACTTTTGACATTTCAAAACAGCACGTTGTTGGGCTCCATATTGCTGATTTTTGCCTTAATTTAACCGATCTCATATCTCCTTATTAACTGGAATTCCCATGCTTGAGGTACTAGACCTGTATATGTGTTGGTGACCAAACAACTATGTTAGTTTGACATATCAGATGGAAACAGAGAAGTGACGTTCTGAAGAAAAATGTAGATTAAGAAGAGCAAAGCCAAAAGAAAGGCTCCAAACACACTCACATTCAGAAAAAGAGCCTGAGAACAGTGCAGAAAGCTTTACAAAGAAAAACGGCAGTACAAATAGAAGACAAGATCTTTTTCTTCCAAGGAAACACACAACAAAATAACAATCAAGCCGTTACTCGCTACTAACGTAGCAGTTTGTAAAGAATTTCTAAGATTCTCTAGAATTCTTACAAAAATTAGTGCTCCTACTAAGAAAGATCGACTTAGCCATCCTCAACACCCAAATGAAAGACATCTATAAAGAACATCGAAACCTATGGAAGGTAGGTATGTAAAATAGATGATTAAAGATGTTGCCACTAAAATGAACAGTTTTTCGGTGTTGAAGCCTAAATCAATTACTTAAACTACTCAGGTCAATAAGGTTGCAATTCCAACTCTCACTTCAAAGTATAACAAGCATAAATGTTTGGATAGATAGGTTAGGTTAGGTCTAGGAAGAAAGTAGCTGAAAGTGAGAGCCTAGATAAAGATGCTAAAAAGTATAGTCAAATTGACCACGAAACTACTGATGTTGTAGAAAAAGTTGCCGAGGTAGCTCCAAAAAGTTCAGCAAACACAGAGAAAAAAGGTGCCAATCACAGTGCAGAAGTTATTCAAGAATTGTCCAGATTATCAAACAGCAAATCAGCTGAAAATGTTTCTGAAGTAACCACAGCCCCATCCAAAATCACTGACAATTCTTCATAATCACAAACAAACGTCATCATCATCATCATCACTATCAGCTATACGTTCGTCCACTACTGGACATAAGCCTCCTGTAAAGATTTCCATCTCCCTCTATCCTGTGCTGCATTTAACCATCAGTTGGTATGGATGCGCTTCAGATCATCTGACCAACAAGTGGGCGGTCTGCCTCTGCTGCGGAAGGCGTGGTCTCGCTAGGTGACCCGCCCAGTTCCATTTTAGAGTCGATATTCTTGTGATGGCATCTGTTACTCCACTTCTCCTTCTCACCTCTTTGTTTGGAACTCTATCTCTCAGGGATAAGCCTAACATTATTCTTTCCATGCTTCTTTGCGCTACTCTTATTTTGTTCGCGATGTTCTTTGTTAGAGTCAGTGTTTCGGCTCCGTAAGTTAGTACTGGTAAAATACATTGGTCGAAGACTTTCTTCTTAAGACACATGGGAATATCAGATCTTAAGATGTAGCTCAATCTTCCAAAGGCTGCCCATGTAAGACCTATTCTTCTGCCAATTTCGCAGGTTTGACTATCCCTTCCCAATCGAATCTCGTGGCCTAAGTATTTGTAGGAGTATACTTGCTCAATGTTTAAGTAGTTCACTGTTAGGTTTTCACTGGCAACTAGATTTGTCATGAACTTTGTTTTGCCTATATTGATTTTCAGCCCAGCCTCTCTGGATGCTAGGCTTTGAGATCATTTGTAATTAATATCAGATCATCGGCAAGGCGAAGGTGACTAAGTTTTTTACCATTAATGTTGATGCCGAGGTTCTCGATGCTTGTGCGTTTGAACATGCACTCTAAAAGGATGATAAATAATTTGGGGGAGATGACATCCCCTTGCCGCACACCTCTCTCTATTTGGAAGCTAAGAGTATCTTCATGAAGTTTAATGACAGCATTTGCGTTCTTGTGTTGCTTAATGATGTCGATGTAGCGATGGTCGATTCTGCAATCATCGAGGACACTAAGCATATTATGGTGGTCTATTTCAAAATCTTTTTCATAGTCTACAAAAAAGATGATCATTTGTGCCATAGCCCTTACGAAATCCTGCCTGCTCAATAGGTTGGTAAAGATCGAGTTTAGCTGTCAGCCTTTTGGTGATTATTCTCATAAACAGCTTATATATCTGCGATAGCAGACTAATTGGTCTGTAGTTTTCTATTTGGGCTATATCTCCTTTCTTGTGTAAAAGTATTATGATGGACTTATTCCATTGATCAGGCGTTATGGAGTTTCTTAAACAAGCGCTGTTTATAGCTTACACAGTGTTTTCAGAAGTGCTTATCCTCCTAGTTTTATATTTTCGGTGCTAATGTCGTCATCTCTTGGTGATTTATTGTTCTTCATGTCTTTCTGATCCCTGGTTTTGTATCACGGGAAAGCCCACGCCAATTTCTGCTGTTGTAGTTTTCTTATAGAGCTCTGCATAGAAGATTCTCACGATTAGCAGGATGTCTCGCTTATTTGTGGTGGTTTGTCCATTCTTCTTGTCAATTATCTTACTTAATTGTTTCTTACCCTCAGGAAATTTTTTCCTAAGCACTTTCATTCCCCTGTTTTCCTCTATCACTCTAGTTATTTCCTCTGCTTTGTGTAGCCTTACATCTCTTCGGATAGCCTTTGATACTTCTTTGTTGATTTCTCTTAGCTGAGTGGCATTGTTTTGATGTGATCAACTTCTTAGTACTATCACTCAACTTCTCCTCCTTTCCAACTCCAAGCGATTGCTTGCACTTGTTTTCCGCTTCTTTCATTGTTGTTATTATTTGTTTGTTTGTCTCCTCAATGTCTATATCCTCTTCATTTGTCAGCATTCTCAAGTCCATTTTCTCTGGGGGGCCTTTTTGAAAAGCTGTTCATTGCATAAAAGTTGTTTTGTTGTAGGAAGTCAAGCAATTCTTGTCCCCAATCCATGACTTCCCAGTGATGTTTCACTGTCGTCTTGTTTGTGGCCTAATTTGGCGTTAAAATCTCCCATAATCAAAGTGTAATGGGAAGGTGTCTGCCGCAAAGCTGTGTTGATGTCGTCGTAGAAGCTTTCAATATCTTCGTCCTTTTGCGTCGAGGTGGGGGCATAGGTTTGTATAATTTTCAATGTATACCTACTGTGTAAACAAACGTGCATATTGATAATCCATTCTTGCTCTGAACCCGCCATAAATTAGCCAACAATTAGTTCAGCAAGTTTCATTGCTAAACGGGTCAGCCAGACATAAAGAAGATACTAAAGGGCAAGATAGATCACCTCAATGCAGAGGAGAAAATCATTTATAAGACACGCAAAGAAGTAAACCGATTCAATGGCATGTAAAGCAAACAATGTAGAAAGACAATTTGAAAATACAACATCAATGACGACAAAGACGATGAAGTTATGTTTGCCACAATTGCAAGAAAAACTAAAACAATTCCCAAAAAAGTTGTTTTCAGATTTTGTTAGAGAGTGCCAAACGTTATCTCAAGTAACCAATAGAAGAACTAAACTTACGCTTAAACTGGGAGTTTCTTTTCCATCTGCAGGATGAGGTTCCGCCAAGTCACCATCACTAATAATAGAGAACGCTTCTTCTACTTGCCTTACCGCCTATCAATATAAAACCAATTCAGTAACTACTTGAAAACATTCAATTCAAATTATTTTACCTCAGCGTTTTCCTCTTCCTGTCTCCTCATTTCTTCCTTATAAGTCTCGCTAGCTTCGGCCAATCTTCTCCTCTTCAGCCTTTCAGCCTCTTCAGACGCGTTTTGTTTTCTTTGCTTTTTAAACTCGGCTTCATCGAGTTTTTGCTGGTGAACAATTGCGTAAATTCGACCAAACTGTCCTTTTGTACGGGTGTGATATCCTCGGCACAATGCTTGGATGCCGATAATACGTGTACGTCTTGACTGATACTCAAAAGCCAGTTGCCTGGATCGTAGTTTTGACTGAATTAACGTTTAAAAGTTAGCTTTTTGTCCTTCTTTTTTGTCAAACCATATTCTTACTTGTAACCTTTGATAACCATTTTTAATCTTTAAGTATCTACTACGATATCCTCTAGCTCGGAAATGTTTTTGGAACACCACAGCCGCAGCTTTCAGTTTCAAGTAACGTCTTCTGAAAATCCATCCTCTGATAGCCTTTTGCAGCACCAGAATATATCTACAACTCGTCATTATGAAAACTGTTCAAACTTATTTACATTAAGCGTTTACTTTGCTAAAATCTGCGATCTTAGAGATTCCAGTATTTCATTGTCAACGTGTTTCAAGAATAGTTTGGTATTACCCATTTGATAGTCTTCGCCGTTTTTAAAAACTTCGTCACAAATTTTTTTGGTCGATTCCTTACAGTCACCTTTATGAGATGGTGGAATTGCTTTACCTGGAATAAAGGTGTAATATAACGGAAATTGAACTAAAAGCAATTTACCTAAGTAACGGAATCTATCCACGAACTCTGGATATGAATACCTAATTGGATAACCGGACTGACGAATTTTTGCAGTCTCCATCATACCAGAATACCTGAGTTGTCTGCAGCAAAGAGCTCGATCAAATATCTAAAAACTTTACAGTTAAAGCTAAAAGAAAACCATAGAAATCTAGTTAAATCACCTGAGGCTTTTTAACTTCATTAGGTTTAATACACCTAACAAAAAATGGGTGGCAAGACCCTAAAGTTTTCATTAAAAGCTCTAAAGATGTTTTGAATTGAGACGATAAAGTTAACATTTTCTTTCCATTGGTTTCGGTATTCAAGTCATCTTTGAATATATCTTTGAGCATCACATTTTGAGTTTTGCCTATCAAGTTCTTTAAATCCTGGCTGAAAGTATCTCTATTTTTATCCAAGAAACCTACAACACATCTTAGTTTGATAGTTGCAGCTTTACTACTAAAGGGAAAAGTAAGTAGGAGTAGGACTATGTCACAGAAAAAAAATGTTGTTGTTGCCAAAGTGTGCAGTGTAGTCACATAATATGGCGGATATATGTTGTGGTTGATATAAGATATACAGGATCAAACGTAGTAAAGTCCTCCAATAAAAGGACAACTAAGCAGCATTATAAAAATAAATTTTTGAATTTATCAATTTGGCAACATTGCTATAACTCCATGCTATATTAAAATATGCCGATCTTTTGTATCTCTAATTGTTTTAGAGATCGAGCAAAGTCTTGACAATTCCTTATTTCCGCCATTTCAAGGGTTTCAGTGGACGTAAATATCTCAAAATGTGAGTCTTATACCCTTTCACCTCTTGCAAACCGCGCCACAATTAAACATATACAGAATGTCCAAAAAAACAAACAAAAACAACAGTTTACTTCATTCTAATTAGATGGGACTGGTTTGAACCTAGTTAGTGGGTGCAGAAAGCAATTCTGAACGATTTTGGTCTTTTGCTAAATTTCTGTATTGTATCTCTTTTTATTTGAAAATTGCATCAAAATTCAGTATTTTTTGGGTTTTAGCAACCGCAAAATAATCGCCTTGAACTGCTCTTTCATCTCCTGCAAACTGCAACACGATTGAGCGTATATATACAGAGAGTCCAAAAAAAAACAAAAAATACATTTAGTGCCTTCAGAGAAAATTTCAGGACCTAGCTGCCCAAACACCCAAATTATGGACCAAATGGTGTCTCATGTCGATTGAGTGTATTTTCTGCTATTTTTTGTTTGTTTATTCCAGTTTAAGAAAAACAACTTTTTTTAAAAAATTTGCAGTACGGCCCTGATTTTAAGGTTCAATTTACACGCCCCCAGTGAAAGTTTCAGGTCCGTAACTCCCCAAATACCCAAATTATGGGTCAAATTGTGATTCATGTCAGATGAGTGTGTTTTCTGCTTATTTTTGTTTACTTATTCCAGTTTCATAAATACTAGGATTATTTATAAGAATGTTCCAGTACAGTCCTGGTTTTGACGTTCAATTTACTAGCCCCCAGTGAAAGTTTCAGGTCTGTAACTGCCCAAATACCCAAATTATGGGCCAAATTGTGTGTTTCATGTCAGTTGAGTGTGTTTTTGCTATTTTTTTGTTTGGTTATTTCAGTTTAACGAAAACCAGGATTTTTTCTAAACATTTTNCTCGCANTCNTACTNAAGGACCNGNTNGTNTGTCAGCATGNACAGANACATGGNGTNCNGCAGGGGATGNAGCAATAGANANGCCTNCTGCCGAGTAANNNGNTNTAGNTGNNCANGCACGNAAAAAAAAAGACCGTAATTCNGATTATACTNGTGTTGTTGCGANAGTGTTNAGCTCTTNNTCGNCNACATNTTNCCNTCCCCATNAANCANNCTATTAANTCGAGGNNATNTGGNTNGTGTTGGNNGNNTCGACNNGGCTGANCGCTCGTATTCCCNTANGGNGGGNNTCCCACATTNGACANGGTCGTGG